>VZRW01003753.1:0-96175 GCA_013398125.1 Aegotheles bennettii | reverse complement strand
AAGCAGAGGAAGGGAGGATGGCAAATGGACAGTGTTAGAAGAGCTTGGAAAAACTCCTGTGGCTTCATTGTCTCTTTAAAGCCCGAGAACACAAAGACAAACGCAGTTCAGCCTTTCTCCCATGATGGAAAATGTAAACCGTTGACACAGCTCCCATGTTTAACTTGTTTAATTCTCATTTTAAATTCAGTACTATACCAGCCGTGTGAACTCTGAAGATTTCTTTAGTAATCCATTTTGTAGTTCCGAATCAAAAACAAAGTGAAAAGGTCTGACACAATTTGCTTTTATTTTTAGGCAAATCAACCCTGGTCATAGTTAATAAGGGGATTACAACCCAGACTAGGTCTTTACAGATGTAATGTAAATCAAGGGCAGAGTATAAAGAAACTGATCCCTTTTGATTGAAGTATGGTAAAAAGGCATAGAGAAACTAGCAGCAGTAATCTGATTGTATGGCAATAAAACCACCATTTTCTGTCTTTCAGATAAAAATAATGTGGTAAATCCATGCAGTTCATAAGATGTAAAGGCAGATAAAGGGTGATGCCATGGCAACATATAGATTAGCTTGATGTTAGAAATGACACGTCTCTGAAAGGGGTGTTGGAAACTAAGGGCCTTGCTCCGGGCTGTAAGGTATTATGTGAGAACCGCACAAAACTTGGGGGCCGGGATTAGGAGGTATGAAAGGCCTACTTGTGGCTTGGGATGGTTAGAGCAGTAAAGAAAAGCTGCTCAGTTCTTGCTCATTGGTGGCGTATAACATGGTAAAGATAGATTTCATTTACTGCTTTCTACCGAGATGGGGGCTGATTAAAACTTGAGATGGCTGCAGTTGTTAGGTGTGGGAGGTTTTCCTTTTCAACTCCTGCCCTAGCAGCAGCCTTTCTGAAGAATTGGCTGCACTTGGGGTTTGTTGCCTTAATCCATCTGGGCTTCGGGCAGGAGCACGCTGGCAAGGAGCGGAGAGCGGAGGGGATAGGTAGGGCTGGGGTTATCTGGAAAGAAAACAGAGGCCTTTTGATTTCAGCTGTGTTCCAGGCTGTGGTCTCCATCTCGCACTCTGTGGGAGTAGCAAAGATAAACACTCTGCATTGTCTGTGCCTTGGCCTTCAGCATCTCTTGTGTTTCCCATCCTGCAAAAAATATATATATATAAAAAAAAAAACCCAACCCACAAACAAACCAGCATCAATTCTTATTTACCAGTAGGACTACAGATAACCAAGTTGATCTGGCTTAGTCTCTAGGTGGTATTTATTTCCGAAAGGCAGGCTGAAATCTAGAAATGAATGAGATAAGCATCTGCCCACCCTCCTGCCCCCGCGCCCCGACTGAAAATCGTCGGGATGAGTTGGTCCCTCGAGTTCAGCCGGCAGACAATTTAGCCATTGTTTTGTCATTTATTTTAAGCGATCTGCAGCTGTAAAGGTAGTAAAATACCTCTCCTAGTGCAGCTACTTGGATTTTTTTCCTTGCCTTTTCTCTTAAAGAGCCTTCTAAATAGTGAAGAGTTGCTTTTCTACCCAACTGACAACCGTAAACACCCACAGCTTAAAGCCGGCATTACATTGCAAATCAGGGGTGCGATGCAAACGAGAAATATTTACTTTATTGCCTGCTCATTTGTCTGCTATGGGGGGAAGGAAAGCACTCTGCATTTGTTAGGCAGAGTCTAGACATAAGGGGAAAAAACACTGAAGCCTACAATAACAGTTGTGTCTTGCTTTAGTGGGAATGAGCCTGGGATGAGCTCGGCAAAATGGAATTCATGCTGTTTGTTTGGCACCGGCTCGGACACTTTTAAAGTTTTTTTCCCCCGTTTTCTGTGTTTTTTATAAAGATGTTAATTACATGCTTGAATTTATAATTCTTCTCCTACCCCATAGTAAGCTGGAAAGCTTCACAGTTCTGACGGAAAAGGGAACTCCAAACCCCAAACTGTCAAGATGCTGATGTGATTTAACAAATGAAAAATAAACAAGTGCATATAGGGAGCTGAACAGATTGACAGAATATACGGGGCCCGAAGTGCTCGGATACGTTTCCTCTCTTGCAGCTTAACCTTCACAAATCTGTATCAAAAGGTCCAATTCATTTGCTGAAATTCTCCAAAGCGCAGGGGCACCCTCATCTAATTTACAGGCCGGTCACATCCAAGCACCTTGCATTCTGCATTTGACAATGATTGCTAATGGGCCATTCAACTAAAGTATTTGCTTGTTAACAGGGAACAGAGCATGATAAATGTCCAGCAAGCTTGCGGCCTCCTTCAGCTTTTCAGATGCAGACTGGTGCATATTTATGGCAGGCAAATGACAAAGAGCGAAGCTGAATTACTCTGGCCTTATGCTTTCTGTTCGAACAAGGGTTAAAGTAATTAAAGAAATAATGCAAAAACCGATGTCCTTTGTTTGCCCACCATTATCCTACATTTAGCTTTCGAACCTGCCTGTCATGTCACATTTCAGACATGTACCAGATAAGGCTCGGTGGGTTTGGCAGGGCATGGAGAGGAGTGGGGGTAATTCCGTATGGGCAGCGCATGCCAGGTCTCCCTCTTCCAATAGAGAATCCTCTGCAGGTTCCCCTCGCCTGGAATAGTTTTCACTGACATACATTAACTCGAAGATGTACTTAAAACACAGAGGTTTTGCAATTTGCACTTCTGTTCCCTAATTGGGGAAAAAAAACCCAAACAAGAACAACAAACCAACAATCTACCCCAAACAGAAAACAGTGGAGAAGCGTTGAGAAAACAAGCGCATTGCACTCGGTATGTTTCTGAAAGCAAAGTATGAAAACAAAATGGCAGAACAGAAAACAGTGTTGGCGTTGCTCCTCTGCCCTCAAGGACAGATAGGTCTTCAAAACTGAAGCTATAAAGCACACACACATACGAGTTCCCTGAACTTGGAACTGTCTTCAGTGTAATTTTGAATTACTTGCTATTTTATAGTTTGTTTTGTGCTTGTAAATCTTAGCCTGATTTTTAAAAGTCTTCAAGCAGATTTAAATGCAGAATTACAATTGATATTTTCAAATTCCATATTGGAATGTCATTTAGTATTTTATGTTCCTAGTTGCAAGTAGATAAACATGTTCAAGGCTACTGTCTAGCTCCTGTCCAACTCCATGGAAACACCTGCAGTGATTTCAGTAATTGCATTAGCCTGCAAAGGCTTTACATTATAATAGTTTTTTCATTATAGGCAAAATTTTCTTATAAATGAACAAAAAATTTCTTACAATGAACAAAAGTATCATTTTACTCAAGGAAAAAGAACATCTAGATTATTTTTATTTTTTTCCTGTTAACTGTGATGGAGAGAACTTTCCTTTGATGTGATTATAAACATTGTCAAAGACAGCGAATGAGGGCAGGACCTCTATCTTTTTTGGCAATCCTGGCCAGCCAACACCTAGTGTTTATTGCGGTATCAGCATGGTAATTATAATGCAACTGATTTAAACTTTGATGTAATAGTCCATGCTTTCTTCTGGTTTTAAAAGTAGGTTCTGAGCCAAAAAAGATAAAGGCTGGTAGTTGCTAGGTGAATCATTCCTGATGTATGGCACATACATAACTATAAGATGGGTTTTTCTACCTCTAGTGTTCTTTTTAAGTGCCTCGCAGTTAATTTCTAAAATAGCATTTATGAAACTTTATTTTCAGAGCTGTGTACCCTTGAAAGAATAATCAAGTTTTACACGTAAACAGAAAATGAGGTATTTTATGGCTTGTCCTATACAGGAGGATGAATTAGATGGCGGAATGATACATTAGGCTGAAAAATCTGTGATGCTGCAAGTTGCTTCTCACTTCTCTGTTAGCTTTTGTTTGAATAGTGCATTGACTTAGGTACCCAAAACAAAGAACAGAGGTGGAAGAGGTGAACAATGCACTGTAAAGGGAAGCACATGTTAAAGCTAATAAAAGGGATTTCAAATTTATTATTACTAGTTAAAGCACAGTCGCAACTGAATGCTATTTTATTTTGGATTGGGAGTTCTGCCAGACTCCAGCCTGTCAGAGCTGAGAAGACTCAAATCAAGTCCAGGCCTATTTCTGCAGCAAACGGGAATCCTGGCTCCTTGCCTGTGGATTCATTCAGGAAGGCCCATCTGGCTTTTGATGTTCTGCAAGTTTGAAGCAGTTTGTTTAAGGAACCTATGCAGTGAGCACTGGTGAAAGCACACATAACTGCGCTTCTGACTCTTCTTTGAGTGCTGCATCTTTTTGCATTTTCATTTCTCCTGGTGCTTGCCATCTGCTTACCTACTGTCTGAGCAGCAATTGGTTTCTATACCTGACTGGATAAAAGTGTAAATTTGGAGTTGGGAACATCCTGACTCCTTTTGAGGATTTGCAATCCCATAGCATTCACTGTCCACACTTCAGTTGCTTTCTTCATGTTTAATTAATTTCGGTTTATTTCAGAAGCAGTCTAGCTTAATCACTGCACAACACTTGACCTTTAGGCTTTTCTGGCTTTTCTTTTTCCAAGGTATTTCCAAGCTACATGGATTATCTGAACAGAGAAGGTCACATTGGCAGGCAAGATTACTAGTCTGCATGATAAATATTTTAAAAGACGATTTTTGGTGGTAGTTGTTGCTCCTTCTACTTTTTATCAGGCAGTTTTCAGGCACTTTTTGAAGAAAAACAAAAGCCGAATATTCTTAAATTTATTGCTTATTGTAGCCTTTTCCATTCTGTGGATCAGTGTGTGACAGCAAGGCAAGCAAAGCTGCACTGTGCTGCTAGGGCCTGGCTCAGGAAAGTGTCCTTATTCAGGAAAGCTCATGTTAAGCATGTGCTGAATGCTGAATATTTTTGCTGAAGCGAGACGAATTTAAGCATGAGCTGTCTTGAACCGAGGCCAGAGTGAAAAGGGGGTTTTGGGTTGGACAAATACATATCTCTGAAGCTTTATTACATTGTGTTTTTTAATATCAGAAAATGATGTCAGAAGTTATGGCCCTGTTTGCAGTTGGGATGAATCTTAATTTTTGTGTAGCTTGTCAGTAGTCAGCAAGTTGAAATGGGGTGACTTCATCTCCCGTCCCTGGCCATCTGCTGAAACTCTCTGATGGACTCTTCCACCTGGGGCAGGGGTGTCTGATGTAGTGATGGACCTTTACAGGAGTTTTTGAACTACTCTAGTGTCAGTTTAGCTTAGTTTGAGAGGCTCAGACCTGCAGTGGGCCAAAAGCGGGTTATTGGTAGGGCAATTACTACTACTGCCATGGAGGTGGCAGTGGCCACCTGGTTTTATTCTCCTTCTGAAAGTCAGTCAAACTTTGAAACAAAGTTTGTATTTCATGTAAGAACGTAAGCTCTCCGCGCTTGTGAGTGGCTGACTTCAGTTTGATGTGAGATTCAAGTGCAACTACTGACTGTACATCTTCCATTTGGATTTTTGTTTGACGTCATTTCCTCCTAACTGAAACCTGTCTTTTTAATATAAAGACAAAAAGGACATGGTATAGGAGTGATAGAGATTTGTAACTGGATTTTGAAAATCTTTACGTAACAATGATTTGCCAAAATAGGTTTGGTTTCTCATACAATGCTGTTATTGATTTGGCATAACTTTTTCTGAAAGTTGTGAGTTAACAACTTGTTCTGCTTTTCCAGTGTTTATTTATGCAGGCAAATGGTATGCAATAATGTATTTTCTAACAACTGCAAAGCAGCTGAAATTTTTTCTTTGAATTTGAGATATAATCACTGATTATTAATGTCTCATCAAGGAACAAGACATTCCCCACCCTCTTTTATAGACTTTGCTTGGAGCATGTCTTGGAACAAGACTGTACAGGTGTGAACAAATTGTAGTTAAGAGAAGGAACGGTTGGTATCCTCGTACTGTGGCTGACATAAGATTTATTTCTGTAGTAGGAACAGTGGGGAAGAGCACAGAATAGCACAGCAATAGAACAATCTGGTTTTATTGTTTCTTTCTTGTGTTTCACAGTGCCCTTTTTGAAAACTAGTTCCTTGGCGAGTAGCAGCTGCTCTCTGTTAGCTTTCTAAAAGCGAAGACTTTAGTGACTTGTGTAAGCAGCACACATGGTTTGGTTTGACTTTCCTTTCCATGCTAACTACTGCTCTGCATCTCTTCAACAAAGCTCCATCTTTCTTGGGTTTGGCACACCCTGCCTCCGCGCACAAGTCAAATAGAGCAGTGGTTTTGTGTTACGCTGAATTCATGGCACAGTTGTTTGGTTTTTTTTTAATTTTATTTCAAAAATCCAAACCATATAAATACCTGATTATCTTTGCTGCAAGAGCAAAGAACTACTTTAATATTCCCAGTAGCATATTTTGAACAACAATTCTTTAATTAAAACAACATTGGTCTCTTCCTGTATTTCGTGGCTCGCAAATGAGAGAAAACACCAGTGTTAATATCAAAGGGAGTCAGTTTTCATTACAGTAATGGTTCAATTGTGCAGTGCTGTAGGCAGTGAAATTTAATATTATTGTGACTTGTATTGTAATTGTAGGATGACAGAGGAAAATGGATTAAGTTTAAATATAAGTGTACACAGCAGCACATGGATTTCGTCAAATGGAAGCTGAAGGCTGGGACAGGACGGGTCCCCCACTGGCTCTGTCATAATTAATTAGTATTTTGTAAATAACTGGCCACTAGACTATAGATTTATTACCTTTTGTAGATATGTGTGGACACACACAGACATACATGGATTCTGTACTGACTGTAATTGCAGTGCGGAGTTGCAGAACGGGTTTATGCCTGTAGGCTTTCAGGGTATTTGAATGTCTAGGCTTCTTGTCTTCACCTATCATGAAAATATTCTTGCCTGCCAGTTTGTGAAGTTTTTTTGCTGAAGGATACACCCATCCTTTCAGTTAAGGGCTTGCTCATGAATGGCCTTAGACTGGAAAGCCCTTTGTCATTCTTTTCTTCCTGATGAATAAAACCAAATTCAAGGTGCAGATGGTCTTTGCTTTAGGAAATAGTGCTAGAGAGACAACTAGTGTTAATGAGCAATATCCCCTTCTTTCCCAGTTGCCTATATACATGCAGATTAAAATGGAAAATGGTGATTTAAACCATCCATTACTGATCTCTTCCCTGGAAGACTAGGAACAATGAAAGCTAGATGTTTCATCTGTTTACAGTGTAGGCAAGTGGACAATGCCTGACAGTCTACTAGTGTATAAACATGATGCCCTGTCTCTTACCCCATATCTTCACACTGTTTCTCAGACATCTGTTCATGTTGAAACCTGTTCTAATGTTAAAGTGCAAAAGGGGGCAGTAAAGTGCTATTCAAAAAATGTTTACTTTTTAAGGGTATTTTTTGTTGCAAAAGTTGCATTTCTCAGTAGGTTTATAATCTCCCGTATTTAAAATAATGATCACATGAATGTCTTCTGTTTGAAAGGCTTACAAACGTCGCCAAAGCGTATCATTAAGCACTGTGGGAACAATATTTGCTTTGTGTATTTCCATGTTCTGTCCTTTAACCCAGTCCTGAAAGATGCTACATATTTGGAAGGAATTGAAGGCAGGAAGCTTTCCTCAGATATATTTAGGACATAGCTATACAAAGCACTTCTGAAAGAATTCCAACTTTGCAAATCATGTCTGGTTCTCATGTTGTGTGTTACCAGCACTGCTTTTCTGGAAAAACAAAATGAAAAGAATGCTGAAGCTAGGGGTTTCTGCTTGGAAGTACTAAAGTGTGTAGTGGTGGCATGGGTCAAGAGTTGGGCTCTCGTCCAGACCCGCATGCATCATTTGTCAAGAGGTAACTAGAAAGAGCAACTAATTACAATGCACCTACTGAGTGTTTTCTCTCTCAGAAATTCCTCAGAATAAGCCATTTATACAGATTGGCTGCTGCTCTCCACTGCAGCCACTTGCAGTTTTTAAACTCTGTCGAAAGCATGTTTCTACTGAAATGCAGTAAGAATGAGAATGTGTCTGTGTGTGTTTCCATGCTTGTGTGTGAAAGAGAGAGGGCAATGATTTGAGGAGTGATTCCCTGTTTACTGAAGCTCAGTTCAGCACTATTGTGAGGGTTCATATTTCTGTAAATGCTGATGAAATGTTAATATAATACACTTTAAAATAGAACATTGGTCATATTCATGCTTCTCCCCCCCCCTTAGTTAGGAGACTGTCCTGAAGCACATTAGCGGTTCTTTTGTGGTAACCAGAATTGATTTTGTAAGTGGATCAGAATTCTCTAGTGTTTTAAGTACTTTAAGCAGAGCAGTAATTGCTTTCTGCACAATAATACAAAAAGTTAATTGCTATTAATAGTGTCTTATGTGGAGGTCATGTATGAAAACTGAATATAAATTCTGTGTTTTTAAAAAAATTCCTTTGTCAACCTTGATAAAAAAGTCAAATCGTACACCTTTTCAGCATTTCAAGCCTTGCCCATGTGGTAAATGTTCTAAGCCAGGCTGCATATTCTGTGCAAAAAGCCTGGATCTTGTTTCCCATTGTAGAGAAAAAACAAACAGATAGGTGTTTGCTCTCAGAAGGTTTTTTAAGGCAGAGGAGAACATGCTTCCCTTGTACATGAAGAAAATTGTGCATCCCTTTTCACATCCTGACTTTGCATTGGGGATGGAGGGTAAAGCACCAGTCCAAAGGTTTTAGTTCTGTTAGTGTGTTTTTTGTTTTGCTCTGAGTGAGAGCCGAGCAGTGAGGGAAAGGGCAGGTTTCCAGCAAGGCTGAACCATCTCTTACAGACAGAGATGGCATCCAGTTGAAACAGATATGCTGTCTTACAGCAAAACCCTTCTGGCAGCTGCACGCTGGGGGGCTGAAGGCAGGGCATTGCCTCTGCTTGACCAGGGGGACTGGGCAGAGGGGGCTCCTGGCGAACCTGGCTCTGTGGTCACCCAGAGATGTCACGATCCCCTGGACAGGAATTGCAGAGTCACCTACCTCTACTCAAGCCCAGGACTAGGGTAGCTCCAAAGAAATGCCTGCTGCACATCCTTTGACTTACTTACTTTTTCCACAGAATGAGATCACATCTGTAACCTCATACATCACAGCTCCTAAGGAACCAGGCTTTCTCTTAGAGAGAAGTGTATCCAGTAAGATGTGTTTAGTGCCAGGTTGCAGGTGACCTTCCGTGTACATGAAGGGTCAAAGGGGTACGGTTCTTGCGAAATCTCAAGTCTTGGCTGCAGATTTTGTGCTCTCTCTAGTGCAAGGCACCTTTAGACTTGTAACTATGGAAAGGTCATTGGAGCAAAGAAGTGTGTGTCTGTATCTCTGCAACAGCAGTCGTCACACGAGTTATTTGTTGAAGGAAACTCATGATACATCTTTATAGGAGACCGGTCAGGGCATTTTATGACATGTTTGAAGAGGCATAGTGTCTTTAAGTGTCTCTCTGTACAGTGGAAGCTCTGTGCCTTTAGGACTGGGGTGTGATGGTGCAATTTGACTGTCAAATCCTGCAGGTCCATGCAAAAAGATGTTTTCTTTGAGGAGAAGTGTATGTCCTCTCAGCCCAGCCTTATTTTACACCCATTAAAAATCCTTTGTTGTATTTTAAATGCTTTCCTCTAGTATTTTGCAAAAGGTAATATAATGAATTGCTTGATGAAATGGCTAAAAATTCGTAAGTGCTTCTCGTTCTCCATCTACTTAAAATTTTGAGAAAACATCATAATGCTGCAGAGTCATTCTTGTGTAGGTTATTACGATTTCAGTTGTAAGTGTTTTGTATTGTTTTGCCCCACTGAAGCCAATGGAAGTTTTGCAACTGATTTCAATAAGAATAGGTCTAGGAAAAAGGCACCAAGGACAGCATCCATTTGCACGGCTAGTTGATACACACAAAATGGTGGCACCACTACCATTTTGTATCCAGGGTCGTGATTAAAACAGAATGAACTCTTGACCATTCCCTTTTTCAGTGCACTGCAAGCATTTCCCCTGGGTAGTCCAAAAGATGAGCTCCTTTGGAGTTGAGGAAGGGGGAGGGCAAGGAGGTATCACAAACCCCAGGATGGAGATAAGTTACAGTTTAGGGGATTCTTTCAAAGCATTTGTGGGCTTGATGCAGGTTTTATTGCAGAAGAGCCCAAGCCCCAGAAAGATTCCCATACAAGAGCTGCAGCTTTAGAAACTTGTGTTATGATATTTTATAATCTGGCTTTGTATAATGTGGTACTTACCATTAAAGATCTTAAGGGATGAGCATGAATGCATTTGCTTATTTATTTGTTTGAATTCATTTACTTTCTATCCTGCAAGTCCTATTAATGCAAGTAACCATTGCTTACATGAATAGTTTCATTAACTGCATTGAAAAATGTTACATATAAATAAAGGTCAGCAGATTAATCTTCTTAAATTTTATTTAAATTCAAAAACATGTCTATTTAGCATGTTTTGTAAAACTTCAGCTGTAGTATTAAAATAATTTAATAATACTGCACTGGCAAAGAAAAGTAGCTTCCAAAACTCACTTGAAAGAATTTTAATAATATGAAATGCTGTACTTCTTTTGTTTTTCAAATTTCATTTGTTAGTCTTTGTATAAAGCCAGTCTGCCCTCTTGCTGTGTCAAACTATGGTAATTTTTCTTGCAGAGACTTCACATAAGAGTAGTGCCTTTCTTTTTAACCAAATTCCTTACCCATTTTGAGACAGAGACTCCACATTAATCTTTTTTGATGAAGCTTGTTTTTCTGTCTGTTCCACAGCAGTTACTGATCCTCTTCTCATTGAATTCATGTTCACTTAATCCATTTAAACTGGAGTGAGATCAGTCCTATAAAATGACAGCTTCTGCAAAAGAGCATTTCAGGCTTACAGCTGGGTGTATACTTTATTATCCACATGGCATATTTTTGTATATGATGTTGAATATGACAGAAACCAGTGCGAAAACTCTGTATGGAGCAAAAGGCTCTCTTAACAGAGAGCACAGAGGTCTATGCTTTTTGGATTTTATTCAGTTCAAAGTCTTTGGGAATCAGTAAGCTGTTCTTCAAGTCGTTCAGCAGGCTATAGTTAGGCCATTGCTACTTCACTGCAATCATTAGGACCTTTTCATGCAACTTTTATTTGCTTTGCATCAAGCTGGTAGGACTGCTGCCTTGCTTGAATATTTCTGCTGTGGACAAAATTATATTCAAAATATGAATGTTGTTATTTTCTCAAAAGTCAGATGATGAATACATATACTATTTAATAACCATACTTTTTAAACAGTAAGGACTTATACGTGGAATGCTATTCTGTATTCTGTTTCAGTTTGCACTTGTACAAGTAACGGACTAACATACTGTGTTATTACTATTCATGACATTTCCTTAATAAAACTTTTCAGTGAATAACTTTATAGTCAGGCTGGTAGTTAAACTTCATAAAGTTAAGTGGGTAGGATTCCCCAACAGAAGGTTTCAGGCTGCATTTTAAGAAGCATCTTGATTGTTCGCATTTTTAGGCTTATTTTTGTTACATTAATTTAAAGCTAACTGCCTACACCAATTAGTTCAGGTAAGGTATTAAAGCACAGAAATTTGGCACTGTTTCCCCAGTTAAATGTACAAGACTCTCAACAAGTACTAACACGCTTTCTAAAATAGCATTTATTTTATAATTACTAGGATATAGTTAAAGCTGAATGTATTTATATATATTTATAGTATGTGTGTACCTACATAGTTTTGCAAGTTGGGAAAAGCATGTCAACACATTTTTTTACATCAGTCAGTATTGATTAACAAAATCTCGTAAAGAATTTATATCTAAGAATTTTATCTGTTAACAATTTTATGGTTTCAGAAATGTCTGTGTAACAAATGGTAGAATATTCTCAGTGAAAGCATATTTTTTTGAGCATTTACTATTATGAAATGAGGTAGGCTTGAGTGATTATCAATAAGGAAAAGTCCTTTTTAATTTAATGTGGTTGAATGTGCCAAGTTTCTCTAAACAAGAAGTAGATTCTTAAGAAATCAGTTGGAAACTGTATAATACAAACTTTAATTTTTGTACAGTTTCAAAATAAAGTTTAACTTCTTTAGGACTTTAACCAGTAAGGGTGCATTAGTGCTAGGAATGGCTGAGCCTTAAGTGTGGTACAGAAAGTTATTGTAACGTTGGTGAGAGCGGGGAATGGACTACTCAGTTCTAATTTTCCATTCATATGTCATGTAAATTTTTGGCCTGATATAATACTTACTTTTAAAAAGGTTTGGGAACTCTGCATGTTGCTGTGCTTGATAAGCTGCATGACTAGTTGGATGTGTGGGAGGGATTCGCATCCATGGGCTTTGCACAGATGTCAGATGTCACCCACAATACACTAATTTGGGGTTGACAGTAAAAATGCCCTCTGTATCCAAAAGTGCCAGACAGAAGGCTCATGAATGTCACTGTACAGCTTTTTTACTGTACTTAATATACTTTCCTGTGAGTTCTCACAGTAAGCACTGGGACTATTGATCGTGAACAAGATTCTTCAAATGTTCCAGTCTCGCTATCTGTCAGATTGCTGACAGAAATGAGTTGGGAAACTCACTAAGAATTTCTCCTAAGTTTCTGTTGGGGTACAGGGGCCCATATTTGTATGTAGGTTTCCCAGTAAAGAACATTTAGAGCTGAAAAGCAGAAAGTTAGAAAGTTAGCTTTTTATAGAAAGCAATGGTTCCAGCGCTGTCGCTATCCTGACTGCTCAAAGAGCGTGTCACTGTCCCAAGCAACACAGCCTCCTCGGGATCAGTCATAGGATTCTGAAAACCTCTTGCTCCGTCTTTATTCTATTTCTGTTTGGGAAAAAACCAGAAGTTTTTTAATTAATTGAAGACACATTCTGGTGAGACTTTTAAAGCCAGTTCATTAACTTGATTTTTACAGATGCCATCCTGCAAACATTTTGTAAGTGTTGATGCTACCCCAGAACGCATAAGGCTATACCAGCACTTGCAGAAATAAAGATTCAGGATTAATCCTGAAGTTTTTGTTAACCTCTACCATTGTCCTTTTTTCTTTCAGATATAAAGGTTTTCAAAAGTAGGATCATAAAACAGTAGTCTTAATCCTCCTGACATTTAATAAATGGCTTCAGAAAATGCTTAGTATCCAGTAAATTATTTATTTAAAGTCTTTATGAAAATACAGTAGCAAAAGAAATACACAAAGGTGGGGTTAATAATCATGCCTACTAGTCACTGTAAGTTTTATGATTGAGCTGAAATGCATGAGGTGAAACTTTTATTCTCTCTATCCATATTTGTGCTTTATTGTTGTAAGAAAATAAGGAGTGTAAATTGGAAAAATACCTTTGTCGCAAAGGTCACAGTCAAAACTGCAAACTGAAAAAAAATTCAGTGCAATCAGGTTCTCAGATTAATCCTTTCATTTTCAGGCTTTTTTTCTTTCCTAATCCCATCAGCGTTAGATCCTGTAAGTTCAGAAACTCAAGTGGAAGGAGATTTACCGAGCTCAGTTCTCAAACTGTACAGACTTCAGAGCCATAGCGAGAATATTCCCCTGCTGTAAAGTCTAACGAGTGTGTCAGTTTAAAGCTCTTGTAAAATGTGTTTTAGCTGTCTGCTGGGGGTGGTTCTGTCCTCCACCTTTTATGGGGCAATTCCTGGTTACTTAACAAAGGCACACTAGTGTGTTTCCCCTCCGATAGTTGTTTCTGAGGTTTGCCTGGCATGCCGTCTCTGAACCCATCCTGTCTGCGCACTGAGTTTGCATGGAGAACATATACCACTGTTGCTTCGTTATGCGCATACATATACACAAAATCTAAAATCAGGGTCAATGTTTTTTGGTTTTAGGCAGCTTTTAGGTCATCCTGTTGATAATGACAGACAGGTGCGTGTTTCTAACCTTATTAATTTCATATTTATTATACTTGGAATGTAAATTGATTAATTTAAAAACAAAGATCTGGTCCTCAGAAATCTCATGTGTTTCATATTACACATTCCCATTACATGAAAAAGAACTACTGGCAAGAGGAAATGTTTGCAGCAGTGGGATCAGGCAGTGACCAGTCTTTGTCCTGGCATGCAAATGAAGGAATATGAGTAATTTTCATCTTTCTGGTACAACACTGCTGCATAGGAGCAAAGTAGAATGGGGTTCTGGTCAGGCAGGGTGGTACAGTCAGCCGCAAGTGTCCAAGATTGGCTCAGAAACTCTGTCCCCTTGCCTTCGCCTGGTTGGTGTCAATCCCTGAGGAGAGCCTGAGCCAGGATCCTTGTTGCTCCTTGGGAACATTTGCTGGCTGGGGTCTTCCTCCCACCATTTCCTCGGTGCCCTTGCAAATCTGACCTCTCCCTCCATCATCCCTCAGCAGGTTGATGACTCTGAGGAGGACGCTTTTCCACCTCTCCATTTGTTTCACCATTTCAGCTTTGAGAGGTGGTAGTCACCTCATTCCTTTGGTGTGTCCGAAAACTGGAACAAGAGGCAGCATAGCTTCACCCTTTCTCCAGCTTGAACAGTCGTGGCCAAGCCTAGTTTCTGTAGTCTGGAAATTACACAAAGGAGCGCAGTGATTTATACATCAACAGTCGCTTTTCTCGCCATAACATTTCATTGTTTTTTTTCCCTAAATCTGTAATTACATGTCTTTGTCCTGCTACGTGCTGCTTCACAACAAATATAATTCTTACACAGGCTTTGTGAGTGAAAATAATCCCGCTCAATTAGCACAGATCATAAACTCGCATTGTGTGGGAGCAAGCAGTTGTAAATGATGGATTCGAAATTTGGGGCATCGCATCATCCTTTTCTCTAATGTAGTAAGTTCTCCCACAGTACTATTACATGCTGGTGAGCTCCCTTAGCCAAGCCGGAGGCTGAAGGTCACTGACACTTCCAGCTTTGTTCTGCTTGGGCCTTAATACTCTAATTTAAAGTTTCCAGGAAGGCTGCCTGTGAATAAACTACATTTACTACGTGTGGTGTTTAAATGCTAGCACTTGGAGAAGGGTGTTCATTAGGCAGCAATTGTTTCAGTCGCTTTTTCAGACTGACTCTCCATTAAGGAAGATCTTTGGAAAAGGCTGACAGGCAGGAGAAAAAGGAAAGAAAGTCAGGCTTTTAGGTCTGTGAATTCGAGGGCATTGTGTCGTTGGCTGTAGTTCTAAATCATGCACTTCTTGGCCTTAATTGGAACAAATATATCTTAAGGAGAAAATAAATAAACAAACCTGCTGTGGCTTTTGTCCTTGTGAGAACAAAGCTCCTCATTTTGTGGATGAATCAATACTATAAGTAATTATTTATATTTTTCTTTCATGAAGAAGTGGTGAAGTTTACCTGTTAATTAATATGAGGAAAGATACAATGTTGAGTCTGACTCCAAAGATGAAATCTCACTGGCAGTTTGCATAAGAGGTCTTCATCTATACTAAGGCAAAAGCACATCCGTGTTTCACTCTTAGCACAAGAAAGGAAGAAAAGAGCTAAAATAATGATGGTCATGGTGGAGTTTATGAAGAGAAGTCATCATTGTAGTGTAGCAGTCACACTGGTTTGGGAGACTGGTTTATCAGAAGCATGTGTGTTTCCTGGGACAGGTAGATCTCTGTCCACCCCAGGTCTGTAAAGTGTGATCCTGGTGAGTGACTGATGTTCCTGTGTTTTGTACTAGTAATATCAATCATCATCTTAATATGTTGTTAGTGCTTAAAGAATGTTTCCTTTCACACATGGTGGCTCAGGGGAGTTGAAAGATCATTTTTGTCATTCTCCCATGTCCAAAATTAGCAGAATATGTGCAAGAATAGTAGAAATGTTACCAAAGGGGAAAAACAGGATTGTAGCCCATCAGACGTTGTACTAGTTGCTATAAATGGCCCCATGTAGAAGAAACAGCAGTGTCTGCCAGAGACGTAAAACCTACTAGAGTTCCCAAAACTGGCATAAGGACTATAAGAAAGACTCAGTTCAGCTGTAATTTCCAAGATCTAAATAAACATCTTGTTGATATTAAATTGAGTCAGGCCCAAAGTATTAAGATCTGGGTTGCTCACTCTGTCATTTTGGTTTTGGAAACTGTGTTTGTTCCTTTCTGTCCACAGTGATTGCTACTTTTCTGGATGAGATTTTATCAAGTGCCTCACATTTTCCTTTTTTTTCCCCTTTTTTTCTGTTTTAGATTTCTTCCTGGACAAGGATTGGTACTATATCCACAGATAGGAGACAAACTGGATATTATATGCCCAAAGGTGGACTCTAAAACTGTTGGCCAATATGAATATTATAAGGTCTACATGGTTGATAAAGACCAAGCAGATAGTTGTGCTATTAAAAAGGATAATACACCTCTACTCAACTGTGCCAAGCCAGATCAAGATGTAAAGTTTACCATCAAGTTTCAGGAGTTCAGTCCTAATCTCTGGGGCCTGGAATTTCAGAAGAACAAAGACTATTATGTCATATGTAAGTTCAAAATACCAATTGTTCATTCTTTTAAGTATAATTGTTCTTTTGTATGTTGTCTTCTGCATTATAAGCAAACAAAAAACAATGTAAATGGGGGTATTGTTTTTTCTCTGAAAATATTTTCTTGCCCGCATATTTTCAACATTATTCCTGACTTTTATGGGGCCTCTGTCGCTTTTTTCCCTGGTTTGTGTAATCCAGATGAGATTGTACTCGTATACCTGTAAAGGGCTTCTCCTTTCGTGCACAGTATTGTGTCCTGTATTCACATTGTAAGTTGTATGCAGCTAAACCGCGATGTGTTTCTGGCTCGCAGCTCTGGTGATGTGCCATGGTATTGGCCTTGCCCTCAGGTGCCCTTACGCCAGGAATAGGAATAGCATGGCCCGATCGTTCTGAGCTGAGGCATCCTGTGTGAGATGGCTGGCTGTTGCTGCAAGTGGTCCAGGGATTCTTGCAGTGATCTTTTGGCCACTTCAGTGCCAGCTTTGACAGTGTAATTTCCCCCAAAGGATTACTTGTGGTCTCTAGTTGAACATGCCTAGATGCAATACATATCTACTGTGTCCGTAGAGTAGTTAGGAGGGTTCTTGGGCAAAGCCTAGACTAAGCATGATCTTGAGTTTCCTCCTTTTTCATGGTCCTGGGACTTGTAAAAAGAAAGTGTGTGACACAGGCCTGTGTCCAACTCTGTGTAAGTTTTAGTCTGATAAGGGGTTTATGGTTGAAAGTGAGTCTGGAGGTAACCCCTGTGTTTAGTGATTCAAATTACTTGTGATGTGTAAAGTTAATGATGTGAATCAGGAGTTAGCATAAACTGCGACCTCAGCGGTACAACAATTTATGTTAGCTTAGGTTTTGTCATTGTAATACTATGGCCTGTGGATCTCATTTAGCCCCATGGGGACTTTTGAAGTCTTGAGCAAGGATCAGCAGTTGGCAGGAGATGGGCAAATTCTGTGCATTGGCTTTTCAGCAGTTAACAGTGAAGTTAGATACTGGTGTTTCTGTTTCTGCCACCTCCTTGAAAATTGGAGGCCTGATAACTATTTCATATAATGTCTCCACTCCAATATTTCTTAATTTCTTAGTTAAAAATATTGGCAATTTTACAAGTGCACTGAGCAAGTACTTTTAAAATGGAAATGAAAACGCATTTAATATGAATTAATGTTCGCTTCCCAGTTACTTCTGTAATATTACACACTGTGTATAAAACAGGTTGTATGTCACAGAAACTAAGTAAGAATTCACTGTATTAAATATTAAATGTAGAAATTACTAAATAACAGTTGTGGGAGATATAAAACACCATTTTTTGTTTTTTAGCTTTGACAAATTGGTCACTTTATATAGGTTGTTTCTCTGTTTATTGAGGGGGTATATAAAAACCTAATCCCACTTACACAGCATTTAACTTTGACAAACTTCCCACTGGAATCCAGTGAGATTTACCAAGAAAAAAGCTGCAAGATTAGATGTTGAGAGATAGTTGTCTATACCTCTGGTGAAAATGTGTAGCATAAAAATGACCACACTCAAACAGTTGGCTTTAGTGATGAAATACATTCAGTATTTAGTGCTGCTTTTAAAAACATGCACAGCAGACCAGCTGAAGTGGAACAAATGGTATTATTACAATTATTACTTGAAAATTATGGGCACAAATGGAGCTTTCTGATACCCTGTCAGTTCTGTCATAGCTATGTCATGGATTTATCCAGAGAATTATTAAATATATCTCCTTTTCATTAGTTTTGTATAATTATTTCATTATAGCAATAAGACATAATAGACGTTGCATTTCCTGGAAGATACAGTATAGTTTGGTCGAAAGAACTTGCTCAGCCTTCAGCCTAATGCCTCAAAAGTCACACTGGTCTTGCAGTAATACTGGAGTGCCTTAGGATATTACTTTCCCTGCTCATTCTGGCATAAACAAATGGCTAATTTATTACTATATTGCTAGTGTACTAACCAAGCTGCAGCAGGGGTACCCATACATTTTAGTAGGTCAGATGAAAAAAAACCACCCTGAAAACCCAGCCATCCTGGAGCTAAAACTCTTGCTTTTCTATCATTCAGAGAGAAAACAATGAACTCAGTGATGTTGATCTCAGAAACACTAAGAGGCGTAGAAAACTAGGCCAGGGCTCAGCTAGGACACCATTTTACAGAGATAGATAGATTTTAACAGTTTGTGTTCAAAAGCTCATGATCTGACACAGCCTTGTTGAATGCAAGTTCTGGTAGTCAGGATGTTTAATGTCAATTTTATAAGTAGTATACTACTTCTTAATCATGTACAGAAATCAGTTTGAAAATCATTTGCATACCTCCCTATTCCCAGACCCGTAATTTAATAGGTGTGCTTGGGCCCAAAAGGGGAATGCGCTGGGTCTCCCACTGACTCTGATACTGCTCTTTGCTTCTTTATTTCCTTCTTTCTCTTTCTCTCTCTTTTTCTCTCTCTTTCTCTCCCTTTGTGTCTCTTCTCTTTTTCACTCTTTTTCTCTCTTTCTCTTTCTCTCTCTCTCCCTTCCTCTCTTTCTGTCTTTTCTCCCTTTCGTATTTGTTTGAGAGTTTTGAGTTTTGTCTTGATTTGCTGGCTTTTTTTTTTTTTTGGTGGGTGGGAATGCTATGAAGTGAAGATGATGCATTTTATGTGCCAGCTTTTGATTTTTAGGACCTTGTATTCCTTCAACCAAGGGGCATCAAACAAACCTGAGTTGAGATTTTACTGAGCCCAGCATCTTTGCAGTGCTCGCTGTGGCTGCGTCTGCAGCCTAATCTCACACTGTTTATGCTGACAGGCTGTTGTCAGCCCTTTAAATGTTTTGCGCATCGTCATGGACCTTTATCCTCTTGACATTATTTGAAAACACGGTTTGTTTTTCTGAGGTCCTAATACGTGGTTTGTGGAGCTGCATTAAACAGTAAAATCTATTCATATTGGGGATTTAGTCATATTGGGATGAGGAGTTACAACACAGGATGGAGCAGCTTTCTGAACCCTGTGTACCTTTAGGGAAATGTGATTGTACAGGAATTTTTCAAGCCATAATTTTTATATCATCCAGATGTATTCATGATAGTTATAGCTAAAGCAGATCTTTTCTACTCACTACTTCCCTAGGTCTAAGCATAGAAAAGATGCAACTTTCATCATTCCACAATTCACAGTTTTTTAAAACAGTAAAAATATAGATGAGTTTCTGATACCTCTTTTCACATTTAATGGTACTTCAATCAAAAAATAATCTAATCCATTTCCTGGCAAGTTATCCTCAATATGAGCATCAGGATTCAAAGAGTTAATTCTGTGAACAGCAGTACTTGGAAAGATGATACTGAATGGTATTGTGAAAGTGAATAAATGATGTAACAGAGTGTCCTTGCTTTTTTCTTCTTTGCTATCATCAATTTTTGGTTCCTGGGAAATTAATAGATTCTTTTTCCTACAGTTATCTGATTTCTTTTCAGCAGAACTGGAGAAGGTCAAATGTACTTGAGATCTCGGAAGTATTAATGTTAGATTATTCTAAAATATGCAACCATTTAGCTAACATATCGTAGGTCTCTAAGGAAACCCTTAATCAGATGCATGAAGGAAGATACATCATGCCCAACAACATAAATATCTGTGCGAAGGACAAAGTTACGCAGAAGAAGGGTGTGCAGATTTGCAACTCTGATGTTTGCATTAAAATGTCTTTTTATGTCTTTGCATGGTTAAGGAATGAAGTATAATTTTATGGTGTTTTGGATTGCTCAGAATGAGCAATGAGTATCTTCTCAAAATTAGGGGATTGATCTGTAAGTGCTTGGGTCATAGTGTAATTGCTGCACTACTTTTCTCAGGTGCTTGTATGGGAGGGGAGATGTGTTAGTATAGTACACGCATATATAATATATGAAAGATGTTTACTTTTGGTGAACAGGAGCTGTCTTGAACTCTTCCCAACAAACTTGGCCTTTAGTCAGAGGACACAGGAAGCACTGTGGTCCCTGGGTTTACACCGAGGGAATGCCCTGGGGAAGCCTGCGGGAAGCTGTGCCAGAGGGAAGGGAGCAGTGCCCCTTGCCTTGAGCCACCACCATGCTCCTCTGATAGTTTGGCCAAGGAAGCACATGCTCTGCTCACTTCCTTTCTTCTTTTGCATAAGTAAAATGAAGATTATGGGCTGGCATCGTCAGCATTAAAAAAATAAGTCACCAACAATGAAGCCTTCACTTATTCAAAATTTGTAAAAGAATGGCTTGAGGCTTGGGAAGGGGCTACAGAATGGTCCTAGGAAAGGTTCCTCTAAAATGCTTGCCCTGCCTGTGACCTTGTTAGCCAAGCTTGCCAAGCTAATGATGCTCATTGGCTTTGACATTGGCAAAATGTAATATGCAGCTTTCCTTATTTATTTTTTTTTAAACTTCTTTCAAGTGACCCACTTACATAATTGGCCTCTGGCTTAAAAAAAAAATAAATTTATTTGATCCCTGACTGATTTAAAGGTTGACACTAGTTAGTTAGCACTACATTTTGGATGACTGCTTTGATACTAGTGTGGCTTCTAAGATCGAAACAGCCATTCTGAAACTTTAGCATAATCTGAGTTTGAAAAAATCACAAGGCTTTTTATGTTTTCACTTTGTCATTCTGTTACAATTAAAGGGCGATAACTGTCTGAGTAAGAACACATTAAAGGACAATATAAATTGTGCCCTGAAATATGGCCCAGCTAGGAAGAGTAGATCTCTTTGTGTGGCCATGTTATTTTAGCATTCTGACCAGACAATTTTAAGTGCTAGCTAATCTGGCTGACTGGGCATTCTGGCACCTCTCTGAGGTAGGTTTTAGTCCACAGCCCCCTGCAACCTCCCGAACACCTAGCGAGTGCTACCCTAAAGGAAACAGCAGGTTTTTCTTTGTTTGGAAATTGATTCTGAACTAGCCAAAACTGGGGCAAAAACTGTACCAGAATTTCAATTCTATTTCTTTTACATCAAAGACATTTTCTGCGCTTTTTGTTAGAGACTTTGTGGTCCAGGAATCTATTGTTACTTATTTTTTTGGTGGTCGTGGTGTTAGTGAAAGCCTATGTGATAACAGCTACCCCGATTCCAGTTGTACAAAATCACAGGTTTTTTTCTATCCTTTCCCCTCCTTGTTCCTCAGAAAATTAGATAAATGGTTTCTTCTTAGTGTAAAATGATATCTAGAGGTCAGTCTTTGACTTTGCTGAGAGTCTTTTAAGGCATATATCAGCAATACCACTTAGCTCTGGTTGAATTAAATGTAAATACAGCTCATACAAATAATATTATTGGAGAAAAAAATCACTGTCTGTGCAGCTTCAGATTTCTAAGAGTCTAAAACCTACAGGATTAATGGAGTCGTGGTCCTTTGGGGTTTTGTCCCAGACCACACAGGTCTTGTAATAGAATAAGGCTATTTTAGATTGATAGACTTTGTTCATATTTGATGCCATTACCTAGGCAATACCAACCGTTTATCTCCTTTAAAGTAGACAGAGATAGTTCAGCAGGAAATCTGTTATTATTTCGCTATTCCTAAGGGGAGGAAATGAAAGATAGGAATGCTCCATTTGTTAATTGATGGCATCTTGTGAAAAAATACATTTATCTCCTCCCCCACACCCCCCAAGTATTCCAAATAGATATGGAATCAGGTTAAAATGAAGAATAATTATTCAGACTGGAAGAAAGAATTATTCAGGAAATACTCATGCATTAAACAGGTTTTAAAATTTTATAGGAAGCTGTTTAATACTTTTAGTCAGTATTTATTATTCTCATTTTTTTAGTTCCTCATAAACAATTTATAAATACTGGAAATATGGTACATTCACAAAGAAAGACAGTATTCTCACTTAGAAGTCTTTATATATATAGTATACTTACCAACAATAAGGAGCACTTGAAGTGCTTTGCAAAAAACAGCTTAAACCCTAAGCTTCTACAAGCTGTATGTGTTCTTAGATTTACATATACATCCTTAATAGGACTACATGCAGAAGAGAGCTGGGTTGTGTATTTTATGCTTTACATGTAGGGTATGAGTAACTTGTTTAAATCAAGAGGGTGTGTATTGGGGAGACATGCCATGCTATGAGGAAAGTATCTGTCTAAACTGAGAAGCGCACTAGCTTACTGACACACTAACTTTCATTTTGTACCTGTTTGATGATGAGCATTTATCTCATCAAGTGGGATGATCAGACTTTATTTTAGACAGTTGCTTGTATTATACCTGTTGCGTATTACTGTATTTTTTAAGTCCTAGAATATAAGACCAGAAACTGCATAAGCTTTTATAAAGACTTTAGTGAAACTGATTTTAAATACTTGAAATTGTTTGCCTCGTTAAAGTCTTCATACAGCTGGATTGGAGGGAAATGTACTTTTTTCTGAGAACTGCATTAGCTAAAACACAGGGTTGAAACGGTCGAAAAACAGCGTTAAATGTCAGTTTGGCCTTTTTTTTCTGACTTTAGTCAATCCTGGAAACTTCGGAGGAAGAATATTTCAGGATTTATTTCTGATTAATCAGATCATAAACCTAATCCCTAATGGGCAGTCTTCCAGTTGCTTTTTTTCAGTTCCAAGGAAATCATGCAAATATGTGTGTGAGTAAAAGCAGGATTAGGCTTAAGGTAGTCTTGAAAGTTCTTGGAGAAGAGTCCGTATCAAGCTGATAGGCTGGTTTTAAAAAGCTTTTTCGGGTCTTTGTTAGCATGCTTTATCTGTTTTCTGTTCCATAGTTGAAGACAGCAAAAATAACTAAACCACAGCAGCAGACTTGTCCTTATGTGTTCATTGAGCTGCCGTGAGAGAAGCAGAAGTCTGAATCCAAATCCTGCCAGGGAAACCAAGATGGATTTGTTTTTCAAGTATTTCACATTAGCACATAGATGCGTTAGACCAGAACAGTGTAGCTGATAGCAGAACACAGAATGGTTGAGTTTGGATGTCACTTCTGGAGATGGTCTAGTCCCCTGCTCAAGCCTCTGCTCAAGCAAGCTCAGCTGCAGCAAGTTGTCCAGGACCGTGTCCAGATGGGTTTTGAGTATCTCCAAGGATGAAGAAACTCCACAGCCCGCCTGGACAACCTGTTCCAGTGCTCAGTCACTCTCACATTTAAAAAAGTTTTCTCAGGTTTAAACAGTATTCTTCGTATTTCAGTTTGTGCCCATTGCTTCTTGTGCCTTCACTGGGCATCACTGAGAGGAGTCCAGCTCACTCTTCTTTACCCTTCTTCCAGGTGTTTGTACACATGGACAAGATCCCTCTGAACCTTATTTTCCCTGGTCCTCAGCCACTTCTCTTATACAGCTTCTTCAGTTCCTTCATCATGTTCATGTGCATCTACTGGCCTTCCTCCTGTAAATCCATGTCAGTCTCGTACTGGGGAGCTCATGACTGCACCCAGCATTTCAGCTGTGGCCTCACCGGTGCTGAGCAGAGGGGAACGATCACCTCCTTCTGTCTGCTGTCAATGCTCTGCCAAATGCAGCCCAGGAGGCTGTTGGCCGCCTTTGCCACAATGGCATGTTGCTAGCCCATGGTCAACTTGGTGTCCAGCAGGACCTCCAGTGCCATTTCTGCAAAGCTGCTTTCCAGGTGTTTGGCCCCAATTGAAACTCGAATTCCAGCAGCCCTAGCTGAAGCTCAATTCCACCTGCCATCCAGAGGCTACCACAGCAGATTCTGTAGCAGAATCAAGACATTAATTAAATAATTTGTGTTGTAAAAAAAATCCCATCAAAAACCTTCATTATTAAAACACTAGGGAAATATTAAAAACTATGTGAACATCATTATTAAAAGTATCATTTCTCCTGTCTAGTCACGACATTTCAAACACCACAGGATTAACATACCCATCCCATTGGAGATTCTTAAAATGGACTGAGATGTGCCTATGTGATAGTTTCTAAAGAAGCTAAACCCCTTAATTCCTTACAAGTATTTGAGCTGGAGGATCTGTAGTACCTTGGAAATTCAGATTTCTTTATTTCAGCAATGTTCCCTCATTAGGTTTTACTCTGTGGATATTTCAAAACATGAACATAAGCCTACTGCAGTCAAAACAGGGCTTAACTTCTGATCATCTTTGCCAAGTGCACAGTCATCCAGTAGTATCATAATTGATCTTAGTGCCAAACTCTGTGTTGCTGAAGGATAGTTAGATGATGTAAATAGCTTTTTGTTTTGCAATAAAGCACACTTTTGTTGTGCTTGATGTAAAAGCAGGAGATGAAGGTATTCTTTTATTGAAGCAAACATGTGGAAAATTGCTCTAGATTGTAATAGTACCGAGTATCTCCCCTGAAAGGAATGAGGTTCATCTATAGGGCAAACTCTGACTGTGGCACTTTATTGGGGTTACTCCCGGACTCTGTGTGGTCAAAGCAAATAACATCATGTCCACCTAAACTGTTACAACCATGAGGCTGGCACATTTTCTCATCTGTAGTGTTATATTCTGAACTGTCACTAGGCATTAACTCAGTTGCTGGTGAAGTCCTACCACCTAGAGATGAACTCTGCCTCAAAATGATGTTTTCCACTTCAGTGCTACTCGTATAGCAATTACTGGGTCATTAATATCATTGCATGCAATTAGTGACAGTAGAATGAGCAAGAGGTTTGTTATTTATTTAATATGAACTTTCACCATAACCCTTTCTTATCCAAGTGCTATAAACAGAAACCAGAAAGATTTTCAAGGCAGATGAAAATCCCTGAAGAGTGGTGTTGAATTTGTATGATACAAAAAATAGGTTCTCTTTTAATGCGAAAGCTTCTGCTTTTGTTTCCAGCAAGCCCGCTTGTCATTAGGAACAATCAGTGTAGCTCGAATGCTAGCTAATTCTATTAGTTCTGTTCAGCTGAACTGCTAAGCAAAGCTTGCTGTGGTAGTGGGGAGATATTTCTCCCCATCCATGAAAGGCTTTTGCCAGTAGTGTGCTGAGAGAAGGAATGAACTTACGTAAAATACTTGTTTGTGGTTGATGAAGTTAACTAGCTAGTAATCTGTTTTAGATGCATACTTTCTGATACACGCTGAATACATCATAATTAGTGGGCTTACATCTGCCACAGTTACTTCAGCGCTCACAAATATGTAATTTGTTTATGTAAACTAGAAGCAACCATGTGTGCAGTAGATCATTATCCGACAACATTTCTCAAAGTATATGAAACATAGAACTGAAATACTTTTAGAAATGCTTAACTGTAATGAAAGACTTAAATTGTCATTCGTAGTGATACAGTATTGAGATGCTTTTATTTTTATTTTTTTTTAATCATCTCTAAAGCATTCCAAGAGAATTTTGAAAAGGGACACTTGACAGCAGTGAAGCAAGTAGGATTTTGTTGCGGGTGGGTGGATGCTGTGACCTTCTGTAATGGATAATAATTCAGCAAATAGTTTACTGTTTAGTACGCTTCAGCTGTGGTATTCCTTAACCCAGAGATAATGTCATGCTGTTTTTAAAATGATAGGCAGCAGAAACCAGTTGGAGCTCACAGCTTTTTTTTATAATTTCCAACTCTGTCTTGCTTGCTGTCTCTTTTTCCTTTTATGGAAAGACTTTGTTGACATAAAGGGCTTTTTTATTACCACCTGTATTCTTGCTGTATGATGACACGTCTCACTGGAATTAAGAGAATCGTTCTGATGTAGGAAAGGGGGGAGACTTTTTTGTGTTTAGTGCATGGATGATCCTTCTCATTCAGACAACATGAGGTGTGGGAAGAAGAGTCTATAGATTTCCAGGGGTGGGCCAGGAATTAAACAGTTTTTATATATCAAGGTATATTACAATACAGAACTGATTGGCTCTGTCTTGTGTCCTCTACATTGTATCCCCACCCCCGCCTCCCCCCAACCAAAAAAAACCCAAACCAAAACAAACAGTAACAAAATCTGTCCCTTTCTTGACATATGAAAACAAGTGGAGAATTTTATGGGGAATTACATAAAGAGCCCTATATCATGAGTCCCGTCCGAGTACCACAAGTCACACCATTCACATTTGGACAAGATACATTTTAGAGCCATGGTTAGAAAAGTGAATCACAAATTTTCACTGCAGAGCCTTTGCCTTCTTCCAGGCAAGAAGAGACCTGTTTTTTATTTTACTTCTGGTGTTAGCTTGACTGGGGAGGGCATTGCTGCTTACTTGCTGTGCAGAATATAATTTGTGGATCCTGTTTAGATACAAATATGACATAGATATACAACACAGGAGTTAATTTAAAAAACAATGAGCATGAGAAGTGGAAAAGAAGAAGGGAGAATTCTGGTCCTTTCCTTCACATAAAAGTTTTGTTACATGTGTGAATAGAGGGGGAAAAAAAGGCTGGTTTCAAGAATATTTATAAACACTCCATAAACTTTCATTTAAGAAAAAGAAATCTATCTTAATTTGAAGAAATGCGTGGAACAAGATTGAGAGAATGAAAGTTTCTGAATGGTCTTTAGGTTGAGAAATTCTTCAAAATTCTGCTGCCACCTTGACTTTGCAAGTAGGACCAATAAAAAAACAGACGTGTTAGAAAAAATGCAAAATTATTGGTAAACCGTTTTTATACATTTTTCATTACCGTCTTGGTGTCCTATATTGCATTAATTGAACAAATTCAGCAGGTTTTTATCTTTTTTGTTTAATATTCTTTATTGATGTCTATAAGATCAGTAGAAACGTTAGGTTTTATTGTTCAAGCACAAGGAGTTAAACGGAGGAGGTCTCCAGTCTGTAGATAAAAACACGGGCAACACATTGACAATAATCCATGCAACTGTTCATGATGCATTGAAGTTTTATCCCTTGCAGTTCAGGTTTGGGACTTCTGATAGTTAAATTTTGGAAGACAATTTCATTTTTTTAAAAAGTGAAGGTTTCAGTGTCAGTCTCATTTTTTGTCATTACAAGCAAGGGCAAACTGTTAGTTACTGGTAGTTGAAATTAGTGTATTTATCTTCTCTCAAAACATTCTGCAGCTCACCCAATGTAGTGTTTGCCAAGCTACCTGTTCTTTGGTGAGTGGACTGAGCAATTTTTTTTGGTTGTTTCAGATCTCCATGCAGATCTGGCATTGCTACTAAGTGAGGGGAGAAAAAAAAAAGAATTTAATTTCATTTAATTAAAACACCCTTTCTATTACCTCAGCTGCCTTGTTCTTCATCCCTGGCTGGTCTAGAAACAATCTCTGTGTTGTGATCTGTGATTTGTGGTTTCACAGTGTGTGATTCCTGGTGTACTTAAACCTGTCCCATAAATTTAGATAATTTATGGGAAAGAATAATTATTTATTTGGTGCTTTACTAAGAGAGTCATTAAAAGGACCAAAAGCAGATGAAAGCAGTCAGAGCACAAACACACAATGCCTGGCCAAAATAGTATTCTATTACTTAATAAAGTGGAAAACCCTCAAAAGCTTTACAGGCACTTAGTAATCCTGTGGGTGCATATGAGATCAAGTGCAGCTTTGTTTTAAGAATAACTTCTTACTACTGTAGGATCTAAAGCTTTTGTGGATTTTTGCTGCTGTTGAGGCTTTTCCATTCAGTTTCTAAGCACAGCTGGGGAAAAGCAGAGATGGATAAGGTTATTTGATTTTATTTATCTCTGATTTTGAGAAACCTGTTTTCTGATGCTGGATTCAAGCAGTATTTAGTAGTGAAAAATCACTACTATTAGAGAGTACTGATTTACCCCGAAGAAGCATGTAATTCTCATTTTTCTATTAACAGATTCACATCAGCAGCAATTAATTCTTTATGATCCTGTCAATGATGTGTCTTTGATACATTGTGAAATGGCTTGTATCATCCAGCACACTAAGGGGGGACAAAACTAATTTTGCCCTCAACCATCAGCTGACATCACTCATTCATTCCAGTAGTCTGTGGTTTAGTGCCCATTTGGTTTTCACAGGAAAATTAAGTATGGTGATCATAATTTCTTTCTTCAGCCATGGAGTCCATTTCGTATTCAAGCTCTAGAAATAAATGTGTTACAAAGTTGTGTTGGTTCAAAGGATATGACATTTAATTTGCAAGCAGGTAAAGTTTTTCATAATCCTGAAACATAAATGTATGGGTAATAATCGTGGCAGTTAAGAGGCTGAGATTTTATTTTGCTGGTGTTAAGTAATTGTGATGGCATTTTTCTTTTTATAATATGTGTTTCTAGTAGTGAAGGAAGTTGAATTTTTGTGACTGTACCTTCACTTCTAATCTCTTTGTGAATGAAAAGCTATATACAGGCACAAATCCAGCAGCTTAATTCTCCGTCTGATTAGAGCAATGTTACCAACCTGATAGGTTGAAAACAGCCAAGATCCATGCAGTGACTTGGCCTCCTGGGAGGCAGAGTAATAACAATCAAATGAAGACATATTAAAATGTAATATTACTTCCTCTCCATGGGGACTGTATAAAAATCATAGCCAGGAACTATGCTTGTCAGCTGATTCTGTTTCGCTCACTGGTTCCATGCCTCTGCATTTATGACTAATGCATTTCATACAATAAACAACACTTGTGAAGTTTTAAAAGCAAATAAACATAAAACATCATACATTGATTTACTTAGGTGCCAGTTTTTTATTTTTGCTTTTTGCTTTTTTTTTTTAAATAAAAGGAAGTCAGAGCTAGTATGGAATTCTTTGGTGTGAATAATTTAATTTCCTCTCGTGTAAGTGAGATGATATGTTAGGCAGTGTTTTACGAAACTGAAAATGCATAGTAGCTTCTCCAAAGCAAGTGTGTGTCAGCAGACTTCTAACCATAATTTTGTAAGAGGTCAGTTTTTCTGAAAGTTGAAAACTCAAACTTATATTCCTTATAAAATGAGAGCTGCTGTTGTATTCAAGGAATGCAGATGCACAGTGCTTATATGGAGCTCACACATTTTTGACTGTGTGCTGCAAACATCACCTGTAAATTATGATTTTGCAGGAAGTGTTAAAACGAATAGATTTTAGGGCAATTGTATGTGTTTATTTGTAGATGTGGATAAACTGTTGACTGAATAATGTAGTGTGCTTTTGGCTGTAATTGTTAAGTTTTGCAATTGACACCAGTGGAACAGGATAGGTCTCAGAAAACCTGAGGTACCTATCCATCAAAAATATTTAAAAATATTTTGCTACCTGTTTAGCCACATTGTACTTACTTTTAGTTTCCTGTGTCTTGCTTTATTAATATAAAGCAAAGTGTGGGATCCTGAGAACATTTAACACTCATGAGAAACTATATTAATAATTAATTATGTTTATTAACATTAGTATTTAAGTAGTACCTGGTTGTCTAGAACAGGGCCATGCATGGTAGTTCGTGTGTGAGTCATTGCCTCTAAAATATATCCATATTCAGACTTAAATATAAAAAACCCCAAACCTTTTTTAGTTGTATGTATATAAAAATAAGCTGGATGGAAGGTCTAAAATTTGACCATATAAACGCACCAGAGAGTAGCGTTTCTATTTTAGATGCATGAAATTTGTTTTATGTTTCTGTGTTTCTACCCAGAGCTCTTTGTTAAAGACACTTTGGTTTTTTTAAAAATAAGGTAGAATCATAGCATCATCTAATGGTTTGTCTTGGAAGGGAATTCATCTAGTCCAACCCCTTTCAGAGTGAGCAAAGCTCCAGATACAGGGTCACTTCCCTGCCGAAGTGTGAGTGCGGTGGAGGAGCTTACGTGACAGTGGGTATAATTTTCATTTGGAGATCAATATGGAAAGGCAGCAGCAAGTGTTTGAGTAATATTTTGTACCTGCTCCCTTGTTTGACTTCTGCATACTAAACTGTGAAGGGGCATTTGCAGTATGAAACTCTGTTTTCTTTGATGTCCCAGATTACTTCTTTTTTGCCGTGCAGCTTTTCAAAGCTTGAAACGATGTGTTTAAAACTACACGCTTTCTTCCTGGTACACTAGGGGTATGTGAGGTTATATTTCGATAGTCTTAATGAATTTTGAAATATAATTTCCTCCAGTGGCCTTGGGTAATTGTCGATTTAATTACAGGGAGAAGCTGAGATGGAAACTTTCCTTTGTCACTGAAATGCTCCTCTTTGAAAATTCCCCATTCCTCAGGATGTAGCAGTCTGTACTCTGAGCTGTAACGTAGGCTTTCCGAAAACCCCTTGAAGAACTGTGGAAAAAGTGAATACTTCTGCAAATTCATTCATCTGACATCAAAGCTATGAAAGCATTCTTTTAGCAAGCAAGGGAGGCAGATTGCACTCGCGTAGGCATACAACCAGACTCATTGTACATCTGGGCCTTCCCGTTTGCAGACTGTATCTGAAGTAATTTTGCATTCTTTTTGCCGTCTTACTTTCTTATTCTGTACTGAGGTCAGACTGCATCCTCTGCATCTTATTGAGGTCTCCTGCTCTGCGAGTTAAATGGATAGGCCTTTAAAGACTAAAAAGGCATTGATGTTCAGAAGCAGCAGTACTCCATTCAATTAAAATCAAGTAGAAAGTGTTTAAGGAGATGTGAGCCCCCATCACCTCAGTTTAAAAAACAAACGAAGAATAACAAAAAACGCAAGACAAAGTCAGTATTTATTAGTTGTACTTTCAGTTGATGCTCAGCTTTGGTATTTCTATTTACTGCTTTTTTTCCCTTGTCCTTGTGCTGGTACATTGGCAAATAGGTCATAAAAAACACTTTCAGCAAAGACACATTTGATTTATGTCCAGAACTGGTTCTTAGTATTGATTTTTTTTCCCTCTGGAAAAAAACAAAAGAAAACAAAACTATATGTCTCCATTATTTTCTGAGCTTGGCAATGCAGTGGCACATTTCAAATTGGCTTTTATCTTAAATTACTCATTGTGCTCTTTTATATTTTAAAAAGTCTTTTTGCAAGTTGAAAAAAAAGGTAGTTGCATGTATGGCCATTGTAATGTTTTTACGGGGGGAGGCAACAAGAGGAGGAACTGGGAGGGACCACGTATGGGAGAAGGGAATTTTAGGAAAAGAAAGCACAATTTGGGAAGTTTGTATGGTGGCTGTAATTCGAGTTAGTCACAAAAGAGGCAGAAGTAGAACAAAACCAAGAAGTAGATCAAAGGCTAGGAAGCAGAGTTCAGCAGTATGGGGTTTATATCTTTACGGTTAGAGAGAAGATTAGAGCAAGAAAAATACTGCCATGGGGCTAGGAAGACATTGTGAAGGAAAAAGGAAATACACATAGGCTGCATTTGAAAGAAAATCCCCAAGGAAGGTGAAAGAGGAGCAAGAATTAAAAACAAAGATCCGAACAGTGTGAAGCCCTGGCTGAATGAGATCCTGATCTGAAAGGAGACGGGCAGAGGCAGGCAGGAAAGTTGCTGCTTTAGCAGTTCACCGCAGCCATGGCAAGCCATTATCTTCTATTTTCTGTTTGTCTTCTCCAGCTGGTGGCCCAGTGCTGGTGTGCGTGCATGCACGTGCTCATACCTGCATTTTGGGCCTTGGATAAACAGCTCCAAGAAATGATGGTGAAATTTACACCCCTAGGACAAGAGGGGTGGAAAAAACCCTGGTGTGTTCCCTAAACAGTGAAACTTGGAGTCAACTGCTGGCGGATGTGCCTGCTTTGCCACCGTGGTCGTGGCCCTCGCACACGGGCTGACGTGGCCGGTGTCTGGCACACTGCTGTGTGGCACCAGTGTGGCCCATGGCTGGGGAGCTGCCAAATGGTTCTTCAGCAGCTGTTGGGGGTTTGCAACCAACAGCTGGCTCAAGCAGCAGCAGCAGCGCACCCTGAGACCGTGACTCAACGTTTTGGATTCTGCCGGGGAGTTGTGTTTGGTGCTCAAATCACATTGCAGTGTCAGCTTGCACTGGGGCACACGGTTCCAGTCAGCACCTAGATAAGCAAGAACAATATAAACGCAGGGGAAAGCACCCGTTCGTTTGTATGAGCTAAAAGGTTTCTGTGAGAACAGAACGTACACCCCCACCACCACCCACCCCCGCAGAGGCTCCTCAATGCTGAGAAAAGTGAGATTGTACTTTAAAATATTAAATGGTTTTCCAATCAGTGCAGAATCTCAGCTTTCACCTGGGTCTTTTGTATGCGTTCACTTCTTCCAGCAGGAGATTTGTAATAGAGGAAGCAGGTGTAACGTAGTGATTATAAAGATATTGTTGGGGGAAAAAAAGGGTGAATTTTCAGTGCTCTGCTCCTCTGAGCCTGCCAGGGCTTCCTTTTCAGCTGACTCCATCACCTTTTAGCAAGGTGCTGTGTTTTCATCCCAAGTCAGTCAGTCAATTGCGCATAGAAAAAAAGGTCTCTGAGTAAATTTGAAACCTTGATAACACATTCCTCCATTTGTATATATTGTATGGCTTACCAATGTATTCATTCCTTTGGCTTTCAACATTTCACAACTTTCCATAGGTCAGCCTGAGCAACAAGTACAGGTCCTGGCAGATTGAAAGATTTCTGCTTTCAGACACTCATGTTCACATCACTTTGCCTGTTGATTTCCTGATTTTTATTTATTTTTATTTATTTTTATTTTTCTTTTATTTTTAATCAGCAACATCAAATGGGTCTTTGGAGGGCCTGGATAACCAGGAGGGAGGGGTGTGCCAGACAAAAACCATGAAGATCCTCATGAAAGTTGGACAAGGTAAAAATGGTCTGCTGTTTCATGAAATCACTTTGATCGGTCTCAGTGTCCTTTTAGTTTTCAGGATTCTTTTAGCAGTGTAGAACAGAGAGCCAGCTGAGTCTAGTGTGGTCATTCCTCCCTTATAGTCTGAAAGCAAAGCCTGTTTTCTCTTCTTTGGCTACTGACAGATTTCTACAGGAGGAGGGGTAGCGTAATAAGATCTCTTCACTGGAGAGATCCCTAGAAGGAAAGGTCACCTGGGAGTAGTGTGTTTCAGTCATTTTTATTTTATTTTAAAAACAAAAGCCACAACTCTGCTGTTCAAAATTATTTGAAATACGTGAAAGGAGGGAAGCTAATATTTCTATAGTTTGCTTGTTATGAATTCTGATTACAGAGAGGTTTTTGTTCATTGTCTCTTTTCACATATAGATAACCTATTGTGCAGGGAGAAAGAATTATTCTTCTAAGTAGAAGTTGGTTTAGTAGTCAATCAACTTCCTCAGTTAAATTGAAATGTCATCTGCAAAGCTTTTCTTGCCAATTACAGGAGTCCCTATAGTTTCTGCAGATGGCCTCACAATTTAAACCTCTGAAATAATTAATATAACCATTTTGCATTAAAAGGAAAATTACGTTCTTTAATGTCCCAGTCCTTTGCATAAAGATTCTTCTGTTCAAAACCGTTTGTGTCTCATGAGGTACCTAGAGCTGGCTTACAAGGCTCCATACCATCAAGTGCCAAAGCTGCATGAGTCATCTTTTTCTCCCCTAGATCCCAACTCGGCGGGGCTACCCCGGCACACAGATCCCACCAAACGCCCCGAGCAGGAAGCTGGCACCAATGGGAAGAGTTCCACCACCAGCCCCTTTGTGAAGGACCACTCAGGTAGGTGCAGCAGGGCTCGTGCCTGGGACAGGGCTCTGGCAGAGTTGCCTTGTTTGTCCCCAGATGCATTTTATTTTATCATTAAAGTGCCAGTAAAAGAAATATGTTTGTACTGAGGTGAAGCAAAAGCCAGTTCTGATGCTCTGGTGGATAGTGTCTGAGACCTGAAAGTTCTGGCAGCGGCTACTCTCTCCCCTCTTCTACTCTGCAGTAGAAGTTAATTACATCTTGTGAGAATATCACTCATTTACAGGAAAGTTTTTGGATAGGACGTTCACTAAGCACCGTTACGATGGTAAATGCTGCCTTACATTTAGTACTCTGGCAGATAAACGAGTCTTTCTGTCTTTCTCTTCCCGTATAATACATTATCAAGTGGTTCTCGACAGCCATTTATAAAGTTTATTTCAAGGCATCTATAATTAATGTCTTGGTCTTTTAACTGACCATATAAAGTCTACACATGAATGGCTGGTCTTCCACTAAATTTAAAGAATTGGGTTTTTTTATAATTACCTAAAGAGGTTAAATAGGTGGTCCCAAACAAATACCTTCAGGATGCATTTTAGACATTAGGTGAACAAGAAAAAAACGAACTCTTAAGTCCCAAGGTCTCTGGAAGAAAATTCAGTGAACTGGGAATGCTGGAAATCAAAACTTGCTGTCAGTTGATCCTGGGGTTCCTGTAAATGGCTGCAAGTTTTCCTTGCTAGCTCTGTCATTAGTTATTGTGCTAATGAATCTTAGATAAGGCAGTCACTGGACAGGCTGCAGCCATTTCCTACAGAGATGCCAGTAGGAAAAGTTCACAGTTTATGTGGATGTAGCATCTGCAGCATTCTTCTACCTGTGAGTGATCATCAAGAGAGGGATGATGGTTCAAATTTTCAAGTGAGAAAGTGTCAAGTGACCACTCGTTTAATTTTTGTGACAAATAATATGACAGTGTGATGGCGCCAAATATTCAACAAGCTGTTCAGCACAAGCTTTTCCTGACTACTAAATACATGGTGTTGTTTTCTTTTAAGCAAATGTAAGTTAATACAAACAGATATATGCCATAGCCATTCTGCCTATCTCCTGCACTGCCTCAAGCTCCTTTTTTTTCATGTTTGAGCAAGAGGAGTCCACATAAAGAGACACTAAGGACAGTTTAACTTAAGTCAATATGCGAAAGGTAAAATAGCAGAACAGTGTGACGCTGAACAGTACCAGTTGTCCTGATAATTGTCATTTTCCCTGTGTTATTTTGCCCCTCACAGTCCTATCCCACCCCTTTCTGCTGCCTGGGGCTGGCCGACATCTGTTAAAAGATGCGGTGTGCGTCAAAGGCTGCCTTGTCAGTGCTGGTCCTTGCTGCTGATGGATGATGATGTATGAAACAGGGTGGTTTGGGAGCAGCACAAAAGTGAGACCAACAGACACAAAGTCTTGTTTAATATTGATTGCTGACTTCGGCTGTTTGCATTTAGCTATCTAACAGGGTAATTGGTCTGTCAAAGTTTAGCTGTCAGTTAATTCTTCCAGTCTTGCTTACTCTACACATTTTTAAGCAGCATAAACGGATCGCAGGATGGCAATAACTTTTGTCTGTTGTGTTTCTGTTCTTTCCAGGATCTAGCACAGATGGCAGTAAGGCTGGGCATTCCAGTATACTGGGTTCAGAGGTGGCCTTATTTGCAGGGATTGCATCAGGGTGCATCATTTTCATCGTCATCATCATCACTTTGGTGGTGCTTTTGTTGAAGTACCGAAGAAGACACAGGAAGCATTCCCCACAACATACGACAACTCTCTCACTTAGTACATTAGCCACCCCAAAACGCAGTGGCAACAACAATGGTTCTGAGCCCAGTGACATTATAATTCCTCTAAGGACTGCAGACAGTGTCTTTTGCCCCCACTATGAAAAGGTCAGCGGCGACTATGGACATCCAGTGTACATAGTTCAAGAGATGCCTCCTCAGAGTCCAGCAAACATTTACTACAAGGTCTGAGCAACACACAGCCAACTCTGTGGTACAGTTGAGTCATAGAGGAAACTCACTGGTCAAATGCTTTCTGTTGGAGTTTGTGATGACGCCTTGTGCACAAGCATTGACTCAAGCACGGAGGGGGGGAGAAGGCAACAGCTCTTTCTCCAGGAGCCGACGTGAGCTGGACAGCTTACCTAGTCTGTAGAATTCCTATCTCGGTGAATAAGTATTCACTAAAAGCTGGAAGACTTTTTTGTAGAAGATGCCCATTCTGATTGCTGTACTCTTGTTACATTCATCATCCTCAAAGCCATGTGCTGCGAGTGTTCAGGCATGTACAAAAGCCAAGGGAAGATGGAGTGATCCGTGGATGTTAATAGCTTTAGGCATCCTGGGAAGGTGCTCTAGGATATATCAAGCTTGAAATGCAATCTTCTGACTTTTGTGTGTCTCTCTCAGTGCGTACTGGATTTGTCACACAGACCTTGGTGTCTAAGTAAGACTTGTTAAAGTTCTCTTGCTTTTAGTCTGTCACTGTTCCATTTGTTTCTGTTATCCGGGGCTCTGCCATCCTTCACATAAGATTTCCTTTCACTCCACCTCCTGAATCACTAATGGAACATTAATGTTTGGAGATCCACACTCCATCCATCTGCTACAGCAGCCTCACTTGAATGGGTAATGCATTTATAGAAATCGTGTTTGATAGTAAGGAGCCTTCCAGCCAAAAGTTAGGCTGTCAACAAAGTCAAGAGCAGGACTGGGTGGTGGAGGGAAGGGCTGACTGCAGTTGCAATTGAATACTGCTGCCTCAAAAATAGAAGCTGGGAAGAAAAAAGGAAAAAAAAAAACATTTAGGTAGCACAGCACTTTGGTATGCTAAGTTTTAAGAGGCAAGTAGGAGACACAATAACACACGCAGTGGATTAGGGCTGCATTTTGAAGGAATGAATGGTTATCAAATACCAGTGTGCAGAAACAAAATAGTACCTTCAATACAGTAGAACAAAGGGGTATTGTGAGTAAGTGAACAAGCTTGGAGAGGACAAGACAATAGCAGGCTGCTGAGGATATATTGGGGCAGGGCTGTTGTGGTACTGGCAATAAAATATACAGCTTTGAAGCTGTAGTGAAAACGTAGTCTGCTTTGGATGACTTTTAAGCAGACTCAGCTGCTATACTATCACATTATACTAAACACAGGGAAAGCATTTAAGAGAACAGCAGAGAGCCAAATCTGACAAAGATGATTATAAGCCAAAGGGTCAAATGAGCTATCATTCTATCACTGGCAAAGTTGTGAAGAAAAAAAAAAAAACCAAACTCTTTCTCATCTCTAAAAGTAAGACAGAATTTCTTTCTGACTGAGCCTTTTGACGCTTTGGTTTATTGTAGTGCTGTCCCTGCACAGCGAGTGTAGGTACTGTGACTGACACAGCAGTTCATTGGTGCTCTGTTGCAAAGATAAAGCACATATAGCAAACCTCTTGCAGTCCATAAGAATAAAATAAATTATGACACTGAGATGGAGAAAGAAGCTATGTCTTATTTATAATAGGTGTATAGAACACAAGGGATATAAAATGAGAGTTTTTCTTTCATTCGTTCTTTCTTACTTTTTTGTTTTGGTTTGCTTTTTTTACTAATATATATTTTGAGATTGCACAGAAGCTACACCAGAAGATGTGAAATTCATTTGCGGCAATTAAATAGTCTTAACTTGTCATCATTTTACATATATATGTGTGTGTGTGTGTGTGTGTGTGTATGTATGTATATACACACACATATGTATGTTTATATATGCATATATATATACACATTTAAAAAAAACCACAAAATGCTTCTGGGAAAAACATTAGCCATCAAAAATGAGAACATATTAAAAAAACAATCCAAAGCATCTCATAAGAGAAAACTAGGAAATATAAGGCCCAAAGTATCAGGAAATCAATGTTACAGCATCACATATTTAACAATGACAAGGTATGCCGGTATTTATTTTCTGTGTTGTGTTTTCCCTTGCCTTATGGGCTGATGTGTTCTGTAGATTTCATTGAGGTTCATAAAGGGGGGCTTTCAGGTTAAAGTTTTGTCTTTAGCATGACTGTTCCCCTAAAGCTCCCACCCTGGGGAGGAAATAAAAAAAAAACTCTACTCTTATATGTGCTATGCAAATAGATATTTCTAACATAGTCATGTTACTATGGTAACACTTTGCTTTCTGATTTGGAAAGAAAATGTAGCAACAGTATTTTGAGGTTCTCAGACCTCCGGTGAGCACCTGCAAGAAAAAAAAAAAAAAAAAATCTGTCATAGAGATGATCACTCTCTCTGTTTCCTGAACCTGAAAATGATGTTGGGATGTTGGTCCAAAAGGGAGAAGCAAAACAAAAAAAATCCCAACCCGTGGTTCTGTGGAAGGTTACCATGGTGACTAACTACAGTACATATGTAATTCTTTTCAACAACCCTTCCTTTCTGTGAATCCATCCATACAAGGTTCTCTTGTAAGTCATTAAGATTTTATTTTGGGGGAGGGGGAAGAAGGGAAAAGATGGGTTTACTGATACTGATTTTTATTAAATCAAATCCGTGCTTCATCAGTTGGCTACATTCTAGTTATGTACTAAACTGTGAAAAAAAATCAGATTAATTGCTCAAGAGCAACCTGCAACCAGTTGAAAAAAAAAAAAAAAAGTACTGTGCGTCTGTTTTGTGTCTGGTGCAGAATTATGACAATCTACCAACTGTTCCTTTATTTGCCATTGGTCCAGCTTTGAAAAGTTCCTGTAAATGCCTTGCTTGTATGATCATCCCCAGTTACCCAACTTGGAATTTGCACCATCATGTCTAAGTGAAGATGCTGTAAATAGGTTCAGATTTACTGTATATGGATTTGGGGTGTTACAGTAGCCTTATTCACCTTTTTAAATAATAAAAAAAAAACATGTGAAAACAAGACAAAAATGGCTTTTCTTAACCAGATTGTGTATATAGAGCAATGTTGGTTTTTTATAAAGTCCAAGCAAGATGTTTTGTATAAAATTTGAATTTTGCAATGTATTTAGCTACAGCTTGTTTAAAGGCAGTGTCATTCCCCTTTGCACTGTATTGAGGAAAAAATGGTATAAAAGGTTGCCAAATTGCCGCATATTTGTGCTGAAATTGTGTACCATGGATATTTATTTAAGAATTTCTTTGTCCAGTTTGTAAGTAACACAGTATTATGCTTGAGTTATAAATATTTTCCTCTTTCTTTGTGTTTTTTTTTCTGTTTTGTTTTGTTTTTTTTATTTGTTTGTTTGATTCTGTTTTAAAACTAGCCGGTCATAAGTTCGAAATCTGCTTTAGTTCCACATTGCAATTAGTTCCCAGAAAATGAAAGTTATGAAAATCACATTCCACGTCTGTTTCAAACTGAATTTGTTCTTATAAAAATAAAATATTTTTTTCCTATGGAAACCTTGCCTTCTAAGTATCTTCTTCTTTTGTTTTGCAGTTTTTTTCTTTTTAAAAGATGAAAATAAATAAGAGACACCAAGCCTGCCTCCCTCTGCCCCTCCCTCCCTCCTCTTGTCTCTCTCCTCTCCCCCATCTCTCCACCCTGATTGCTAGTGGTTTATAGGAAAGAAAGCTCCTTCTAATGCACTGATTTCTGTTAACCTACTTCTTTTACAGACTTTCTCTTTCATGTATCAGCAGATTTTGAAAAACACATGAGGATGAGGGTCTTATGCTCTTGGAACTCAGTGACCTTGAGTCAGGTGCAGTAACCAGGTTGCCTAGATGATCTGGGAGATGAGATCATAACCACACAAATCATTCCCAGACATTATGGAGTGGATTTATATTGTGGGCAGAGCCAGAGGAAAAAATACACCTGAAGCCTTCTGGGTGCGGTTGCTGCTGCTCCTGAGGAGGGGCAGGGCTGAGCCAGAAGGGACAGGAGGTGGAAGATGTTGGGAGAATAGTGAAGGACTAGAAAATCTGCAATGTCAAAACATCTCTGCATGGTTCTTTCAGCGGGGGCTGTGGATTGTCCTGTCCCTGCTTTACTGTGCCTGAAGTCACGTGAGATGTGAGCCAACGTGCAGGTGGCACAAGCCTTAATACAAGTTCTGTGGTTCTGTTACTCTAATTTTCAATAGGATAACCAATTCTCTCATTTAATAGATAATACTGTAATTTTTGACAAAGCCCAGTCACCTTGAAAATGGAGCACCTTCAGTTTGTTAGCAGCACATAAATGGTGTGATCATCCATGGAGTAACAGGTGGCAAGGTCTACAGAGGGGAAAGATGCATTTGTCACTTTAACAACAGATGCCAATTTGTCATAGAGTTTTCATTTAAGAAAGGCACCTAGTTATTCATAGCACTGGTCATGCAATTCCCATTTGTCAAATTACCTTTTCTGAATAATTGGGGAAAAAAACTATATGGCAAAGGCACTGCATGTGTTGCAGTGGCACAAATATGCTGAAACAAGACTTACATAAAGTCATGGAAACTGATGGAATGGTTGGGCTAGCATGGCTTCTTGCTGAAGGAGCTAATTTTATAGGTCTGTTTTACAGAATCTGTGTTCACCTTAGAGGGAAAGTGTCACAGAGGCACTTAGGTTCACCTCCTGACTGCTACAGATGTCCTTGGAAGAGCTGCTTGGTCTAGCAGAAGGCATAAGTGCCCATGATGAAGCTTGTGTGCATCTTCTGACTTCTAAGGTAAACCGTTTGGGCCTAATCTTGCATTTGTGCCTGTGAGCCACTTCAAAGGAGGTACTCCTGTGTACTTAAAGGCACACACATACTTGAATGGAGTGAGACTTCACTCCTTGCTTCATGCTTGCATACAGGGGATTTCACTTGCTGATCTTGGTGGGTTGTCATGAGGGTACCCACATCATTAATGGTTGTGAGGTGTTCGGGTCTGGTCTACACTAAAAGCTTGTCTGGTACAACTGTCTGTTAGAGCTCTGACGAGCTCAGTTAAGGCGAAGGCTATTGTTTTTATTTTAGGCCTTGGTAAATTCTGAAAGATGGTCATAAGAAAAATAATTCCATTGTGTCAAGCTTACATGGCTTTCTAATTTCTGCTTCTTTTTTCCGTCTATGATAAACATATAATTATATATATGTTATGTTTAAAACTAACGTGTATACCGACACCCATGCACACCTATTTTTGTCACTGTTTTAGCAATAAGAGAAAAGCAGTGTTGCTATAAATGGTGTCTCCATTTGGGAGGAAAAAATGGTTGCCGGTGTAACAGTCTGTGTAGTTAACACTTGGGGACAAGGATGATGGGTTAACAGGAGGACCTTGCACACATACCTTCACAAACATAACTCCACTGATTCTGCTAAACTCATTTTAGTGAATGGTATGTGCCTTAAGACACTCAGCATAAGGCATTTACTTATAACCTATCTTTTGTACCTTGCAGAGGAAAAAAAAATCATGCTTGTATTTGGCACTGCTGCTGACACTGCACTAGTAATTATCAAACAAGCACAAAATCAGAATTTACTGCCTTTATTACAAAACTGGTTCCCTGGCAAGAACTAGTCCAAGTCAATAGGCTCCGTTAAGTGGAAAATAAAATTATAATTCACACTTGTTATCCACCTAGAGTGGAATAAGGATCTGTTACATAAAATAGTGCCTCACAAAGTAAGCATAACAATATTACTGCCTAGGTTTAAAACAATATACCTCTTTCTCTAGCCTTTCTCCTTAGCTTTGCTGTGATGCATAGATCAAATGCTCACTCAGTCAGCAGCATGCTCGTTTTGATTCTATGGGCACCATAAATTTTCTTTTTACAGAAAAGCTTAAAATTGTGTAGTGGTTAGCAAAATAAAGGAAAATGAATACTCAGTCTTTCTAAGGGACGCTCCCCATCTTTATAGCCACAATATAAATTTTGGCGGGGAAAAGGCCCAGGGTTTGAAAACACCAAACATACTCATTATACAGCTGGCATGTCATGACATGAAGCATCAGATCAGAAATCAAGTAATATTTTTTTTTTTTAAATATTAATATTAGAGGATGTACCACGGTGTACTCATGATTGTGCCATTCATAATCCGAACAGTGCTGGATTCAGCTGACTGAGCTGTTACCTATGAAATAAAATATGTCTTTCACATGACTCACAGAAATACTTTGATGCTTAATTAAGGCATAATGCAACCCATAGGAGTCACCCTACAGATAAAATGATGAGCCTGATGGTGGAACTGCAGTTCCTGTTGGAAGTAGCATGCAGACGATATCCTTGCCAGTACCTGGATCTGCTGCTGACGGGCGAGGTGCTGGCAAGCAGGGGCTGGCGACTCTTGCCAAACAGGGGCAAGAGCGCGCCCACATGCAGTCAGGGATGGGGAAGGGGAGCTACAGGTCGCTGTTTCTAGAAAAAGGCCTGTGGAGCAGAAGGAGGAGGACTGGAGAGGGAAGGTGTGTGAGAGGGCAGTGACTTCCCAAAGAGGAGGCTGGGGAACATCTGTAATGACAACATTCCAGGGAGAAATTGGACCAAGATGAGGAGGTAGTTAGAAAGACAGGAACTTTGCAGCTCTGGTAAAGGCTTTGGTGGAAAACAGGTAACAGCAAGCAAAGAAAAATGTTTACAGATGAAAGGCAAGTAAGCATAGTATTTGATAAGTGTTGGCTGTTGATTCAAGCAGGTGGGGAGGTCAGGCCAGGTTCTCCTAGACGCTGAGAGGAGCCTATGTGCGATGGAGAACTGAGAACTGAGACCAGAACTCAGTGTTTTCTGCAAGCTGGGATCCTGTCAAAAGGAGAGCAAAGATCTCCAAGAACTGGCTAACTGGAAGACTGTTAGAAGTCTTAAACAGCAGAGAAGCGTTATGCATAGCTGTCATAACCTCTGGAATAGGCCTTGTGTTTTCGTAAGTGCGTTGACAGAACCTCATATGCTTAGGCTGCTGAAGAAGAGCAAGTAATTTAATAATATGGGGAATCCATTGAGGATAAGGGAATGGTTACCTCTAGATCAGACCTTCAGTGGATATAAATTAGCACAATTCAGTCTGATATCTGATCCTACTTATCACAGTTCAGAACTACACATGCATAAGCAATACTCATACAGATTTTATTGCACCTCCTACCTATGAGAAAGTGCTTTATAAGAGTGTTGTCCTGAATTTTGTAAAGACTGTTCTCAAAAACACACCAACAATGACATGCTTTTATAAGAGACTGCTATTAAATGCCGTAACAATTGTAATTTGTATTTTATTGAACATCTTTAGTGATTTGCTGTATCTGTTCATTAACAGTAAGTTGGATTACTAGCAAATGCATAATAAAAATTGTTCACATTTTAATGTGTCTTTTTATCTTCTCTTCTAATATTTAAACCCATTCCCTCCTACTCCTGCATTCAATTCTATTCCATATGCATAACCGGCAGGTCAGCTGTCTGCTGTTATTACATTATCTGTTCATCCCCACACGTCACATTTCCTGTGTTTCCAAATCTCATAATTAGATCAAAATACCAAATGTTGGCTTTCTTTAAACTCAGCTGTTGGAAGTATATGATCACATGAACAAAATAGTAATTATTTAGGAGCAATAGTATTTTAGCCTTCATTACCACGAGGAATACTGGAGGATGTGAAACCAGAAGGCAGAAGAAGATGCAAAGGAACTCTGTGTGTCATTCAGAAAAATCTCAAGATTTGGGAAAATCCAAACAAGGATGCAAGAGTTAAAAATAGTTGCATGTGCTGCCTTTGCTTCACATTCTTTCCCTCAGTATGTGCCATGTTTTCTTTTTGTACATAACCAACAAAGCACATGTGAATTTTCCAGTTCTCAAAACAGTGTTCAAGCTGTAAAGATTCATGCTGCTGGTTCTGAAGATCTTCTCTTGAATTTCCACTGTTGAGAAAATGGTGTCTGCTTTCCTTCAGCCTGTTTATCACATACCCTAATGTGATGCCCTGACCACCTGCTCAGTAGGCCAGCCCTGTCAGTCTCAAAGCCCTTTCTGGGGCTTCATATCTTCCCAGATAAAGTTTCACTTCTGGACAAGGCTTTTGTTGCTCACCGTGAAAGTTTCTTTTCAAATGTTGCCCTAGGCTTTCCTCCTTTTATATGACTGGCTCTGGATTAATGAAAAAAATAAAATGTTCTGATGGAACACAGGAACAGTCCTTGTACCAAGAGTGTGGGTTTTTTTCTAAGCCCCTTATTTTTCAATCAGCTTTAGTTTGAATTTTTATGTGGCTTTATCTCTTCCTTTTGTATTTATTCAATTGCATCTGAAGGAAAATAGCATACAGTAAAATTCCTAAATACAATTTAAATAGAGCTCATTTCAATCCAGTTGGTTTTGTATTTCCATTCATCAAGACAGTAAGCTAAAAATATTGCAGGTTGTTTTGTCTGGTTTCTTGTAATTAATTAAATAAATAAATCTATTAAAATGTCTTTCCAGAAAAGTGTTATCAGCTCACTTTGAAAGGCGTCATTTGAGCAGAATTAAGAAACAGTGATTGGTGTGCAGCTCAAAATTGAGTGAGCATATTTGAAAGACAGAATTGCTTTTGGCAATAACCGATATTTGGTTTTGTTTCATTTCCTTAAGTCAGCTCAATACTGAGAAGCAGAAAGTGCTGTTGGTTTTGCTGTTGGTTTTACTCTCGGTGCACTGGCCTGGTGGCAGACAGACTGGGGCTTATTTGTGTAGTTTTGTCCTTTCAGTCTCTTATGACAAGCTGTGATAAAACTAAAGTCTGGATGCTTTGGCCACTGGTAAGTGTAACCTATGTGATTACACACAATACAAGGGATTTATACTAAGACATTGTTCCTGAAGGAGAAACATAAATCCCTTTTGCCAGCTCCCCTCCACCCACTTCTAGTGCTGTGTTTTAAAACAGCAGACGTTTTCATTTGGATTTTTCACCCAGCCTAAATATTTCAAAGATAGCATCAGAACTATATTTATCAAGTTATACAACAGTTTTATTTTTCTGTGTAGCTTGCAAAGTTTCCACAGCATCACTTTACTCAAGGCACTGTTAATAGACCAGTGCCTATGAACATGCAGATGAGACTTGGGAGATTTATTTTTTCATCAGTTTTTTTGAGAGGTACCTTGCCATCACATTTTACCTGTGTCACGTTACTATCAGATCAAAACACCTTGGTTCAGAAAGGCTTCATCCCCGCTCACAGAAGTCACGAGGACTTCACTGTGTTTTCTCTCTTCCAGTCATCAGCAGTGAGGGATTACCTGGGCTGTTCAGGCTTTTGCAGGGAGGCGGAGAGGAGGTGGTGAGGCCTCAATCCCCAGCGCTTTGATCATTCCTTCTCAAAGGGACGAGCTGCTCTGTGTTGCACAAGACAGGAGTTTCACACGGCCCTCGCCGTGGAACTGTGTGTTATAAATGCAGGGCTGAAGCTCTGATTGCTGGTGCTCAGTCATTCAGCTTTCTGTACACAGCTGTGACAGCAACCGTTTGGAAATCAAAAGATTTCTCTTGGAAGTGGGCTGATCATGTAAGGAAGGCACGTAGAGGCTGATCCAGGGATTTTGGCGTGCCTGAGCTCATCTGCTGTACTGCTGCTGAGCGCTCCTCCAGCCACGCTTTGCAAGAAACTAACAATGAGGAGAATCTGGCTTAATTAAACCCCTGGAAGCTGCATGAGTGGTGAGAATCACAGGCAGGAAGAAACAGCTGCAACTTTCACAGCAGCATCTTCTGCAGATCTGGAGGCAGGCACTGACTTCTCAGGAGTAGCTGTTTCTGGGTTGCAAAAGGAGGTCTGGGAAAGCTTACACTCTCTATTTACTATTTGACAGCTCCACTTAACATTACTGCTGGCTCCTAGAAGAGCGTTTGACCCAAACATGATTTCTTAAACTTGAAGTGGAGCTTTTTGCTGATGCAGTTAACTGATTTCAGTGCTCTGAAGAATTTGGCTGCTGATTACTAACCAATTGACAGCCATGAACGAGGTAGCAATTAGATCACTGTAAAATACAAGACCTGTTCAGTAACATTTCCAAGTATTTTAGAAATAATGGTTCTTGCAAAAACCCAACCCATTGTCATCTATTCTAATATAAACATAATTGTTGAGTGTACCAAGTTCTTTTTTTAAAAAATAATGAAAATCATAACTCTTAATCAGTGTTCAAATTCTGATTTTTTTAATCTTCCTAAGTTCTAGGCATGAGTGGAGGCAAGTTTATAATTCAGTCACACATCATATGAAAGAATGTTTTCTTTGATCAATTTTTATCTTTCCACCTTTGAAACTCTATTTGTTTCTTCTGAAACAGAGACATCAGCTCCTAAATTCTATCGCTTCTTAGCATATTTCTACCTTTTAAAAAAATTTAATTCATCTCATTCTCACTCTTACAGTACCTGTGCTCCTCAGTCTATTTCCACTTAGTGAATTTTCCATGCTCCAAACAATTTTTTCACTGTACTTTGAACTCTCCCTTAATTCTGCTCTATCCTTTAAAAACAAAGAGATGGGAAATATATATAGTTTGCTAGTCCAGATTGCATGGCTTTTTCCTATAGTGTAATCTTAGAAAGGTTGAGGAGGAACTGCATATGAAACAGTTTAGATGCCGTCACGGCCAGTTATTGTGTCCACAGCATTGTGGCAAACTGCTCCTGTAAAACACTTTGGATAGTGATAAGCACTTTAAGCACTTTAATAGTAAGTAGTAGGATTTGAAACTGCTCAGCACCTCTTACACATCCTATCCATAAAGAGAGGATTATATTTCTGGCTGCAGTCACCAAGCGTAAGAGGTTTCTACCTATGTTTCTCTACAGGAAAATCAGGATGTTTCCTTCATAACACACTATAGGGAAATATTTTTTTGACTACTCTGTTGTATCTTCCAACTTGGTGCACTCCTTTTTCAAGTAGGCCTTTTAATCAATTTTTTTTCCTCATAATCCATGTAAATTACCCCTCTACTAACAGTTTGCCTTGTTTCTCAATCCATCCTTTGTCAACAGAGCAGACTTCAAGCAAAGTCTGTGTCCTTTCCCAAGTCTGAAGGGTCCCTGCTGGCAGCTAGGCTGACACCACCAAGCCTAGAAACACGCATTTGCCTTCCAGTTTAGGTTATTGTTATAGTTTGAGGGGACAGGCAAAATCTTATGGCTTTGCTGCAAGGACCCAAAGAGGGAGGGGTGAAGTTTAGGACCCTTTGTAAAAAGGGGTCTGGGGTGTCGGTATTCCCTCCTATTTCCTGCCAAGCTCCATAAAGCCAGGAGGACAGGAAGTTCCTCCCTCTCTTTCCCTTCTGCTCCTTCATGATCACCACATGGAGCTGGCCCAGAGGAGAGGCCTTGCCTTTGTTACCAGCTCACCACATGCTCTGTAGGATCCGACTGCATCGGGTGCTGGGGGGCTTTGGACTCTTTTTCCCATCGGTTTTTGCAGTGGAGGACTTTTCGGGAGCTTGTATCGGCAGTCGTCAGTGTCGGGTTGTATATATTTGTAGATATATTTCTTCTTTTTTTCCCCTGTTACTCCTCTTCCCTGTTCCATTAAATCTGTTATAGTTTTAATTTCCAACCGTTAAGCCTTTATTCCTTATTCCCCTTCCATTTCTCAAGGGGGGGTGGAGGGGAGTGGCAGAAGCAAAATCTGTCTCTGAGTTGTGGCTTGCCCTGGCCGTTCTAAACCGAGACAGTTATTCACCGGGAATGTAGGAGTCCTGGGTTTAAGCATGTGTCCCATGTGACTCAGAGCAAGGACATAAGTATGTGATTTCAGGTTAGTGACCTGCCACGTGTTTTGAGTCTGTTCTTTTCTGTTGGAATTTTATCATTCTTGATAGGAGAACAGTCACTGCTCAGAAAAGCCTGTAATGTACTAAAATTCATGAAGCAGCGGTCCAAGAAGTCAGCCTCTAATCCTGCTCATTGAGCCTCACCAGTTATGTGCAGAGGCATTATCCTGTTGCTGTTCAGTAAGAGAGACAAACCAAGGATATCCCAAAACATGACACTTAGGAAATTCCCTTTTAATATGGAGGGCATGGATCATGTCACAGAAGAGACTGCAAGCCTACTTAAGCAGCCTAAACCACGTCTGAGGGCTCTGACCCTTACGTTGTCCTTGTTTGGCATATGTACTAAGTGGGAGATCAGGTCTTACTGACGATGTTCCTGTTTGTAAGTTCTCTTCTGAGCTTTTGGCTTGGGCTGAGATCCCACACACTTCATTAATGGTGGACAGTGAACTCTATAAGGAGATTTTTTTTTTTCAAAAGTCAAGGCACTTGCTGGGTCCGATGTCAGGTGAAGGTGTCAGCAGCACCCATTTGAAGGATTTAGTTGAATAAGGCACAGCAAAGAGTCTGACTGCTTCTGAAGATCTGAAAAAGATGAATCTGTCAAATTTTGCTCTAAATGGGAAGCTGAACTTTAAGTCATGGCTTAACCAAAGGGCAGCATATGGCAGCACTACAGCTGTTTGGAATCCACTTGCACTTCACACTGGCACTTTGACAAATGCTATTGTGTTACAAATACTGGATGACACAGTAAATCTGGGGCCATATTCAGCTCTGGCATACACAGGCATGATTCCCACTGACTTCGTACACGTCTACACCAAAAAATGTACGGAAATGCGTAGGACTGAAACAAATTTATGGTGCTTGTAAGCAATTCTTCTGGCAGGCTGGGGAATATTTTGATGCGGTTAGACCCCTGTAGCAGGAGGCATGAATGTTATATGTGAAAATGGAGGAAAAAATAGGGAATCCATGAGGTTTAAGGGACACTTGGTGATTTTAAAGACAAAACTTGAATTTCTGCATTGGAGCAACAGGCACGCTGGCTGGTCATTATAAGGGGAAAGGGGCTCCCTCCGATGAGTTCCATTTGCTCTCTTTCATACTTTGTTTCTCAACTCTCTGCCAGTTTCTACAAAGAAAGAAAGAACTCAGAGGGGTTGTTTTCTGGATCGAGAGCCTACAGGAGGCCTACAAAGAGCATAAGACGAATATATCAGAGAAGAGATCATGTTGCAGGAGAGCTGTGGCTGCCAATGATGAGATCTTCAGTTTCTTAGTCACATTAGGTCAGAAACCAGGTGCTACGTTGTTGATCCCATGGCTGCTTGCCATCACCCATCTCCTCCTGTAACAAACGGTCTCAGTCATACTGCTTTCACAGCTCCAGATGTTTAAAAATACACTTTTAGAGTACTTGAACAATAAAGTGATCTTTTCAAAGTACTGCTTTCTATGTTCAGTGGCTGAACTGGTGCTGACTCCTATACACTGGTTTTTAGATGGCATTTTAAAAGCTTCAACTAGTCCGGACGCATATTATCTTTGCTTAAAAACCTGCTTAACCCCTTCAGCACTGTGGTTTTAGATTCCTTGAGGTTCATATAGCTACAAAGGTCTTAAAATTAGAACAGTAGAAAATAAATAATAGGAAATCAACAGCCTTTTTTTTTTCTCAACAAGGCAAAAAGGAAGACTACTGTAAACATATCTCATGAATTCAGCTTACTTGTGCATTTTCTACCAGTAAGAGCCAGAACAAGCTGGTTTATATCAAATGGTCAGGCCGCAGGGACAATTTTGCAAAGTGTACAATAACCAAAGAAAATACCATCCCACTGGAGCATTTGGGGGACTTTATTTTCTAACAATCACAACCCTGAATTTATTAAAGCAAATGACATTACAAACAGTTAGAAAAACAGAACAAGAGAAAAACATTGTTTAAGGTTCATAAATAAAATCTATCCTCATGTTAAAGACACATACTTTGTCCTAAAAGAGGCAGAGCTGGTGCTGGCATCAAAGACAAGGATGTCAGCAGGAAGTGCATAGTAAACAGCTGAGGCCTTGCACTTCAAAAAGCTTAGCTCTGGGTGAGAGATGTTCCCACCAACAGTCAAGGTTCACAGATGACATTTTCAGATGTCTTCAGTATTTTGCATCCAGGCAATCACATGGTGTATCCTATGCCATATGTTTTTTCCATGAGCTTCAGTTGCTTAGGTGTTTACAACTGCTTTCAGTTTTCCACTACAAGGTGGAAAAGAAATGTATGAAAGCCTCCCTGGTTTGTCTTGTTATTGTAGAATTAGTTCCTTGAGATTTGGGCATATTCCTATCTCTCTCCATTAGCACAGATGACAATTTTTAGCTGCTTAATGCAGTGTTAACCATTTTCTCTGACAAGGACATGGCCGACCCATCATATCCTTGACAAATGATTGATTTAACCTAGAAATGTCTATTTACAAGCTACTGCAAAAAAATATTAAGGATGAGTAAACTAATTAATGAGCAGTGTATTCCCCATGGCAACACAAATAAAATTACTGCTAGGTCAACAGAAAATTCAGCATTGTTCCATATGCTCCTTGTAGTGGTGTTCAAATAGTACAGGTGTAAACTTCAGGTCACCTTATTGTTTCATAGTTAAGTGAGCCATTAAGGGAAGCTGTCACCTATTGAACTATTGTTTTTTAATTCTTTCCTGCTGCTGTGAAGATGAGTAATAAACTGTTTATCTTGCTAATACATCTAGAGATTTTAACAAAATCCTTTTAGAAAAACTCTGTAACCCTAGAAATCATTCTCACAGATAATTAGGTAGCTTAAAAAGAAGTTTAAAAAATTAAAATGAAAAAGCAATCTTTAAAAAAGTATTTTGCCTACAGAGCAGTTTTAGTTTGAGCAAATGTTTAATTTCTGTTTGTTTCTTGTTCGTATTTTTTTTTCAAATAGGGGACAGTGTGTATTTTTACAGAACTGTCACGTTTTGCTTTCTACCAAATGGGAATTTACATAGCATCTTCTGGGGTTTGTGCAGTGACTTCTTTTTGTCAGACATTTTTTAATGACAGGTTGAGTCTGCAGCCAGATCTGTATTTTTAATATTATCTGCTGGGTTTAGTTACCAACTTTTTAATCTTTTCTTTCTTTTTTTTTTTTTTTTCCTTTTGGTTTGGGTGTTGCTGGTAGTTGTCCTGCATGTCCTTGGAAAGCATGCTAAAGACCAGGTCTCAGTATCAAAGTTGGAGAGAAAGACTCTGGGACTTCTAGGATAACATGGGGGTCTCATTTACCTTCCCCTTGTACATGAAACACACACAAATACACACCCATGAAAAATAAAAAAAAATATATTGGGATGTGATCCTGCCCCTCTACTCAGCCCTGGTGAGGCCACATTTGCAATATTGTGTGCAGTTCTGGGCTCCACAGTACAAGAGAGATGTGGAGCTCCCGGAGCAGGTCCAATGGAGAGCCACTAAGTTGGTCAAGGGTCTGGAGAATTTCTCCTTCGTAGAAAGGCTGAGGCAGCTGGGCCTGTTCAAGAAGAGGCGACTGAGAGGGGACCTCATTAACGTGTACAAATACCTAAGGGTGGGTTTCAAGAGAATGAAGCCAGGCTCTTTTTGATGACGCCAACCAATAGAACGAGAGGAAATGGAGAAAAACTGATGCACAGGAAGTTCCACCTGAACTTGAAGAAAAACTTTACTGTGCAAGTTCCTGCACAGTGGAACAGGTTGTCCAGAGAGGTTGTGGAGTCTCCTTCACTGGAGATATTCAAGAACCGTCTGGATGCAACCCTGTGCCATGTGCTCTAGGATGACCCTGCTGGGCAGGGAGGTTGGACCAGATGACCCACTGTGGTCCCTTTCAACCTCACTGATTCTGTGATTCTGTGAAATGAAACTGAATTTCCCCTAAAATCAGAGGCACCATCTTAAACATTTAGAATCTGAAAGAGGGAAAGAGAGACTCTGTCTTTAATGCCCTTCATCCATTTATTTGCTAAGGTGGGGCAGAAAACCTCAGTCTGAAGGGGTGTGGGAGGGAAAAGCAGCCTTAGGCACAGCTGATGTAGGTCTCTGCCCCAGATGCAGAAAGATCTGTAGGCATGGCAATGCTCAAAACTAAATTTCGGTATGTGACTTCTGTAGTGAAATTCAGAGATGTGATGTGAGAATTCCTCATCTAGTGCCTGGGGTGAAGAACTAGGTGAATCATAATCTACCCAACTAAATTCAGCTATTATGTACAGGCTCTGAAGTCAGTGGGGTTAAGTTGAAAACCGAATGAGCACACTTGGCCTGTGGTTTACTTGAAAGAAAAGAAAAAAAGAGTAAATATGTGTGTTTCTTTAAATTTTCTGCTGACAGACCAGAGATAATTAGCCCACAGATGCAGATGGGAGAACTGCTCTTTTTTCTGCCTTGAAGAAAGCAGGTGAGACCATAGAGGGAGAAGCTGGGTGCCATTGACTTAATTCAGTTGCTTGAATTGAAGACAGCATATAACACCACAGGGAAACAGAAAAGTGGCAAGTCTTTAAGACCAGGATTTCTAAGTTGTGGCAGTTAATAAACAGAGATAGGAATATGACTAGGGAGAAGAAAGGATTAAAAATATGTACTTATGACTTGCCAGTAGTATCTTAGATGCCTTAGAAAGGGATCAGCTAGGAACAAGCCCTGACTCAGAAGTATTGCAGTCTGATGAGAAACATGATATAACAATGGACAATTATAAACAATAGAAGATGGAGGAAAGTTACCAAACTATCATGCAGTTATATACTGCTACACACATATCTTATGTAAAAAAACTTACCCCAGCTGTCCAGTATGCTCCCACACACCACTCTGCATCCTACTAAGGCCTGCTGTTTTGCAGGCACTCCTTTTGACATCCAGATGCTCACTTCTGTTGTGAGCCAAAACACGCAGTCATGCATTGTTTGCAAGACTTCTTGTATTGTGAGAAACTCTCTTTTAGAAATCTATTAACATGAAGATTGTTTGATGTTTGTTAAGGAGGAAGTTGTTTGTCTGTCTTGATACTCAATAGCTTAGGAATAGGAAAAGGCAATAGTAATAATAAATTAACATAATTATACACCCACATAATTTCTTATGATACCTGTTCTATTGGACATTTGTTTGAAGAGGCTATTTATCTGTATGAAATGATAAGATTTATATATAGAGAGATAAAATTGCTCCATCTTCTTTTCAGGAAGGATCTTCAAAGTAGCCTGATCATTGTATGCTGACATTTTAATAACATCAATGGAAGGACTTGTGAAGTTTAAATAAGCATGGCAAAGTAAAGCACAAGATTAAAATGTATTAAAATGAATGGCTAGAAGTTGTCTTTCAAATACTTTCATTTGAAAGTGAGAGAGAGCAGTGTGAAAAGACTACTCTGCTGCTTTGTGAATCAAGAGATAAGATTTCCATTAACAATGCTGGCTACTGGCAGTCACCAGTCTCTCCTTATTCCCATGCGCCATGCACACAAAAGGTCAGGTCTGGTGAGGTAAAAGGAAACCTTGGTTTGAGACCTCAGTAGGTACAGTCAAATATGAGTACAGCTGTGACACCAAGCCGGGTATGACTCCACAGAAGCAACATACATCTGGCCATACTTATTGGATCAGGTGTTGTGTGGCTGGCTCCCTGTGCTCACACACAGCTGCACTTGAGCAAATAACCCCTCCTGGAGCAGCAGGTGCCCAGGAGTAGCTGGCAAGACGGTACCATGCAGGACCCAGGTTAGATCAGGAAACAAGCAGTCATTACTCAACTGTTGTTTTTTTCCCATTTTTATTCTCTTATTATGTCAGGATATGGAGGATTTGTTTCTGAGATACAATAATGAAGCATGTACATCCCCCAGTGTAGTATATGCCTGAGGTATTACAGAATGTTGTGGGTTTTCTTCAAAGCCTGCTCTAGCAGCCTTTGTCTTTGATATACCATCACATCAGCAAATGTATAAATGTTTTGTTTTAGAATGGCACCTCATATTAATACATGAGAGCAGAGCCAAGTATAATAGCAAACAGAAGGAGGAAGAGTGCTAGAAGAAAAAAGCTGCAGATCTTGGATAGCTGTTTAGAGATTTTGTGTGAAAACCTGTGAAGATTTCTTCTGTCACTGAGAAAAAAAAAGATTGCTTTAGAGGTTTAAAGGAAGTGTTAACAACTGTGTACTAGGCATTATTTCCCTGTTAAGCAAGAGAAATCATTACTGTACCAAGGCTTTCCAAAGACTGTACCAAGTGACAAGTGCCAGCTTTTTGTTTATTTATTTACTTTTATAAATTAGTCCTATATTGGATGCAAAATAATTTGAAGGATTTCATATTTATCCAGTAAGCATAAATCCAAAGGCCTGTGTTAGATTTCTGGCAGTGCAGTGAAACCCAGCCATGCCCACACACCTGCATGAAGTGGGTGTTCTTGTTCCTTGGATCATGTGGATTATCTCCGCTGTAAACTATGCATTAATAAAAGCAGCTCAGACACTTACCATACTCCCTTTCAGAATTAAGAAGTAAAGGGAAACTTGCATACTTGGCTGCCTTTGAGGAAACTTTTCGAAAAGAAAGTTCAGAAGGGAAATGCCAGGAATATAATGACTAATAAAATAAGGAAAAATATTGTGCCGTTTTAAGTCTAAATGTTTCTTGGAAATACCAACGCAAAATGCTACTGAGTAGCTAAGGAAAATGTCCCTGTTCTAAGTGCCCTTTTGCCAGCCATTTGAAAAAAACCAACAAATTAATAAAATAATGAAGCCTAAAAATCCTCTTTTGCAGTGAAATCACATATAAAATATAACTTTTGATTAATCTTAGGCCTGAAAATTTTTATTTAGAGGTAATAAGAAATGTCATGACAATCACTTTCAATTTTCCACCAATGCTGGCCTCAAGATAGGAAACAGAATCCAGAAAAACAGTCACACCTGACAACTATTTCATCATCAGTTGTCATAGTGCAATGATGCAGCAAGGAACAGTCTCATCAAGAGATTAAGAGTTTGAAAACCGGGAGTGTGGAGGGGAGGTATGCCTGGAGAAGGACTGGCAGGGAGACTGGGTTGCAGGATGGGATGGGTTTGGTAAGTGTGGGCAACACTGTACAGATCCAGCAGGACAAATGCAGAGAGGAATGCTGGTAGACAAGGAGATCTGTAGAAATTCACCTTGTGTCTTAGTTTCTTATTCCCTGGACAGGCAGCTGGAAATCAGCGTGGAAACACAGGGTGTGACACAAAGACGTTCAAATCTAGTCTTGGCTAATTGGAAATATCCTGCAGCTTTTGACCAGTGAGATCTGGGACACTGTCAAAGTGGAAGGTAGTCCTATTCTATTGACTGTATTTGATGCCTTACTCATTTTGTAGTAGAGTATATGCCTGATATAGAGCAGATAATTTTTTTTTTCTACTACATTTTCATTGCTGTATTTTCCAAAAATATTTTTGGCACCAAAAATATCACAATGGTATATATTAGTGCCAATTTGTTTCAAGGAAACATGTATACATTACCACAAGAATGACCATGTGATTTAAAAGCCCTTCAATGCTTTGTGGCTGTGAGCTTACATTACCTTGCTTTTACAGAGGGATTGTGCCTGCTGTTTATGGTTAACGTGTTTTGTGCAACATATCTTATTTTTCTTAAAGCAATATGCAACTATTGTGGATAGGCACAGAACAACTATCTTCCCTTTGTCTCTTCATTTTTTAGGTGTGCTCAGACTGTAAAATATTGTGTAATTTCAGAAGGATATAAATGAAAGAATGGACTCAAAAATAAGTAACTTCATGTATGTCTCACACTTTAAACTTGTATCTTTCATGTACAGTCCAAAATCAGACAATGTATGTAATTTTTCCCTATTCACATATTTTTGAACACTTATTTAAAAAAAATCAAGTCCAAACTAATCAAGTGTGCATCTTTGTGCATATACCCATTCCCTAAGGCAGATCACAGAATCACAGAATCACAGAATCTAAGGGGATGGAAGGGACCTCGAAAGATCATCTAGTCCACCCCCCCTGCCAGAGCAGGGTCATCTAGAGTACATCACACAGGAACGCATCCAGGCGGGTTTTGAATATCTCCAGTGAAGGAGACTCCACAACCTCTCTGGGCAGCCTGTTCCAGTGCTGTTCCAGTTCCAGATTATTATGATGATGCAGATTGTTGTACAACTGTTTTATTACAAACAAAATTGCTATTTTTTTTCAGTTTATTTTTACAGGTTGGTCCGGATAAATACCATCTCTTCTCACGTGTTTGGCTGTTCTGTCTCATCTGATTTAGCTTAGTGAGCGTTTGTGCCAATTTATGCATGGTCCCACTTTGCAAGACTAAGTGTTAATTGAAAGAAGCCACCATTGCCCAGGACTATCAGTTTCATGGCTAGGACAGCTGATTTTACTGGCATTATCAGGCAATGGAAATGGGAAGATTTGAACTGGGTCATAATTTTGATACAATTAAATGAAAGTGTTTGTTGAGTTGCCAGGGTTTAGCGATCTGCCAGTGATCACTGCAACTTATAGCATGGAGCATTATCTGTGTCAGATTCAATTCAGATAATCACAGGTCAGCTTAAACAGTACAATTGTAATCTTTATCTCTTTTTGTAATAGAGCTCATTTAGGCACATGGGTTCATCGACACTAGGCTCTTGTGCAAGAACTTAGAAAGGCAGAAAAGTTTCCTGGATTACTTCATGATCGTGAAGGCCTTGTTCAGCTTTTAAAAGAAGAGTTTACAAAAACTCCTCAAAGTGAAAGCCTGGAGGTATCCTAACCCCACACAGTGAAGGTGCCAGTCAGTCACTGGGGTGGGTCACAGAGGTTACCGGAGATAAAGGAATTTTGCAGACCCTGCATAGATGCTGCATGACTCAACACACTGAGGAGGGAATGCACTCACTTCGCTGAGCAATTTAATGTCCTGGAGTAATGAAATGATAAGTTTGTTTCACACAGTGGGCCTGTCAAAAAACGGTAATAATGACAATGGGATTCCCTTAGGAAAACTCCGGAAAGTTTTACTTGGAAGACTTTAAATCTTTAATTTTTCTGATGCAAAGTCATAATTAAATCCAATAAGCTCCTGTGGCATATGGTGAAATCAATTTAAATACTAACATTCAGAAATATTGATTCAGCCCTTTTTATCCATTACATGACTGAAATAGTTAACTGCTGTTATCCCTGTGGAGCATTATGGTTAACTGAAGAGTAAAAGGCAGCTTGGTCCACAAAGTGTCTACTTAATTTTATCTCAACTTATGTTTCATTTATTTATTGGTTTAGCCTCAAATTAGATGGAAATTAGAACCTTCAAATAAGACCTTATCATTCACTTGCAGGTGTACTGAGCCTCTTCTAAAAATAATGTGTACACATGTATATGCCACAGTTTTTGCTTTCATGTCCATGCTCCTGTAATCTTCATATGCTTATATTTCATTAAAACTTATTAAATTAATAAGGTGGACAATGTGTCACAACTGCTCTTTTTCAGAACAATAGCCATCTATAAAAAACATGTAAAACATTTAAAAACAAATAAAACCAGGTAGTCTATTATGATTTTTTCATGTTATGCATTCACACTCTGCAGAAGTCTGTACACTTAGTCTATGATAGGTTGCAACACTTTTTTTCTAGTTAGAGCTCATTTTTGCAAGCTTTGCTCAGGTACAGAAGAATGAAGGATTACTCTGGTTCTATCTAATGAACATTACTACAATTACACCCTCAGAATATTGTTTTAAATTTAAGCAATAAGATAGAACATCTATAAGTGTGAAAAAAGGCATTTTATTATCTGCTGATAGCATATAAGCGTTAGATAATTAATTATCTCAGTTTTTTCTTGCATCACACACCATATTTTGCATTGGTTAGCCACAAATTTAGGGTAAGCTTGTCACTAGAACAGCAAATACATGAATAACAGCCACTTCATATTCAGCAGTAAATGGGCTTTATTATATTCAGTAATATCCAGCACATAATGACTTGGAATGAAGTAATTTCTAGAGTACAGCTTTGAAACTAGTTTCAGAAATCATGCATAACAGGACAATGAAATATGGTTGTGATACAGGAGTAATGTTTGGACAGTTACACTGTAATTGTATGCTGCATTTCCTGAAGTGAAATCCATATTTGAGTACCTGCAAATGTGAACCTAAGTTCCAAAATCTGCTGATTTTCTACCAAGAGCTACTGTCTGCTTTCTATTCTGCTTGGCTCTAGTTTTAAGTCAGAATATCTGATGTCACTGTAAAACAAACGGAATATCATTCAAAAGCACACATATTACATTCTTAATTTAAACTGCATTTCCCACTGAAAGATGAAGTTTTAAAGAAAACCCTCAACATTCACAAGTTTCATAAAGGGTTTTACAAACCACATTACTTCTATCCTGCCTTTTAAGGATAGTGTCTTTATCACCTGACCTAGCAAATGAATTGGTTGATCACTTGATTATTTCTTTCTATATAAAACCCTTAACCTTTTACTTTGAAATATGCCTGCAAAAGGCCTGGTAACAGCTCAGAGGCCCAGATAAATATGACAATTAATTTAAACTTTACTTCAGATCCACTTATTTTTTACAGGCACCAATCACTTGTAAAAGCTTGAAGATGGACATTCAACCTTCATTTGGATGTGTGGTTTGTGTGGTCAGGTGCCTAGAGACCTGAAGTACTTGTGTCGTCTAAGCAGATAAATCCCCGCAGAAGTTGGCAGCACAGACAAGGTGTGAAATAGCAGACTTGCAGCTTGAATACTAGATCAATGAAGCCTTTTAAAGTTAGTTAGATATCTGCTACTAAATTTTTACTGTCTGCATTAAATATTTGTTGGTTTTGTAGTTATTAATCTATTTCGTTGGCTCATACAACTCAACATTTTTAGTTTTCTTCAGCTATAGCCTTTGTTTTTTGTGCTCTATATCACAGACATAACAAGTCAAACTGTATTTTTCTAATCCTATTAGAGCTGTATCTGTTATGATATTAACTGGGGGAAAATAGTATTTAATAGTTATCCTATTATACAGTCTTTTCCTTTATCACTGGTTTGTTTTGTATCTCTAGAGCTCAGATTTTCCTCTGGCTTTAATTCAGTACGTTTGAAAATTCAGAGCCTCAACAAAGGCATGAATGGACAAACGATATCCTCAGTCCTAGGCTAACACAAAGAAAGTGTAGTATATCTCTTCTTTGTTTCTAGGTAAGGATTTAGAATGGCTTTTAAAATAGCTCAGATTACTTTTCTCACATTGTTTATCCAATATGACCAATCATAGCAGGCTCTCTGCCAGTCCTCTTGTTTAACTTATCAGCTTGCTTAGTTCTGTGGAATCTTTCTCATACATTTTTTTCCCTTCACACAACACTCACCACAGGTGAAATTAATTCCTGGGTCTAGAGCCAGATCAAGGCTTGTGTGATAAGTTATTCTTTAAATTTATAGGAATATTATGAGGGCTTAAATTAATTTTAAGGACTTGGCATGGTCCTCTGAACAGGTGTGAGTTTTAAATATTAAGCTAAAGTTCTCTTCAGCTGGAAAACTTGCAGCTTTGGCAGTACTTTCCAGCAATTTAAACTTTCAGTTTCCTTTAATATAAATGTAACTTGCAGTGAGTGAAGTCCATGGTAATATGATGCTTAAGCTTCATTTGTATGGAAGACAAACAATGGCTGTTAATGGAGTTTCAGAATGGTGTGGGGGACCAAATTATCCAGTAGTTTCAGTATAAGCAATACAATGAGAACATTTAGAAACTTCAGAAAAATCAACTGACACCTGCATGCTTGGTATTGTCTACAGCTAAATTAACTGTGAGAACTTGCTACCAAGAAAGTGATTATAATAATGATATGAAAAAGAATGAGCTAATTTCACTGCTTGCTTTCTTTTTTCTGTAGATTAATAACTCCATACTAGATCTAGTTTAAATTAGATCAAGAAAATACTTTTCTTTTAAAAAATGTGTTTCTTTTTTACTTTAGAAAGGAAGGGAAAAGAGTAAAACAAAAGAACTTACAAAAACCCAACTTTTTTTTTTTTTACTTTCAACCGACAATTTCTCTGTTGAAAAACCAAACATTCTTATAGTACATGTCAACATTTTCTGCTCTATATGTTAGTCAAAAGTTCAGTAAGATTGATTCATGTATGATAAGATATTTTGGATTTCATTCTATATAGAGGGCCATGTTTTCTGATGCATTTAATTACAGTGCTTTCTTTGCACATTGATAAAGTCAGAATCTGTGCTGAAGGCAGGGTCTTGCATTAGACTTTAAGCTGGAAGCAGCAATTTTCTTGTGGTCTAACCTCCTTTCCTTGCAATGCAAGGCCCATCACCTCCATAAAGATCATGCTGTTTTTGATTCTTGGAAGTTCAATAAGAAGTATAATAGAAAAAAATTCTTGCTGTATCTGTCAAGTCTCATGTTTTGAGCAAAATGTTCAATCACATTCTACAATTGCAGCTGGTGCAATTGAGGGTTAGTGATGTTACTTGAAAATAAAGATGGAGTGTGTCTTCTCATCAGGATCCATGTGAAAAGGACTCCCACTAGAAGATATATCCCCTGGCTATGGCGTTGTGGAAGAGGCCCTCCTCCATGATGTGTCTTCTACTTTTTCCTCTTGAGTACCTCTTCTTTCACTTTTCATGACACAAGTGTGCCATGAAGGTGTGTCATATGTCCTGGCATCTTGATGGGAATTGTGTATCACACGGTGGAGGGTTTACCTGGTTGGACTTGTCCTTTGCTGAGGTTGTGCATTTCCGTGCACCTACAGGAAGCCAATACCTGAGGGATAAATTTGGTACCTTCTAACAAAGGTAGTATTTATGAAATGCTTCCTAGCAGCAATGTGCCTGTGAAACAAAAGCAGATAATAATTGAACACAACTTTGTAATAATAATTAAAACCCCCCAAATATATTAAAGAAAATAAAATTCAGTAATAAGCAGTAACAATTGCTGCCGAAGACAAAAGAATAAAGATGAACTTTAATTAAAAGAAAAAATTCACTGTGTTTGCTTCAATATTTTTTCTTCTTTGAAATGCCTCTCTCTTTCTCAGTGTTCCCTTCTATGTTTTCAGTTTGCCCCTAGTGAAAAATATTCTAGCCTGGGTTACCTTTTTTGTCACTTCTTTTCTTATTCATTTTTGAGTGTTGTATTAAAACTTCTGATTCGCCATCTATGATATCCTGTACTTGATATATTAGACACTGTTACTGCATCCACTGTTTTTGCCATGCTTCCTTCCTCTCTCAGTATCTGTCTTCACAATTACTCAATCATTATCTTTTATATTATCCTGTTTCTCTTGTGCCTTATCTCTGTTTCACTCATCTTTTCCATCTCTGCAGCTGGCCTCCCTCTCCTGTCACCTCTTTGGAGTCTAAAGCTAGGCGTGTGCATCAAAGAAATATCTCATATTCATTGATTTTTTTCTAAGTGCATCTACTTGCCTCTTTAGTTCTGCTACTTGATTGTTCAGTACCATGAATTATAACATTTGTAAATGTTCAGTTTGCTTCACCATTTCATCCCTTCACAGGCAAAAAAAGGTTTTATTGTATACCTGAAAATCTGTCACCACTTGAAAAATCCTCAGTATATTACACAAATGCTAATGATGATTTGCTGTGCTCACATTAAAAGCTAACTTTAAGAAGAGGTTGTACACCATGTCTATAGAAACTACCAATTTCTTACCCTAAGACTATCTCTGCCTAAGTTAGAGCAATTTGCTTTGTTGAGGAGGAGAAATTAGCTCAGACTGCTGCCACTGGAGCAGTAATGATGTCTGAGCTAACCAGGTTAAGTTAGTCCAGATAGATCTGTGCTTCAGGGAACTCATTTCTGAGCAGCCACATCCAAAGAATAGTGAGATAATTAGAAAGCAGTCTCAGATATACTTATGATAGAGCTTCACTTTTTCAAGGTGTTGCTTTATATGCTAGAAAACAGAAATTTTTGAGTTAGTAGTTTTAAATGCCTCAGCTACATCCTCTAAAAATCAATCCTCTTACACTCAAGACTGTTATATAAAGTCAGGGCAATCAAAATCATATATCTCAGTTAAACATAGTGGTAATGTAAATATTCTGAAGGGCATGTTTGGAATTACATTACCTCCTGATTAGCAGTGGCTTTTCTGATTGCCTTTGTTGCAAGGAAGACAAAAACATATCTGTCTTCTTGCATGTTTTGCAAGTCCCTTTGGGTAGCCAAACCTCAATACTAACTGCATTTTCAACTTCTGGTCATGAGATCCTCTTCTGGTTATTGTGTTTGGGAAAAAAAAAGTATTTCCCTTCTTTGCACCCCGTAAAGCCTAATGGGGTGTCCAAGGAATCCCTAGAGATATAAATCTGGATCTTCAGCACCTCTTCATTTTGTCGTTTCCAGACTCCTATTGAATATCTGAAATAATGATCAGGGAACGTTTGAAGTAAATGGAGATTGTTGTTATCGGTCTGTGCCATATTAATCAATGATGTTTCTTTAAGCTCTGTTTCACAGATATTAAACAAAGAGATTTTGGTGAGTGAGACAGGATTTTCATAAACAACATGTGGAGCTGACTGTGCACCAGATTTACTTTTTACTTTTTTTAAAAATAATTAACCTGACTTTGCCAATACTAGATGAAGTTGGTCATCTGCATGAGATGCATCCGGAACAAATAATAGGATACTCTTCTGACTGTTGTTTTTCTCCTTTTTCCTCACAGCATGATATTTTCTCCTTAACATCACACTTATGGTCATATTTTTACCTTCGTTAAAAATAAACAAAAAGAAAAAAAAATCTGTGGGGAAGATCTACTTGGACTACTTCAAAAGCATGTATTTGAGGGTTTTCATCTGTATCCTGCTGCTAAAGGAACAGCAGAGATTAAAAGAAGGGGAGCACAATCATTGATCCTGTGGAGCCTGCGGAGGCAAAGTTAAATACTGGGCTCTCTGCGGTGTGGCGGAGAGGTTTTTTTTGGTGAAGGTAAGACTTCAATAGGAAGTATCTGAAATTGTCTTCTCACAGTAACTGTTGATCTTGATTTGAAGATGTTGCAGAGGTGGAGAAGATGAGAAAGGTCAGCAGCATCAGCACCTGGTGAAGTACTCCCCCAGGCCACAGCTGGTGAGGGTCACCTGAACAGTCTGGTGCTTCAGCTGTGTGAGACACAAATGAGCTCTTGCCCTGAGAGCCACGTGTGATAGGGACATGTGGAGAACTCTTGACTTTTTGAAGGGAGGCATGTGATAAAATGTTGCTGGAGTCATGCAGAGCTGTGCTGATTGAAGCATGTCTTTTTCAGTGCAAATTCCAATGGGCATAACTAAAACCAGTCAAGATTCATCCACCTGAATCTAGCACAGAAGAGCTGCACTAAGCTAAGGAGTAGAGGGGCTCATATACACTGTTTATACACATACTGGGAAGAGAAATGCTTCCTTATTCCTGTTTCAGAGTGCTATACCTAAACCATATAAATGCAGTACAAAGAAATCTGGAAGAATAAAAATTCAGTCATTTCTAGTGGGAGTGGTGACCATCTCTCCTGCTTCACATTGTCACAAAAAATAGCAGCCTCTTGAAGAAGAGCAGAATTCTTCTGAATATAAGCAGGCAATCAAGAGCAAACAAAGGCATAGCAATTTATAGCTCCCTCCACATATTTTTATTATTATTTTCCCCTCCTTTTCCTTATAGTGGGAGGTACTATACAGTCTGTCAGATTTTAATGTGAAATATTTGTGCACCTATTAATTCTTGCGACTGCTACTTGCCCAGCACTATTGGGTAATGATTTGTATGATGGCTTTCTTTATATTCTCTACTCCAAAATTATAATAAAAGCTCTGAATATTACATTTTTGCTGTCATTCTCCCCTCTCTCTAAGTAAATATATATTGAAATGAGGTAAAGTTCAAAAACATTACATCGGACTGTGATGGAATCAAGATGTGAGGACATCTGTCAGAAAAAACCTCACGGCTAATGTTTTCACAGTAAAGTTTGTCTTTATTTATATATAAAGTGAGAAAATGATTCTCATATATGATTTCCCCTTGTCTCAACTACAGGCTTTTCCTGAGGAAAGGCAGTTGGCTCAGATTTTAACCCTTTGTCCCCTTTCTTTGTTTTCTTTGGCTACATATATAACAAAACTTATTATTTTTTAAATTAGAGCCAATTACATTACTGGCTGCACATGTCTGACAGACCATCAAAATTTAATTGCTACAAAAATTGCTTGCAAAAAATCAAAATAACCTGCAAGATAAAATCTCACCCTGATTCTGCAAGCCTACTTGATAACAACAGGTTACAAAATAGGGAAAATGCAAGAAAACTGGAGATGATAATTATTTATTATTGTTGCACCAGCGTTCTTGTACCTCTTCCCTTGCAGATCAAAACAAGAATGTCATCTCTAAAGATCTTACAGTTTAATAGGAATCTGATTTATCTATGATTTGTTCTTCTTGGAACCAATTCTTATATACAAAACTAAGCTATATATAAACCTATGGAAATATAAAAAAATTTTAAAAAGACTCAGATCTATCTACACAAGAAAACTATGCAGTATGAAGTATATTTATTATTGGCAAGTGATTTATATATTTGACAATGTCTTTGAATTAATAGAATTATTAGTTAACTTACTGTAAAAGTTTCAAGCTCCTTCTATCAACATTATCGGAATTAGAATGATATCACGGGAACTGGCTAAAAAAATAAAATGAACGATAAACATGAAGTTATTTAGTCATAAGAATATTTTCCAGCTTTTCAGCTGATAAAATAATTGAGCCTGAAAAGCAGATAAAACAATCAAATAATATAAATATTCCCTCCCTACCTCACATATGTGAAGAATTAAAAGTTCATGATTCAAAATATGTTAAAAAATACCTACAGAAGTCTCTTGTTTTAACACAAAACTGGCACGAGTTGACTTGTCATTTTACAGATGAATTGCTTTTGTTGTTATTTCACTCTTGCAAAACAAAGATTAGTGGTTGATTGCAGTAGAATTCTGACACCTGTGAAGATCATTTTGTTTATTAGCTGAAGTAGGTCATAGCTTCAGCCTTAAACTTTGCGGGTGGGGATTATGTTCTTTTTAGCTATAACCTGCCTTGACTCAGTCAGTCTTTGATGTGTTGGATGGACATTAATAGCAAGAACAAGGTATGCCACTGAAAACAAGAGGAAACGATGTTACTGCAGTACATGAGCCTGTTTAGGGCTGGAACCAGCATCCTCTGAGCTTAATGGCAGAGTTCCTCCTGATGCCAGTGGAGCAGGAAACATAAGGGGAAAAGACAACAGTTAGTTTTGCTTGCTTTTCACACAGAATACTACTCATAACAGGGAAAGGGACCTCTGTGAAAATGGAGAAACTCATACAGACAAAAAGTCATACATAAAATAAGCCATGTCTCTGAAAATAGTTCAACCCTCATGGGACATTTTGTGACCAATTTTATTTCAGGTGAAGAAAATAAAGCTTATGAGTATTGGTTGCAGACTATATGAATCAGTAACATGAAGTGGTAGATCTTCAGACACTGTCCTGCATTTGGAAGGAGCAGAGGTGGGCTATATTTCTTAATTTAAGTGTTCCTGCTGCCTGTGAGTTCCCAGTGAGAGAGTTTGTGCTTGACCTTTTGCTTGAGGGCAGGTGTGCATGTGTGTGAATCCAGAGAGGAGAAAAAGCAAGAGGGATGAATAATTACCATCAGACTGGGAGGAAAATCTGGAGTAGGGGGAGACAATTGAAATAAATGTCAGATAACTGAGCTTGAAATACTGAAATTGTGTTCCTATATGCTATATAGGAAAATGAAGGCTGTTCAGGACTGTCTCAGACAATCTCAGTTGAAGAAACAAGAAACCTAAGTGCTCTCTTGAAATGGAAGTCCATGCAAGGGAGGATATAGGCAAGGGTTTAAATCACTCTGTATCCATATTTTAGAGGTGTCCTTCCCTTTGAAGGAACCCAGGCACACGAGAAGTGAAGGTGCTGACACACACACCAATAGGTCTCCCAGTTTGGGAGGCCAGGGCGTCCCCTCGCTATAGCATGCACCATGGAGAGTGACAGTCCTGTAGTCAAGGGCTTGTAGCCATCTGGGGTTAGGGATCATGCTTTCAGATCACACCAGCCTCAAATGCCAGAACAGCTGTTATTGACCACTAGGCACATCAACACTTTCTTCAGTGACATCCTTCATAAATGAGATGCAGGACTTGCTCACCATCCTTTCTACTTCAAAGCAGAAGGGGATACTCACAAATAAAGCACTATTAAACACTCCCCTCACCCCCCCTCCCTGCCAACCTAAAAGAACCTTCCTGCTTTTCCAAAAATGTCATAATTTCAGTTTAATACATTTTTTTACCTGGCTAATAAGGCTCCAGACACTATAGAAATGTAGAGTCAAAGTGCAGGAAAGAGGTTGTTGAGGGAGTTTCTATTTTAACTTTGAAACTGACCGCACTGGAAATATTGTTGTAATTCCAGATAATAGACATGGAAAATTCTTTTTTTTTTTTTTTTTTTTTCTCTCCCAGAAGCTGTATTACCAGCTAGTGGACATAAATGTATAATTCAGTAGGGAGATCAAGGCTGTGAATATAAATAAATAAATAAATATGAAATTCTATGCTCCCCAGTTTGCAGCTGGATTTCACAAGCAGTGTAAAGCTAGTGTCAACATTAGAATTTCAACCATAAAATAAAATTCTTTTGCTGACTTGTTTGAATTAGTTTACAAAGATAATCTTGTGTTTCCAATGAAATTTCTGTGGCAGACAACTATAGGAATGTTAGAGCTGGTTTTGTAGCAATGTTTTTTAAAAATAAAGTACTTGAGTTTTTGTAACTTTTGATTGGAAAAAAGAAAGACTATCTATTTTTTTTGTTTTCAAGAGCCATAAATATGAACATTAGTTGATTAAAAGCAAAATTACTTCTAGAAATGCATGATCAATTTTCATATGTTTAGGGAAAAAATGAGTAATTTTAGGGAAAATAAATATTTTGTCACATAACAGCATTAATATATCAAGAAAAGAAATTGAAAAATAACATTTTTTATTTGCAGTGATCATCCATATAGCCATTCAAAAGACATATCTCAACCCATACCTTTTTTTTCCCCTTAGACCTTGTAAGAACAGGATTACTGTTGCCTGACTTTGTGATTTGTATGAGCATCTCTTTGAACTTTCTGTATCAAAAAGTCTTCTTTAAAGATGCAGATGTCAGTAAGGTTAATGTTTTGGACCAACATACTTTTAAAATCTCCTATGGAGGCAGAATGTCTGCTGCATAATATGTGCAGTAGAGCATAGCATCACAAGCTATTAATATACAGGCAAAACTTTCAGAGAAAGACACTCCTCACTGACTAGTTGTACTAACAAAGGAGAATGAAATTTCAAGAGCCATCAAGCCCTGTGCTTGGGGAAATAGGTAAATCACCATCTGTGCTTTGGCAGAAGTTTAACTTTACAGTATAGAAATCTATGGTTGCATACATTGTAAGTGTTTTACAGTGTCTTCTGAAATATCCAGCTCTGGCTCTTGTTAAACACGGGAAAAGAACCTGTATGAAATTTGTAAATGTAAGTCCTTCTGATCCTTTCAAAAAATTTCCTTCATTGTGATATGTAGCTACTGAATCTATTATAATATATATAACACAATGCATCCATTCAGTCAGACATACTTAAGTTTACTGAAAAGTTGTATTAATTAACAAATGTTGTGAGGGTTGAGCAGCAAGAACGATTTTCTAAAAAACAGGATTTTTGTTCTCAGATTGTTTTGTTGTGCTCTTGATAAAACATAGCCTTTTAAAAATTGCTGATAGTTCAGCCTCTGTGGTGTTATATTTTATTGCTTAGTTTTTTATATTTATGGTTAAAAGCTATAACATGCCATTTATGCTTTTGTTCTGAAGAATATTGGAGTCAAAAATAGTTTTTCTTTGTCAGAAAGTATAATTTAATGTTACCGGTTTATCTGTTGTATCTGTGAACATTCATGTAAATTATGTGCTGGTTGAATGGATGTACACTAACCGAAGGAAAAATCAGCTTGTAGACATGACAATATGAAACTCTGAATACAATATCCTGAATATTTTCCTCTCATTCACACAGCACTGATTTTAGTTGTATTTTCTTCTCCATTTAATTTAGGAATAACTGTATGAGATTGCATCAAGTGTATCTGATCACCTGCCACATCCAGATAAGGAAAAAATGCTCAAGAGAACAAAAACATTAAGGAAAGGTACACACAGTTTGAGGATAGTTGTCTTAAGTGTCAAACATTTGACTAGAACAGTAATGTGTCCAGTAAGATTGGTTTGCCTTCCAGTTATTTTGATGGTGTCACAGTACAACAATCCCTGTTCATTTCAGATTGATCTCATATAAATTGTATACAATATATCAAGCATTTAATAAATTCGCTTTAGGAAGCTATTTGCAATTTTGCATCTCATGGAAGTATGACATCAGATTTCATGGTTTTATCCAATTTTATGACGTGTTCCCCAGTTGCTGTAGCAACGCTGTTGCTATGGATTACACAGTGGGAGTCAGTAGGGTCAGCAAAGATCAGAGCCTCGCCATTCTTCATTCAAAGGCAATTGTCCCTGAAAAATGTGACTTACTTCAATATTTAAGGCCTGGGTACTGATATTAAACCAGAATGATACTTCTGTTAAAAACCCATAATTAACCTTGTCTTCAACTTTAGGTCACACATTAATAGCAATTTCATAAAGTGGACATTCCTCTGTCTTTCATTCTCGAAAGCCTAGACAGGTTTTAAACAATATGTCTCTTGGAAAAATACATGGGTAATCATTGCAATTTATTTTATGTCATTATCTAAGCCCTTGAGACCTCACATTCCCAGCTCCTCTCCCTGAGGTAATTGCATACATCTTGGGAATGTGTGAAATGGTGTTAATATTCAGTGCACCATGAATTTTCAGAGGATCTGCAGTCTACAATGGTGCACTGTCTAGATGTTTCTCTGCAGAAAGTATTTTTTGGCAAATGTAATATGAAGCAGTTCTTGACAGAACCAGGGTCCCAGGATGCTTAATGATTCTCTGGGTCCCAACAAAGTTTTTAATGGTTTCAATTGAAAAGACATACTCTACAATTGGGTGATGCATCTAACATCAACTGATACATTCCATCATATATTTTTTCTTTTCTCAAACAAGTGTCAGCAGTACTATTTCTAGCTGTAAGTCATTCTTCTGTCTAATGCCTGTTTAGTAATAGTTATACCCTCTCTGAATTTTCTGGGAGAGAAATTTACTTATAGAGACACTGTTTCAGATTCAAAGCTCTAGGATGCAATGACTGAACTCTTTACACTCTTATATCTTGTATTGCCATTACCTTGTACAAACTGCATTCAAAAATTACATTCTCTCAAGGGCATGACAATGAACAATCAAATTCCAGGTGTTTAAAAGCATTAGAATTTAATTTATTTGCTGTAGAACTTATCTTGAAAAATAGTATGTGACCTACTTTCCTGCTTACTTCACAGCATCTATTGTAACTATGTAAGATACAACAACTTATTGAAAAAGGTAGAACAAATGTCTTCACAGCATTTTTCTTTGTTGCTCCTTGATTCGAGACCCTGATAAAGAATACATACATATTGTCCCTTAAAGGCACGGCAGTTAATAACGTTTCTTTCTAAAGCAGTTAATTACTTTACAAGCTTACTTTATAAATTAGCTTTGAACAGCCACGTGAAACCTTCTGGCACACCCATTTAACAGAGAAGACAGCTAATGTGTGCCATGGATACAATTTTTTTAAAAAAGTAATCTACTTCTCTAATCAGACACATATTCTGTACTAGAAAAGTTGTACTTTCACACCTTTGTTTGGTCAAGTTGAAGCTTTGTTTTCCAAAACCACCACCTAATACGGTCCTGAAATGCAAACCTATTCTCCTATTCTCCATAGATCCTGAACAGTTACCTGAACCCTGGTGACTTGCTGCAAAATCCCCAAAAAGAGCATAGAGCACTCAGAATTCATCCAACACATCAGCTGTGAGGAAGTGAGAAGTCTAGTTTAAGTTTGCTATCTTAACTATCTACAGCAATGTAGAGAGAATCACAGAATCATAGCATGGTTTGGGTTGGAAGGGACTTTAATCATCATCCACTTCTAACCCCCCTGCCATGGGCAGGGACACCTCCCACCAGACCAGGTTTCTCAAAGCCCCATCCAACCTGGCCTTGAACACTGCCAGGGAAGGGCAGCTACAACTTCTCAGTGCAACCTGTTCCACTGTCTCACCACCCTCACAGGGAAGAATTTCCTCCTAATATCCAACCTAAATCTACCTTCTTTCAATTTGAAACTGTTGCGCCTTGTCCTATTGCTACATGCCCTTGTAAAAGGTTCCTCTCCAGCTTTTCTATAGGCTCCTTGAGGTACTGGAAGGCTGCTGTAAGGTCTCTGTGGAGTCTCCTCTTCTCCAGGATGAACAACCCCAACTCTCTCAGCCTCTTCTCATAGGAGAAGTGCTCCAGAGGTATGCCATTGATTCTATCACAACAAGGTGTTTTGGATGGATAGGTTTTGGAGGGGAACTCCCAGTCCTATTGTCCACATGTGCTCCAAAGTGCTACACAATTTGCTGAAGAAGAAAATTTTATTCGGTATATGTTCATGAGGTAATCCAGCCTCCATAGTCTTGCTGTAGATTTTAGTGGAGATCTCCTTCTTCTGAGTAGGCCTATATGTTATCCTTTCTTCCTTGTATTTATTTGCCTTACCTGATTACTTTAGGTATCTTAAACGTTAAGCTATGAGACTTCTTACTACTGAAAATATTTTTGTTATATCTGAAAAGACAGGGCTTACTTTCCTCTGAAATGGTAATAAGGGTATGTGATGGTCAATTCTGTAAATCTTAATAAGAGATGTGGCTTCTGTGAGGTCTCTAGGGCTATTTAAGCAATGTTTGCTGGTACCAAGTTAAAGAAAGCATACTATTTGTTACTCTGGTAACATTAGCTATGCAGGTGAAACGTGAAAAATAATTACATTCTCCAATTACTATTTTTACTATAATTCAATTTAAAAAGGATAAGATATCGGTGATGTGACATACTCAATTCAGAAATCATATGAAGAATAAGAGTGATTCTGGAAATTGTAATAATTCAGCATTTGTTTGGTTATTAGAAACATTGATTTCTAAACAGCCAATTACTATATTGGGTAATTCATACTCAGAAACTCAATTGCAATTTTAAAAAATGTAAATTTCATCATCACACAGTGAAATGAAAGATGATATAACTGAGGGACTTGTTAATGTCATAACATCACACGAACTAATGCACATGGGAAAACAAATTGTTATACATTTTCTTTGACTCTGAACTTTGATCCAAACTTCAGTCATACGTCAACTCATTTTTTCCAATTAACAGCACTCTTTGGAATGACTTTTGTTTCTTCATGTAATCATTTTTAATGAACCTTCTGATCAAATACACCTCATTATCTTTCATGAAGAACTGAGACAGTCAAGCTGATTACTTGAAACAGTTAAAACTGCTTTACATTCATTTAGCTTTAATGGGGTAAGAAAAAATATGAAGGAAAATAGAAATATTTACTTTGTTAAATCCTTAAAGACCTTTAAAAGTATTTTCAAGTTACATTATCTTATGGACCATAGGTAGCAGAAAATAAATAATAATTTTAATCTTCATTTTGTAACTTGTAAAGGTCATTTTAAAAAGTAATGTACATAAATATAATAAATGGGGTTTCGTCAGTCTATTTTCCTGTCATATCCAAACAGGAAGCTATTTAGACATCTATAGAGAAAACTAGAAGCCAAAGTAAAATTATATCACTATCTGATACAATAGTGTTATCATGTCTAAATTCTTCTACTATATTTCTTTTTGAGCCCAAACTTCTTTTTGTTTTGTTTGATTTTCTTGACTTTTTAGCAGACAATAGGCAATTACTTATCTTTCTGTTCTGCGAGTGTCACCTGTAACTTCAAATTAAAACACACCATTGTAATTAGTTTTTAAATACGTTTATTCTAAAAGGGTGAAATGACCAGTTCTTACTAGATAAATAACCACATTGCTGTGATAATCAGTTTAATCTTTCCTGCACCTTTGTGTTTCTTAGAGGAATATTTCGCAAGTAGATCAATCCACTGAAATCGATGGGGCTACCCTAGGTGGAAGAGTAATTCAGTATAAGTAGGCATAGCAAAATTTAGCCCTGTGAAATGTGTGTTATAAATAGGAACTAATTTCTTCTTTCTCTTTTTTTTTTTTGTTCTTCCCATTTTCCCCGTCTCTTTTGTAATTATCTCTGTTTAATTAGAAATAATATAAAATTGATTCACAGCTTTCCTTTCACCATACAGGTCACTTAATACCATCCTCCCTCTTTCTCTGTCAAGGGAAGCTGAATGCTATTTTCTGTATGTCTTTTCAATAGAAACCTACAAATACAGTTTAACAAAGAGATCATGGGATACTGTAAGGATGAGGCAGCTTCCTTTTTATTCTTTGAAGGTGTGAATAACCCCACTAATTACACACCTACACACTCATAGACAGTCTTTTCCTCATAGTCTTTTCCCTCCATCCAACACCTCTGTACCATGGGGGTTGAAAGCCCGTTCAGGCACGAAGAAGGTATGCTGTTTATAACCCGTGTAAATAAAGCGTGGGTCCCTGGCCTCTGCCAGCTCACTGTTGAGTGAGATAAGCAGAACTCCTATTGCTGAATTATGATCTTTCTTTCAGGATTATGCCCCCAGGATCTATAGCAATCCCTCTAACAGCTTGAAAAATGGAAGCGTTTTCAAAGACAAGCTTGCTGGTACTGTGACTGACAGACTATGAAACCTTGTTGTTATTCACACTCTGAGAAAAGACCATTTGTTCAATTTCAGCTTGTCTTTTCATTGAACTATTTCCCAAGCAGTTATTTAAGTGATGATAACAATTTTTTAATTGCAGGTTTAATTACAGGGAAAAGTCAATTATCTCATAGGTACAGCATTTTACATAACGAAGAAGCCAATTTAAAAACAACAACAACAGCAACAAAATTATGGCTCTCTCAAATATTTAAGTTACTGAAATTTCATAATGTGATTTTTTTTCAAGTAATCTTTGTTTGGTATGGCTGTTAAAAATTGTTTATTATATTTAAGGCATTCAGAAGTTGATAAAAGTAGCAGCAGCTTCCCAGAAAAGTATTTTGGAGGCATTTAAATGATTTCTTAATAGATTTCCTGATTTCTACTACTGGATCAAATCTTCCACTGATGTAAATCAAGTCAGCTGCTGTGAGGGCTGTGAAGGCCTTTTCACATCTGAGGAATATTTGGCCACTTTTGTCAGGCACATGTCTCAGGTTGGGTGAAATTTGTGAACAATAGATGAGAGTCCTGAAATATCTATTCAAGCAAAAGCCACATTGACCACTTGCATTAAAAATACAGTACTTCATTGGAGGTTTTGCCTAAATACTCTTTGAGCCCAAATTTTGTGCAATATTGGACTGTAAGTATATTCAGTCACAACTTTTGATGTTGGTCTCCTAGGGAAAATCCCAGTCATTTTTCAAAATTTTTTCCAGATCACTACTACAATAGCTGTCTGTTTTTCAATACAGTAAATATTTATAAGGAAAACTGCCTGTTCGAAATAATATAACAGCTGTCTGCTCCAACATCCCCCTAGTGATTCCCTGTATTACTGTACTGCTGTTCCTGTCAATCACTCCAGTTTTTTGAATCAGCAAATGCTTCAAAGTCCCTCATTCACACAGCCGGATATGGAGAAAACTGTTGAGTTCACAGTAGATCCAATCATAGGAGAAAAGGAGGAAAGAATAATCTCAAAATATGTTTAATGGTAACAGGGTAGAAAAATGCCTTTAAAAGCAATATCAGCACCAGAGTTGTGTAAGCAACGAGGCACTGTTTGTGGGACCACAGGAACAGATTAAACAAATGTGCATGATGTGCATATACCTAAACAGGAGTATGAGGGAGACATCTTCTCTCATGCAAACCACAAATGCAAGTACAGACTTGCTAGGCTTTGATGGCAGTAATCCCTGGTGTTATATCATGTAATGGGTCTGAGGTTCAGCTGAGGCTTTCCTGTTGTAGGGCCAGTCATACAACAGTGAGTCTGCTACCACTGCCCAAGGCTGATGCGGTGAGCAGAGTTCTCTTTCCTACCATGGTCTGTCATAAGCCATGTAAAATAATGGCAAAGTTTACACTGATGACACTGGCCTTAAAAGAATGTCTGTACAGTGACCTCACTATTAGACTCAGCTATTGCCCCTTTAGCCTCTGAAACAGCCAAAGGTATTGCGGAACAAATGGGAAGCTGGGCATACTCGGGCATTGCTAGACATGCTCATGCAACCCTTTTGTGACTAAGCATAAAGAAGACCTACAGTGGGATGTAGAATATTCTGAGACCACTGGTACAAGGTAGTATTGTGCCTTTGCGTCCCTTCAGGAAGAAAGATCTCTGTGCTCATTCTTCATGCAGGCCCACCAAGGAGTGGTGTACATTGGTGCTTTCTAAGAGGGGGTGAGGTGAAATATTAAGTTTTTGTTAAATTAGAGCTCAGGTTTTCACATATAATATCAGTCTTTGAGTGTAATAATGTTCTCCTTCTTTCAAAAAGAAATATATGTGCTGAGTTTAACCTGAGGTGTTCCTGTGCTCCTGCTTTCTGAACACAACTGTTAAGAAGAAGACTGGGTGCATTTCAAGGTTTATCACCTTGTATGCAGTGCCTATTTATGCATCTGTTTAGCACCAGGATTTCTTAATACCCCTTACGCTTCCTGTTTAGGCTTTCTAGGCAACCCCAAAAATGGAAGCAAGATGGAATCTGAAAGGTCTGAACATACTCCATTATGAAGATTGAAAGCAAATATTCTTCAGTCTTTACACAGTTCTTTTTTACAGGGCAAATATACACCTTCCAAACATGCATTAAATGACATGCATAACAACTGTTACTTGTGGTTGTTCTCTCTCTCAAGAGGGAATTTGTGTAGGCAATGCTACGGGCCAAGAACAGTACCTACCCTGTGGCATAGGTTTTTTTTCAGTGAAAGCCACAAAGCTGCTCACTCTTGGCTTTTGATAAAAGAAATTAAACCACTCATTTTTTTACTAGTGCTTTCTTTCTATTGCCATTGACCTTGAAGATAATGTAGGGCTCTTATCTTAAGCTATATAATGTTCAGAGGAGTAAGCAAGGTGCAAGTATGCCACTGATATATTGTATGAATCTTGGGTTAATTTTGAGTCTTGAACAGAGGTTACAGTACTCACAGACATTACAGCAGCCATAGAAATGAGATTTTGGAATATCACCTCTCCAAGGTTGTTTGCTTTACAAGTTTGATGGGGTTGCCACATTTTGAATATCTAGTCAAGAAGGATGACATTTTGCCCACTAGAGATTTCAAGACATAATGGATATCCTCTTATGATTTTTTTTAAATTAGTTTAGAGCTTCTAATAGTCTCTCTAAGTTATTTCAGTGAAGAAATGAACCTCAAGAAGGACTAAAACACTAGTAATCCTATTTATACCATATATATTTATTCAGACAAAATGCCAAAAGTGTCTGAAAGTATAGCTTTCATTCCTTCAGAGTATGTCTGAAACTCTCTGCAAAAATTTTTGACTGCCTGGATAGTTCTGCCAGAGCTGATGGTAAAACATGGGAAATACAAATATAAAAAATATAATTCCAAGTGTAACAGATAAATTTATCTAAATGTAGTCTCTGAAAACAAATACTATCTATATAGTATGTGTGTGTGGTGCTCCACTTATGAATGCTTTTGCCTGTGGAAAATCACGTGAGAAATTAACTCAAATTATTATTTTAATAAACTACTGACTAAAAAGTACATATTGTACACAATATTGTGTTACCTTGGACTTAAGAAGTCAAGTGTAAAGAATTTACAAGTCTTTCAAAATCTCCCCCTGAACCATTGGACTTAAAATAGATTAGTCTCAAGGGAAAGTCAACTTTCCAGACACTGCAATTATAGTGAATGATAGCAAGCCAGAGACATCCATTTAATGGAAACTTGCAGACCAATACAGCTAACTACATAATTCTCTTTTTCTTCCTCCCTACACCAGGGATTCTGTCACATGCTGCTGATCTACTCAATACCAATATTTCTGCTCAGTCCAAAAGTCCAAAAAATGAGTAATAAGAGATATTTGGCACACAGCGGGAAAATATAAAATTATGGGTGATTGAAATCAGCCCTTCACTCACCGGAGAGGCAGACAACAGAATGCTGGGAAGAGATATTTTACTCTGTTTCTGGAGCTACTCATCTGGATATTAGTAAACCTGCTATGCAGTGCATTGAGGACTCAACAACATAACTTTCACGGGACAACTTGCTGAAGAGAATAATTATATGCTAAGCATGTATTCCTCTATACAGACTTTTAAGCAGAGGGATTAGCACTTCTAAACACAAGAAAACTCCAAATATAATCAATTTCAAGGGATAAACATAATGTTAAGGACTCCAAACCCCATCAATGCAATGACTAAAGCTCTGGCAGCCATGCTGTTTTATGTTATACTCCTTTCAGTTGTTTGAAAAGAAGCAGGATTTGGGTTGTAGATCTAAAGGAGTATGACCACTACTTGGAAGAGATGTTAAAATAGGCCAGAAACCACTTATAGTGTAGGAAACAGCAATGCTGGTTCAGTCAGTCACAGCCTGTCCTTTCAGTCAGTGTTGGTATATAGGAACTCATTAGCATCATGTCTTTGTTGAGCTGCAACACAGTACTAATGAAAAATGACAAAAGGGGGAATCAAGGTGGTTTTTCTGGGGGAATTCCCCAAACAGGAGGGAGATTCTGAAAGGAAAATTCTACTGTCTCATTGCAAAAACCTGCTGTTGGACAAACTTCTTAAGCTGTTGTGAGTGGATGGATGTAATGTGAAGAGGTCCTGAGAGTGCCAAAATAATCCAGGTGTCAAAACTAGACTTTCATTTTTTAGATGACCACAGAATGGATGCAAAGAAATCTTTGCCAACTGTTTTCAATTTCTGGTGTCTGGTATAGCTTGACCAAAGTTAGAACATCCAATTCAGATTGCTGAAGTGTATTGAGAAAGATATTGCATCTGTATTTAGCTTAAGAGCAGGTTTTAAAATGGGCATAGAAAGTAGCATCTCGGAACACTTTGAAACATGGCTCATTGTTAGACCTTCTGTGTAGTATTATTCTCATTGTAAATCACTGTATTTTTCACTTGCTTCATCTTCCTGTAGGGAGAGTGCAGAATCTGAAGATTCTATCATAGCTGATGGATAACTCTCAATAAAACACTTTTTAGTTTCACTTCATTTGTTAGAGGAGCATATCCTGAAAAGATCTGAATTAACTGGAAATTCATAAAATAAATAGTAGAAGATGATTTTGGGTAATTTTTTATGGCTATGGATCACCAGAAAGAACCTATAACCAAGCAATTGTCCATTGGAAAATTCTTGAACAAGCTTATGATGTAAAGCTGCTGTTTTTGGAACATGAGTGCTTACCTGTAGCAACTGCTAGTACAGAAATTTTGTTATGTCAGTGGCTGCTTATAAACCCTCATCATGATTTAGCTTTCTCCTCTCTCCTTTATGCAGTTGCCCTTTCCCACTGAACCCTTAAAAGACCTGTTTAAAAATACAAAGGTAAATAATATGGTGCAAAGTATCAGGAAGCTTCCATATTAATATACAGTCCAGTGAACTTGTATCCACAAAAAACTAGGAAATTAAAAGCTTATTTGCTAACATACCAGTTTCATGTTGCCTTCTCCAGATGCCCATGCCATTTCATGGCCATTTCATGCATACCAGAAACTATGATCATCAGTAATATCTTGGCTACTTGAGGTGCTCACCTTTCTTCACTCTATTTCTGGACTACCTCTTCTCAAAACAAGGCACTAATCTGAACGCAAACAGCAAAGAAATGGAATCGGAAATAATGTTCCTGTGCTTGGCTGCTGATTTTCAGGACTTGTGATACTACGAGGCTATTGAGCTTTATATGACTGAATGGCTTAATGTATTGACTTGCTTTTTATGATTTTAAGCAAGACATTTGTAGTCAGGAAGAAATATAATTATGATGAATACTCCACAGCCTTGAAAATCAAGTTGGGGTGATTTGCCTGCCCAGAGTGAACACAGTGCTTGTGGTGCTAACAGAGGCATGTATTACAGATCCCTGATACCTCCTTAAATCCACCAATTCTGGATCTTTGAGAAGCTGAGTAATTTCACCAGTGTTAAATTTGAATATTTAAGTTGGAAGTACTAGAGGCTGATGTTTGAACTGCAACCAAACTATTTTCTCTTCCTTAAAATGATTTTAAAATAAAATCTTTAAATTATCCATTTTCACTGTGTTCCTTGAAGTGTGCATTTAATGACAAATTTGTAATGCTACATAACAATCTGTTGTATAGCTTATATCTAACACATTTTCTTTTTCCTCAGAGCCACTAAATGTCTTTTCTAAATCTTCCCAATCTATTTTCTTCCCCAACCTATATCTTATCAATCTTTGATCCATAATAGTTTCTCACACCTCTGTTGCTTAATCAGAATCTGTCTGGATAAGGCAGCAGCATTGCTTCAAAGCTCTTTAATCATTGTATTGAATTAATGCAATTACATGCCTGATGCATCAGAAATTTCACCTCTGGTCTCCATATTTGCAGCTCCTTTTGAGTCCCTTGTTGCCTTTTTTTCACCATCCTGGAGGCAGGATTTCCATCCTCCACAGGTTTGTCTATAAATGTTACTAAACAGAGCAGTACGTAGAGAGATGTTTGCAGAGAAAGAAGGAGAAAGAAGAATAAATACCATACTAACAAATAAAAAAAGTGTTACTTTATTTTCTTAACTAAATGGAGTCACTATAGGTATAATTGAAATGGGTTATGTATTCAAGAAGGAACTTTTACTGTTCCAATACTGTGCTCTGGAGGTTTGAAATCCAAGTGCTTAGTTATACATGTAAATTGCATAGAGTTATTGTTTCTTGCAATATTGAAACACTGAGTACCCTGCATTTCAAAGGGAAAAGGCTCCAAGGGAGTTGAAGGTAACTCAGAGAGAAATATTCACAATAATAGAAGTTAATATAAATCTAAAAAAACCTAACTTCCTTTTGTAAGCAAAGGTGATTCTGATAAAGGGCAGATACAGGTTTTTTTCAGTATTCCTTCTACCTGTAGGATGTGGTACCACTTTTCAGCTTATTCTCAGCAGGGTTGGATCAATACAACCTTAATGACATCAGTGGAATAGCAATAACAACTTGTGTTATCTGAGGATCTGTCCCTTCATATTCAATGCTTAACCTATTCAATTTTGTCCTCAATTTGTAATGATTACTGTTCCCAAAGAGAATTTCACTGTTCTGCTATGATCCATGCTTGCTTCACCCTGTTTTAAATCAAAATACATGAAACGTTGGTAGACATCTCTATAGAAAAAAATATTTCAACCCTGTCACTCATAAACTGGTACAGACAAATGGATTGGGTAGGCCTAATTAGAAATGCAACACTGATGAAAACCAGATGCAGAATGATATGGGGACTCTATCTATTAGGGTTTAGCTGATGTCCTGTTTTAAAGCTGATTGTTTGCTGATTCTCAAACTTCGTAAAAACTGCATATATTTTTCAAAAATTCTTTATTTGAAATTTAATGATGAATAGCTAGATAAAATTCAGATTAAAATTATTATTGCTGTGATATTTGGTTATGGTTTAGTTTTAATGAAAAATGCCTTTTCAGTTCATTATGTCAGTAATAAACATAACAACTTTGCTTTGGCTTTGTTCTGTGGACTTTGGTAAGGAAGACCTTTCAGTATTTTCAAGGGGGATTTCTGAGAGATTCAGTGAGTAGTTGTTAAATATATGATATTTACAATTGAAGGTTTTTAATTAGCAACTGTTCCTTTTCTGGTTGCAGCTCTTTGGCCTGAGATGTGAGCGAGAGGATTTAGGAAACCATGGAATTGTGTGAGAAGGCTGAAAGACATATGGCTAGGGAATGATGAACAGCAGTGGGATCAGGGTATTGAGAAGATGTAAACTGAGCATGAGGGGACTGAGATCAGTGGGGGATGTAGGAGTAGAAGAGGCCACAGTCAAAGGGGAGACATCAACAAGGTCAGAGAGACAGAAGTGGTGGGTGCATGCAGTGGTTAGGAAGATGGGGAACTGAGGTAACAGGAAGAAAAAAGAAGTCGAAAAATGTTAATTTCCCCCATGTATTGTAAGCATATCCTGTACAGACTTAACTCCCACACTCAAAAAAGTCCTTCTGCATGGCTACCATCAGTGGCACATGAGCTCTGGTTGGGTCAGGCTTGTATAAAATATGCTGGGGTTTAACCTTTCTCCAGCAGACATTATGATTAGTCCAGTTTAAACTGGTGTTCATTAAAACAAATCATAAGCAGAAACTGTTGCCAATAGGGAGTTAATGTTGAAAGTATGTTTCAGTGGAGTCCAGCCAACAAAATACCCTTTTCCACACGAAAATTCATCACCTTTTGAAAACCCAAATGTTAGGGAACTGGCTACGAATGGTTCAAGAGATGCAGCCAATTCATAACTGAAATTTAATCCTTCCCTACTCTTCGCTACCCTACTCAGCATATGCTCACCCATCCCAGCTTAAATGGTCCCAGAGTAAAGCTTGCAAAAAATGTATGCAAAGGTCAGAATAGCAAATTGCTATAAAAGGTCCACTGTGGGAATCAAGTATGACAGGTGATCAGTGTTAAAGAAACAAAGAATGTACTGTAAAGACATTGCTCTCTCTCCCTGCCCCAAATGGCCTTGAAATGCTCTAGCTCAATAAGAAAATCTAATAACGTTCTGCCTTATTAATAAACACACTGTTTTTGTATTGCAATAGATTTTATTAGGACACTAGATTTGGCTTTCTCAATGTTGGTACAGGCAGCATATCAAATTGCTCCATATTTTTTGCCCATCCTGCAATGAAAAAGCAATGTTCAGCCTATTATAAAAAGGATGGGAGGAAAGCAGACAATGTCGAAATTGCCTTTTTTCATGTTACACATATAGGTAAAAGGACTTTTTCCAAATCTGTTCTCTTCTTAGGGAGTATCTTCCAGATCTCCTAAGACTGAACATGTTTTATCCTGTTGTTCTCTGGACAGAAATCAGGAAAATCAAAGCAGACTGTTTTTATTTTTTATTTAAAGTGAAAAGCAAATGCCTCTGGCCAGCAGTAATTACATTTGCAGTTCTGAAGTTGCCTCTGGCTCTGTCATGCATCTAACTAAATATCCTTTTTCTCAGTGAATCACAGGGTTTCTTTGTTTTCAGCTAGTTACAAATGTCTTGTGCAATGCCTGTCCTGAAAAGCTATGAAAAATACTTCATATTTTGTGAATAAGGATGGCAAATTTAAAGCTCATACAGCCAGGTGCAGACTGCCCACTTTATGCACCTCATTTAGGAAATGCAATCCATTTTTCTATTAATTGTTGCCAGGTGTCTCTCTGTTTAGTCTGTACAGTCAATGGAGAGAAGGAGACACCTCATTTACACATCTTGACTTACTCTTAATAGTGGACTCTACCCAATGCAGCTGGTTTTGTAGGTCATGCAGAGATTTTAGATTCATTTATTGAAGTCTTGAATCACAAAACTACAGAATGCCCTTCTTATTTTGGTCCCAGTTCTAACTTTAAATACTCAAAGAGGCAGAATCCTATGGTGATTCTGGCTGAAGCCTCCTGAGAATTTGTCCTATCTTGCTGTGGAAGATGTCTTTCATGAATGCAGAGGGCATACAACAGCCATTTAGCCTCAAGAAAAATCAAGTGATTTCCTTGTGCTTGAAAAGTTGTTGAAGCGCTACAAAAACGAGTGATAACTGCCCCAGCTTTCAATTAAGCCTCTAAGTCACAAAAAAGAGAGGCAGAAATGATTTCACACTTCTGGAGGAAGAGTGTTTCCCGGAATACATTGCTCATCCGCATGGTCATCCCTTCCGAACAAAGCAAAGGACAAACCAACATCTCAGCACTGAACACCAGCAGAAAACTGCTTTTTAAAATATAAATAAATAAATAATTCTCTAGCTAAACTAACTCAAACTAAAACTTTGAGGGTCTGGAACTTCTCAAAATTTTCAGTCTTTTAGGTAGACAAAACCATTCACTAAACTGAATCCACGTAGTGTCACCCAGTAGCATGTCATTGTCTTTTATGAGAAGCGAGATTTACAGTAATTAAATATAGTTGTCAGCAGAAAGAAAATTTAGGACTGTAGATATAAATTTAACCCATTTTCTCATTTGATAAAGAAGTCACCTCTGTTGAATAGGATTCAGTTTTCAATACAAGCCGTTTTCATTTTGGATAAAAAAGATATTTAATGATCTAACATGCCAGTTCTTAGAATCCACGATAGAGCATTTGTCAACTGTTTGATATAAATGACAGATGTTTATGTGTAATAGAGCAGTGGAACAAATTTTGTTAAGAAGGGTATGAACCAGATGTTCACAATATTGGTGTTTTGAGAGGAAAATGTCTTTTTACATTGTCTATGACTCATGAGCCAAAAGAAAATGTGTTTATTACAGGAACTCACACTTGAGACCTTATCCTTTCAGCAGCAACATAAAAATGATAAAGTATCGGGCATAAGGAAGTATCTAAACAGCACTTATATTTTACGAATACTTGTGGGACCATGGTATGAAATCTTTCACACTTCCTTTATCTACACTGTTTCAGATGTAAGTCTAAGCACAAAGGGTTTAAAAGCATTACTGTCTGTAACATCTGCTCAATAATTTTTAATCAATCATAATGAATTCTGAAGGATTTTGAGGAATAAAAAGTTACACAGTACTTTGTTTTTTCTTCAACTCTATTGTTGTGTGCAGAGCAACCAAGGCTTTTTAAATTGCCTGTGTTCCTCTCAATGACACCTCTTTACTATGCGGAGAAAGGGTTAACAGACTTCATTTTCCTTGTTCCTCATGGTACTTCTCACAAAGTTTTCCCTCTCTGTTAATGGAAATGTGAGTGGTAATCCAGAAGCTGCAGATTTTACCCCAATTAACGCTCAGAGTAACTTGAAAAACAACAACCAAACCCACTTTAATTTCAACTTGGAGAATGTTGGATTTAATCCCCTGTTTTAGAGATTGAATTGAGGCCATAGAATAGGGAGACGGTCCCTTGTTAAAATAAATTAATTCTTTGAAAGTATGCAAGAGGTGGATGGAATGGTAGAGAGTGCCCTTTGATAAACATTCAGCATTCAGTTCCTCATTAGTCTGCTAGGGTTATGCAATTTGAGAGTCAGATGAATGTTGTTGGGCTAAGGAGACTTATTAACAGATGTCCATGACAACCTCGAGACTAAGCATATTAGTCCAAGGCTAGTTGTGTATCTAAAAATGTTCAGAAAATAGGCTGTCTTTTGTGATCTTTTCACAATATTCTTTATGACTTCTCTACCTCCATTATATACTGTGTTATTTATGGTCACATTCCACACCAAAAAGAGGATTCTAAGACCTCTGAGACCACATTTATTTTTTTTTTTCAAAAACCAGTGATATGAAAGCTGGATTTGTCTTCCAAAACACTTGACATAAATGGAAAACATTTGTATGTTCATTTAGGACAGCTTTCACAGGTGCTTAAAGGAATCTTAATCCCAAAATAGTGGCATGACAAACTCATACTTTTTGATTCTTGTGTCCAAGATTCAATATGATAGATTAAAAAAAAAAGAGAGAGCAATATCTTGTTAATTGCAACATTATCTTTTTTATTTAACTAAATACATCCTTTAGGATATATGATTTTTTTAGTAATTTTATGCTACCCTGTAATGCTTAAGGAAAATCAGTGATGTAGACGCCAAGACAGAGTGCAGACCCCTTACAATGTCTTTTCCAATCTTCAGGAAACAAAAATGAACTATCAATGATGGTGATAGACCATGTGATGAAAAATAATAAAAGAACAAGTTATAGCTCAACACTGTTCATTGAAATATTTAAGGTCCTTGCAAAAGTACAAGAAATGGGAAGAACATCTGATTTTCTTAGATCACTTTCACTGCATGAGGCATTGGCACTGCACTTCACTGGAGTGCAAAAATGCCAGCAAAGCTATAAGAAGTCAGGTATTTGTAGTTTATTTTATTAGTACTAGGCTGAACCACAAAATAGATAAAACAGTTTTATGGCTTACATCTGGGTGAATAATAAAACATATGGCTCTAGAGTAAAGCATGTGCAGCTGTAATTTACTGTAAATATCCAACTCAAGATAGCTATGGAGATAAAAAACTTATGGCCTGTACTCAGGGTTTATCCCACTATCCATCACTACTTGAATATTTATGATACTCTGACATTTGTGGTTTATATGTTAATTAACCACTTTTTAGGAGTTTTCTTTAGGGCATTCTGTTCTATGTACACAGATATGAGTATACAAGGAGTGGACACTACAAGACTAATTTTTTTCTCCTAACACTTCTGTTTAGCAAGCCTTTCATTACAGAATCATCAGAATACTTTAGTCACTATTGATACTGTAAGACACTTTCTAATAGACTAAAAAGCGACATCTCTCTCACATTTTTTAAATGCTTTCCTTAATCAGATTTTCTATGAACAAGGGCAAAGAGTTTCTTCTCTTGTTTTTATTCTTTTGGGTATTTCAGACAATAACAGGAGAGTAAATAAATCAGTCTTTGTTTCTTTTGGGGCAAAATGACTAAAAGTTATATTCTGATTTTTTTAAATATCTTTTGCATTCAGAAGTCAAGAATGTTGAAGGAAAGATTTTTGGACCCTTTTATATAATACTCTGGAGTTGGACTGATAGGGTTTTTTGTCAAACCCAAGTGTAAAACTTTGGATTCGTGTTTCTCTAAATATTTGATTGATTAGGTGAAGTGTGCCTGAATTATTTCACTAGCTTGAGTTTTATCCAGACTGTGAGATCAAAACTTAGCTCTGACTTTGACATCTTATATTCAGAATTTATTTCTGTGACTTTGGCCAAGTACCACTGTCACAACCAATGTCACAACTTTATTCCTTGTTCCAATCTGTATGTGGCCAAAGGGGATGAAACACCAGGAATACTACAACCACCGTGTAGTGATTGTAGTAAAATGTGGCACCAGATATTGAAATTTGTGACAACATCGATCAACTTTGATGATTGATCAACTAAAAGCTAGCCTGAACCCCAGTTAGAGCTGAACTTTGAAGATTACTTTATTACTCCACATATTCTCAGATATGGTTACCACCTTAAAGTCCAGATCCCAAGATAGTGGCCCGTTATTGCTGTTACATTGATTTTTAATAGGTATTTCTTCTTTGATTCTGAGAAAGTGAAAATGACCTTGCAAACTCTGCCTGCTGAATATGTTTATTTTCTAACTATGTTTGTTTTGAAAAATACATCTGTTAGAAAATTTACTGGAGCCTTAAAACCCTCTGCAGGCCTTCTAAGAAAAAGTCAGGTGGTTCATGGTGGATGATATTCTCTGAAAGCCAGTGCAAAGATCAACCAATTTACCTTCTTCCCAGAAAGATAGGAAAAGAAGATGGGATCAGCGGACTCCCTGCTGCACTTCTCTCCATTCACTTTCCCTTCCCAAGGGCCTTTGTAAGACCTTTGTTGTGCACTTAAGTCTCCTTTCAGATCATTGAAAGACCCCCTTGAAGGATTTCTCCTGCAGGCACCTGTCATACCTAAGAATAAAGGAATGCTGTACATACATAGATGGACCTCTTACCCTGCTCTTTCCTCTAAAGGAAATTGTTTTCCTTATCTTCCATACTCTTGGGTGAGAGATGCCATGCCATTGAGTAGGGACTTGAGTTTGCTGTTTCCACCTTTACAGACGCAGTAGTGAGTAGTGAGATCTTCTGAAGGTTTCCTCAGTGTAAAAGATTTTTTGGTTGTGAATACAGTTCTGCCTATGCAAACTGAGCTTGCTGATCCATTAATGTCAGAAGGAATGTGAAGTAGTGAAGCTAATTGCAATAGAAGGCTGGAACAGCTGAAAGATGAAACCCTGTATTTATCCAAAGAAGATTCCTGCAGTCACAATGAATCAAGGATGCAAGCGTCACCTCTTAGTCTGCCTGAAAAAAGGTTCAGGGGTATGTGATTGCTCCTGTAGAGGAAAAAAAAAAGAAACCAGAAGTCTCTATGAAACCTGGAGACACTGGGTCTGCTGTTGCAACTTATTTTTTCTTTTCCTGCTCTGCTTAATGTTTGGCCCAAGACCTTATTGCAATCAAAACCAGCATGGCTTTGATCCATACCTGAGGGTTAATTCATTATATAATACTGTCTTTTTGAGCTGTCTTTGAAAAACATTTGCAGTTTTCAGGCAATTCAAAATGAAGTGCTGCTCCTTTAAGTCAGGCAAAGGGTAATAAGAAATACATATTTCTAGAGGAATCCCATATACATAACCAAGGACTAGTTGCCTGCCTGTTTTGAAGGACATTTAATGATATCGTCTATGAAGTCTAACCATTTAGTGTCCTAGTTATTTCATGTATCAGTTCTGCTCTTCCATTGCTCTACAGGGTTTGCAACATCCAGCGTTTTAGATGGACTGTGATCTAGCCAAGGATATACTTATGCCTGGCTCCAGTGGGTTGCAAGAAGCTGTGTAAGAAATGCTTGGTTTAGCATTAGATTCTCCTGTAGATTGATGCATTATTTGGGTTATCAATGGGTCTGAAGTTGTTGCTATGCAGGAATTTTTTGTTACTGAGTGTCGAAGTCCCTATGTAAATATTCTTTTTTTTCTTTCAAAAGTGATTTCTTTTTAATTTGGTAAGGTGTCTAGCCACAGAAGTGATGGACACATTTCAGGGTTTATGACATTGTTATTACTATTGCTATTTTTCTTCAGCAGCTGGGGGGAGCAAGAGAACTGGATTCTCCACCTGGCCCCCTATTAGAATCCTCACCCCAATCATTTATTATAAGGGAAAATAAGGTAATCAAGAGGATGAAAATTAATCAAACAAAGAAGAAAGACTTAAAAAAAATCACTCAGAGAGACTTATCTTAAAGCAATTTCACAAGAAAATAAGATCAAAACCCAAGCAAATTGCATGCAACCTACGAACCCAGAAAAGCAACAATTACACAACAAGAGACTACTACACAAAAGACTATGCCCTATCATTAACTCTTCTTACTTGGCTGCATACTCAATCACTAATTATGACAGAGTCGTGGATAGAAAACAGATTGATCAATGTAGAATCTCTTGGGAGAAAAAGGGAAAACAAGTGTAACAAACTCAAACCAAAACATTAAAAAAACCCCTTGATCAATAAAATTTCTGCCAAGCTACAGAAATGAAGGAAATGCAAATTTAACAAATTAACCATGTGATTAACACACAGTGGGATCACTTCAGGCATTTTGCTTTGCTTCTTGCCAGGATGTAATCCCACTGAGAGTTATTGCTGCCTCAACATTTCCGTGGTGGTATCATAAAAAGAATTCAATGACATTATAGAATCTACAGCCCCCTACTTTCAAAGCTGTAGTTTGAAACAAATCTGTGTTTTAAACATTACAGCACTTTTAATACTACTTATTATATGCCTAAAAGGGGAGAAGAAAAAAATAGGCAGTCTTCTGGAGCTGACTGTGGGCTTGAATTTGACATCACTTTAATTCTGTTCCTTTTGAAAGCTGTCTTTGAGTCAGTGTTTGGCTCAACCTCCTTAGAATGATAAAAGCCTCCCATCAGAATTGATGGGTCTGTAGGTTGGGATGCTAAAGCTTAAATGATGTAAAATGAAGGGTATATAACCAAAGTGTATACAGAATCCAGAATTAAACCAAAAAATCCCTCCTTGATGCATGAAGTTGTACCCAGTATGAAATAATCCAATTCTTGATTACTTTAATTTGTGGAAGGAAGGGAAGTCTTCTGTGTTTATCTCATATTTTAGGAAACAGAAGTTCATGTCCCTCCTCTGTGCCCCAGATATTTAAAAAGGATTGAACAGTGAACTGTATTTAAATCTCATCAATGCATTTAATCACACATAGGCTTAATAATTAAACCAGTATTTGAAAATAATTTTCAAATAAATAAATGAGCAATGTTTTTTATTAATAATGGACTCTTCCACTACCTCTTTTTTTTCTTAATTCAGTCACATGTGGGTTTGTGTCCTAGAAGTTTTTTCATGCAGATGTAAGGAAAATGTAGTGTTTACTTAAGCCAGTGGGGGATGATGGCTTAGACATTTTTGTGGCTGGTGTCAAGATTGCAAAACATCTTTAGTGCCACTTCATAGGAGACTTAATTTCTTTTTTCAGACTTTCCCTACCTAACATCCAATTATTAGATTTTGTGTGAATGAAGCAATTTTCACTCTGAATGCATATTAAAGAGAACACATGTTTTCATTTTATGGACCTGTAACACTGAATCTTTGCTAAAAGAGAATAAAATACTTATGAAATGTTGTTACAGAGTGCATAGAAAAAAGTCTGTGTCTTATTGCTAATTCCTTTGAGCAGTTAGATTCCTACTTCCATAGTAAAGTATCAATACATGTGAATTTTCACTCACGAGAGTTGCACTAAAAATTGCTGCTACACAGATAATCAGTATATAACCTTAATATAGATGAAAAGAGGAGAAAAAACCACACTCTCAGACCTGGTGAAGTATTGCAGAATATGACAGATGGAGAGAGGATTCTTATACCTGATGCTGAGAAAAGCTGCTGCTAGCATAGACGTAATTCAGCACAAAGACAAAGCTTCCATGCATTGTTCTAGCTGGTGCTGACCATTTTGGTTTCTTCTGTAGTAGTAAATTAAACATGTCTGTGACTGTTCTCTGGCCAGCTGACAGGTAACAGCTAATGCCAATGCTGTTAAACTCCTTTTCTCTCCTGCTAGAAATGATCACTGGCCAGTGCTAACTTCTGAGCCATTCCCAAGAATTACTTGGAGTGTACTAACTGGCAGACCAAAAACATGTCATGGGCTGCTGTGGCACTGGTACTCACTTAACAGCATCTACAGTTGATTTTCAGTGCCTAGGTATGTCTCTTGTCTTTTGGGACAATTGAATTTATTAGTGGGAATATATCTTAAATACTGAACACAAGAAAAGAACTGGCTGGTGCCTTGATGTTCAACCTTGAGTTTAATAGGTGAAAATCTCTCATGTTTATTTCTTATCTACAAAGTAAATAAAATCAGTTCTGTACTTCACTAGGCATGGTATGACAGTGAGGCCTGTGATATGTGTAATTAGAGTGAATAACTGCATCTTTTTCTGTCCCATGCTGTTTGTTCCATTCCAGAAGTTGCAGGAAATGAAGCAGAGTAAAGTAGGATAATGGGCTGCCAGCTCAGAGTATGCCTTTGCCATCTGGGAAAATATGACATTTTTTCAGATCTGCTTTCTTTACCAGATTGTGGTTACTGTTTTGGATCAACGTGTGTAATATAGAAAAACATGCCCTGCCTTTCCCCCATATTGAAAAGCCAACATTTTATTAGTCCTACAATTCTTTTAATATAATTTGTAAAGGAAAATTCTTCTCCTTTTAATAATCAGCCAGCCTAAGTTCCAGCCTGGAATGTGCTTTCGTAGCCAAGGCAAAAGTATAAAATCGCTGAAAAGGAGGGAAGAGATTTACAATGGAAATTTTGACAATCACTTTGCAATAATAGGGCTTGGAGACACCTGCTTTAATCAAGATGGTGTGAATATTTAAAGTGGTCTATTTCTTGATTTTCAGTTCAGCTGCTGAAATCATAATTTCCAGTGAAATAATTTTTTCTTCAGGATGCATGAGAAAGAAAGAATGTGAAAGATCCTAATTTTCTATTCACTTGGTGGAAATAAATTATAGCTTCTTTAACCTCTTGAATTCCAGGACTGGCAGATGGAGCTGAAGGAAAGCTGTTCTTTTAAGTGGTAGTGCAGTGCAGAAAAATGGCTGGTTTGGGATGACAGTAACTCAGGTAGTATGATCATGGCATGGTTTCTCTCTGATGTGGGAATGATTTACTAAACTTTCTTTGGATTTGGTAGCCACTATTGTGTTGTAAATAACACAGAGTAATTTGGGTTTCCAAAGAAAGACAGTTGCTGACTGGAGAAGCTGACTTATGCTACTTTGGACTTTATTTCCTTTAGTAGTGGACTGGTCTTACGTATTTTCAGGTGCTGCATGCTGATTCTTGCCATGCTGAGTGAAGATATATTACTAAGGGTAACATATCCATAAGAATCCATAAGGATAGGTATATCTTTTCAAACATCAAGTTACATCTTCATGCAGAATATATTAGGAAGCTCCATTTGCATTCACAGTGTTGTGTCATTTAGTTCAGCGAGAGATTGGCTTCAGCATTGTAAAATAGTTGACTTATTTAGCGAGCTGTTATAGAGAGATGTATGACTGACAAAATTATGAAGTCTACATGCATTGTGAAGTACATCTCATGTTCAGTGAAGAAAATAAGGAAAAATATATGACTGGGATAAAGGGTGATGAAGTAAAAATAAGACTCCATAGAGAGTTAAAGTTATCTATTATACCAACACCATCAGTAGAATAGAATATATACCATAATCCTAATTATAATATCAAAAGATGAAAATGCAAGGGGCAAAGGGAATGCTACTTTAGCTGTCTTGGTAGTTTAAAAAAAATTTATTTTCAGTATTACTGTTTTAGTGCTGTGGTGCATCCTTTATTTCTCTAGTCTCTTGGTGAGTTAACGTAAATATGTTATGACCTACCAGTGTTCAACTTTCAAGTTTATCTGAGCTTTAATATAAATTGTAATGTTGTAATATTTAGCCAAGTGGCTTTTTAGCCAATTTTCCCCAAATAATTCCCAGTTGCTTCACTGGTTAGTATCTATTATTTAGATAATAATGTACAGTTCCAAGAAGTAACATGCAATCTTTACTGGATGGAAAAGTAATTACTTTTTGACTATGGCCTAATTGTACTGTTCAGTTCTGCCCTGCTTTATTTGATCTGATTTGACCTTCTTATTCTGTGACCATAGAAACAACTTGAAACACACAAGGCACAGCAGTTAAAGATGTCTTTATCCAATTCCCTAGGCTACTTTCTTGGTATTATTTCACTAGATTTTCCTCCTGTTCAGGTCTTCAAGTTCCTTGCCAGGGTTTGAAGTTTTCTTTCTTGTAGTGTCTTTCATCTTTTCTCATTCTTTTCCTGACTTGGTGGCTGTTGACTCTTTAATCGGTGCAAAAATAGTTCTTCCAAATAACCATGATCAATGACCATTAACTCTTCTTTGATGCCCTGAACTGTCATACTAAACATTCTTTTCTGCTTTGATATCTGTAAGTAATACTTGTTATCCAGGTAAATGATAATGACTTGTCTGTTCTGGACTTGGCTCAGCTTCATGGTTTAGTTAAGGACATGGATTTAAGAGGAAATTTGATAGTGACATAAGCTGAGAAATGTTCAAGTTCTTTGGATGGCAAAGATATTATTCAAGATGGTCATGATAAACTGGGAAGAAATTTGTGAAGTAGAGCCAATACAGATAAGCATAAAGTGCCATGCCTAGAAAGAAAAAAAAAAAAGAAAAAACAACAAATATGAAATAGGGATTAAATAGCTGATGTTTAATATGCAAAAAAGAAGGCAGGAGGCTACCTTGGATCATATCTCTGTGCCTTAATAAGACTTAATAATATTTATATCTATGCTACTGCAGTCAGGAGAAATTCTGTTGTTAATAGTATATATGCCAGCCACCTGCAAATCTGCATTAGGATGGGACCCACATGCATACAGGCATCTACATCCCAAGAGCCCTGGCTTGATCCACAAAAAGTGTCACACTTGTGCCACACTGCTCTTTGAATAATGATGATGGCAGGACCCTGTTGTATCCTACAGCAAGCACTCATCAAATACAAAATCTTGAAGCATCTGTTGTGTTGCTACTGCAGAAGAAGAAAGGAAATACTGTTCAGAAATATACTGATTGGAGTACTGTACACATGGAAAGGGATGCAGTTATTAACTTCCCATGAAACCCAAGCATAATCTTCACACTCAACTACCACACTTCAAGTAAAAGTTGTGAAAGTCCATAAAATAATATCAAGAGGTTAGATAAATGTTCTGTGATGATGTGGATTTGTTTTACTTAGTCTAAAATATGAAAGACTAGGGAGGGGCATGATTATATCTTCTAACGTGTAAGAGATGCTATAAAAAGGGTGGTGATTAATTGCTCACAATCACCCACTGATAGAAATATGTGAAACATATTCCTTCACAATTTCTGAGGGAAAAGAACAACTATAAGAGGCTCAAAAGGCCTCAAAAGAGGCTGGAATAGGCTTCCTAGATAGACTCTAGAATGCAGTGCATAAAGCTTAGGACAACACATACCATCATGTAGATCTTGCCCCACTACAGTAGGATGTACTAACAGTCTCTTCTAGCTCAATAAATGAAGAAAGTGACAATGTGAGACAGTACCAAGATATTGTATTACTTGGCACTAGGATTGCATTATTTGTCTTCCAGGCAAGAAGACAGTAAAGTGTCACCTGAAGCAGCAGTTTTATGGATGTTTCTGACAACAACATTATGGAAAATCAGTGATGGAAAGGACCTCAAAGTACCCTTTGCTCCAGCCCTTTAAACTGGAGAAGATTCAAATACCTCTGCTGCTTCAGGAGTGGTGCAGAAGACTGTGTTACTTGTAATTCCATATTGATTCATTCTTAGTGTTGAATCTAAACATTATTGTAACTTCCTTTTGCTGGTATTGTTCTTCAGTCAAAATATCTTTATTTAGCTTTGAGAATAATTTCCAGCTCTGGGGAAGTTACATTACTATGGTAAAAATTAACCTTGAGCCGGCACTTAGATTTTTTTCATAACATTGTAAAAAGTATTTAAAAGGATGTGATTTTGACACTTTTTTTTATCTTCCCCCCCTCCCAAAGGTATATTATTTTAATGAAAATTTTTTGAAACTTTATGAAGTATTTTGGTCAGATATTTTACTAGTAGAAAGATTTTGAAATGAGACATTTCTACTAAAAAACCCCAGTAAAATCACAGAATTTTAAAATTAAAATTATGGTATCTTTTCCAGTGTCTAGATTGTACCACCGTGATTACTGAAGATCTTGAAAATAAAATCTTTCAAACTAATATTAAAAGATCTGAGTTTATGAATATTCCTGTGATATAAGTGAAGATGTGGATTTCCACCAAGTTACTCTGAAGAAGCTGCCTTTGCATGCACCCTTCCCCTATGCAAAAGGAAACTTGGTTTACTACAATCATTGTCAACAGCAACTTTCCTTATATTTTCCACTCCCTTTGAATGTTTAGAAGAGCTGTTTTCAGACAATTCCTGCCCCAAAACCGGTATCATAAATGCACACTCTGGCTTGTTTTGCAATGAATGCTTGATGTAACTATGCTTTAAAAATAGAAATTTATCTATAGGAGGCATCTCTGAATTATACTGGTGAAACAATTGCACTGTTTTTGATGCTACTGAGAATCCTTAGTGCTTTTTGCCATTAAACTGTAGAATGGTGTTCTCTGGAATAGTGGTGTGTTTTTGTGGGTGTGTTTGTGTGAAAGAAAAAGAGTGAAAGAGAAAAGCAAAGAAAGAAAGGAAGGAAGGGAAAGAGGACAGGAAAGAGGAAGGAAAGAAAAGGAAAGGAAAGAGGAAGGGAAAGAGGAAGAAAAGAAAAGGAAAGAGGAGGGGGAGGAAAGAGGAAGGGAAGGAAAGAGGAAGGAAAGGAAAGGAAAGGAAAGGAAAGGAAAGGAAAGGAAAGGAAAGGAAAGAGGAAGGAAAGGAAAGAGGAAGGAAAGGAAAGAGAAAGGAAAGAAAGGAAAGGAAAGGAAAGAGAAAGAAAAGGAAAGAGAAAGGAAAGGAAAGAGAAAGCANGGAAAGAGGAAGGGAAAGAGGAAGAAAAGAAAAGGAAAGAGGAGGGGGAGGAAAGAGGAAGGGAAGGAAAGAGGAAGGAAAGGAAAGGAAAGGAAAGGAAAGGAAAGGAAAGGAAAGGAAAGGAAAGGAAAGGAAAGGAAAGGAAAGGAAAGGAAAGGAAAGGAAAGGAAAGGAAAGGAAAGGAAAGGAAAGGAAAAATGTGAAGAACAAAAGACAAAATAAGGAAAAAAAGAAAAAAAAAATCCTGTGTTTACGAATGTTTTGCAGGTCTGGTTGTTCCAGAAGTGCTATTAGAGCCCACGCCAAGAGCTGTTTTGGGTCCTGGGGCAAATAGACTCTTCTCCCCCTCACGATTCACCTGGAAAAGTACCTGGGTGGTCCTGTCATGCCACTCCTCTCTCCCCAGTGCCCTCCTCCCTACCTCTTGCACTGTAACACAGAAACCTTAAATATGGAGCTGCAGTGGCTGGCAAGAAGCAAGGGAGGTAGAGTCAAGCAGAGGAGAGGGCTGCAGCCAGAGGAGGAGAGGAGGAGTGGAGTCCCCCTGGCACCAGCCCCTCCCCAAGGGGACCTGCCCCACTCCTCCTATGTCATTCAGCCCCCACCAGCCCCATCACAGCTTGCCTTGGCTGGGCCTACACAGCCACTAGCTTTCTATGTGGCCTCAGCATATCTTCATTGGTGTATTTGGAGACAGCCTTATGTTCCCACTGCACTTGCAGTGTGCCTGAAGAGAAGGACTTGGGCTGATTACTGTGGCTTCATTGCAGACTGTTGTGTCCATCTGGGCTGGAGCACAGCACATCCATGTTGTTGCCCGGTGAAGTTACACAGCTTTTACATTTCTTCCCCACTTTCTTTCTTTGGTAGGAAACAAAATGGTGCGCCTCCCAGTTTATACAATTTTTCCAGAAAGGAATTCCCTCTCTCCTGGAGATTGTGTCCTTGAACTCAAATTTTTTTTTAAATACACAGAGGTCTGTTAGATTGGTAAAAGTTTCATACTGTCGCATGTTAGTAGCTTCCAAATAATGATTTATGTGACTGAAAAAAAAGCCATTTTGTTCAATGAGGTTTCATTACACTATAAAAACACTGATCATGATAGTGCCATTAGCCCAGTCACACTGGAAAAGCTTGAGAATTGTGCCTGTGAGGCAGAACACTGAAAACACCCTCCCGTTTTTCCTAAAGCATGAAGAACATATTGATTTGGCTTTTTAAAATGAAACTCTGCCATATTATATGAAATAAGCTTCTCCAAGACAAGATGTTAATCTTTATCTAATACATGTATAAGGTTAAATACAACTTGAGAGGCAGTAGAGATTACTGCAGTTCTCTGGTTCACTGCTTAAAGGGAAAGAATCCTAGCACAAATCTAATTTTACAAGGAAATTGCTGAAAGAATAGATTTAACAGAATGAATATAATAGAACAAGGTATTTAAAAATTCCATGCTCAGATGGATAATAAGCACTTCTAAATTGTATCTGGCCAGTCAGAAATGTGCGCTTACTGCAAAGCAACTACTGTTCTTTAATAGTCACTAGCCAGAGAATTTAATAACTGACAATTTGATTTTTAGTATTAAGGTGACTTTGGTTTGAATATATCTAAGACAGAATGATCTGTTTTTCAAAAATAAAACTCTGTATATTTCTGACTTAAAAGCAGACAAATACTAGGCTTTTCTAGAGCTGTATTAGAATAATCAGCTTTGGAGGCTGGTGAAGGAAATACCTTAATATCCTAATGGTATGGCTGAAAAGCAAATATTGACACTTTCTGGGAAGCAGGATATGAAATGAAAGACAAAACAGGTTTCTATTGCACTGTCTCTCAACGATTTTTACAAGCCTGACAGAGGGCTGAGTTGTTGTTTAAAGCCCAAGCTGACCAACATTACAAAAACGGGAAAAGACAGCTCATTTGCTGTGCTGAGAAAACCAGCTTTCAGCATAAGAGGAAAAATTGCTAAATGGTTAAAAATAATCCACGGTGCATCGGGTCCAGGTTAACAATGAGATCATGTCTGTTGACCTGAACTGGTGCTTGAGAGGTGACTAGATCAAACATGAACAGAACATCCAGTTCTGTTTAATATCTTT
>VZRW01003752.1:0-40025 GCA_013398125.1 Aegotheles bennettii | reverse complement strand
TATTTATTTATTATTTTATTCTACCTCCATGAATAAAACCAGACCTTTATTCTTTTTTAGTGCCAAAACATGTCGTTTGTCATCTTCGGCAGTGCATGAGAAGATTTTGTGCCAAAAGGCAAACCAAGGCACTCTGGTGGCTTTGCCATGGCACCCTGCCCCGTGTGAGCGCATGCACTAAATACAGTACTGTATGCAGACTGCCCTCATGCTATAGAGTGCTTCATTGAGTACATTTTATAGCAGGCATGCAGATGTTTAATAAGGTACTGAGGTTCAATACCATATTTTCTGCTCTTCAGTCTACATCCAAAAAGATTAAGAGTGTGAGATCTAAATTTTCTTTTTAAAGCGGTTGCACATCCTTAAAGAAAATTTTCCTATGGACTTGAAAAACAATTTGATGAATGTAAGTACCCATCAATTGTGATTCTGGAGTAGTTTTAAGCAGGCCAATTCCTACACAGACTTATTATCCAGTGTGCAATGCTGAGTGTAAAAAGGACAATGGTTCAACAAGGAATAAAAACGAATTTCATGTTTTAACATTAGAGAGAGTAAAGAAGATCATGTATTAATTAAATAAAAGACTAAACAGGACAAACCTTTGGAACAACAGACATAACATTTAAGAATAAAACCAACATGGCAGGGTAAAGGTCAGAGAAGATCAAGTAAGACGCTAATAGTTGTGCTTTTTCCATTTTCTTATCGATCAATATTATGTTTTTCCCAGTGAAAATGCAACAGCAGAGTTATTGCTGACCTTTTCCTCACCCTTCCATTGTGTATAAAATCACAGCAAAATAACAAACAACTTCATAAGCTGCAGAGTTTTTTGAGACAAAAAAGCATATGTCCAGAAAATAATTGTTTAAAACCCGTAGAGAAAACAATTTTCTTTCTGTGGTAAAAAGTAACCTACTTCTCTCCTAATTACACATGTGAAAAACTTTGTGCCATCTTAGAAGTCAATAGTTACACATCTTTTTGGAAAACTCAGAAATAAACTTTGTTAGCATTTTAAATAATTGGCAGGTAAAATACACTCTCTGTAACAAGAATAGGAATCAAGTATGTATTTTAATAAGGAATAAAAATAGACACATACATTTCAGTTATTATAATATTTTTTCTGATTTTTAGTTTCTTCCTTTTCACTTTAATGCACCATGGATAATTTTTTTTAATTAATAATTATTACCCATATAAAAACTAAGAAAAAGCTTTTGTAAGAATTTTATAACATCACTTACTAATAAGGACATGGATGGCTACAGTGAGCAAGTCAATAAAAAAATTGTGTTTTCTGTTCCAGCAAAATGATGCTTTCCATTTTCTGCCACTGCCACCAGGAAGAATGACACAGAAACTGAGGCAAAGAATAAGAGAAATTGAAAAAAAAAATAGGAAGCAAATAATTTACAGTGATTTCACCGATTCCAGAACAAATAAAGCGAGTATTTAATCCCTTTTTATATTTTTATTTTGATTGGTTAAAATAAGATTAGGAACAGATTGAAAGTTTACATATGGAAAGCTGAACTGATTCATCACTGTGAGAGTCAGCATAAAATACAGAAATGTTATGACATTCCATAAAAAACCACCACTTTCAAGTGAAGGAAGAAATGTTTGTATTTTGCTACTGTAAATAGTATTTGCAAATCCATATAGTAGAGATAACAAAAAATAGCTAACTCACTTATTGAAAAATATTCACAGTTGTCCTTTCAAAAATATATACTGAAAACACCATCAGAAGTTAAGAGCTGCCTAGTAAAAAGTTTATTGCTATTTCAAATGTGCATGTAGTGAAGATATAATTGCTTTAAGTACAAATTAGATAATCACAAGACTACCTAAACAGACTGTATGGTCTGGCACTCAATGATAGAGTGAGGATATGTTTTCTTGCAGAATATTATGCACTCACTAGATGTTCCTTTATGTGACATACAGGGTGTGGTGACTCAGACAAAGGAAGCCTCTTTGTCTTCATAAAAGTTATAGCTGTTTCCCATGGTAAAACAATAGAGCATATAAGGTAACTTAAGCATCCACTAAATTCTCAATATTACAGCTCAGATTTCAAAACTTGGACATTGGCCACAAAATATTCTAGATATATACACATAACCAATGCTTTGCAAGAGATTAGAAACATTGCCAGCTCTCACAGCCTTCTCTGGAGCAACAATATAGTTGAAATTTACTCTGAAGCCATGACCTACAAATATATATGATTATTGGAGAATCTTCACCTTTGTTAAGAAAAACAGGTTGCAGACAACCTGACTGCATGATGTCTCTTGAAAACAGGACCAAAATGTATTCCAGGAGTGTTCTCAAAATGCAGATGGCAAATGCAGAGTCCCCAGATGCATTATTTATTGTCGGGTCTCATAATTCATTTAATGACTTAATTGTTTTACAGGCCTGAATCATCATTTGTGAATATTTGAGTGTAGTATTTCTATTTGACATAGAAACTAACCTAATAAAATGTCACTGTTGTGTTTTACTGTGCCACAGCAATTACTGTAGGCAGCACGCAGCTCTCACTTGCTCTCCTCTTGTTCACTATCCTCACCTGCTGCACTAAATTGAAACTAACACCACTTGAAGTTACAGAAAACAACCTCAAACAGCAGAGAGGATGTTTTATTCTTTACCTCTTAGCCCAGCAGTTATAACATTCACTTGAAGCACTGACAATCCACTGGAAATTCACAGAAACTCCAGAAACTCCAGACTAGTTCTAGTAAAATCTGTGCAAAAACGAAGACATCTGAACACGATAAAACACTGTGATGGAGACATGGGAAAATGCAGAACGTCCCGTACTCCTTTTCTGCTATTTCTTGCTGTAGTGTTACTGCATATTTTTCCATATATTAAACAAGAATCCCACAACAATTCAAAGCCGAAATTAGAAGCACATCCCTGTCCTCTATCTAGTGAGACACTGGCTTTGTGGAGGATATTACTGCTTGGATTATCAAATTCCCGAGGTCAGTATTTCCCATTAGTAGGCTTCATACTGGTTCTGATATAGCTTTTTTCCCCTCACAAAAGTTGCTGTTTAGGGACACTGCTCCTGGGATGTTACGGCTTTGGAATAAGCAGACTTCTCTTTCTGCTGATGAAGACACACAAAAAGGTATTTCTATAGCAAGGAACTGCAGTATTTCTATTGCAATAGAGGATTCCATAAAACTGCATGGTCTGCAGCTCACTCTGCTTCTTCTCCCCTGCATCTTCTCATATCTTTTGGAGGGTTTTTAACTTTCATTCCCTTTCCTTTTCCTTCCCAAATTCCCCATGCAGGTCCCCTCTCTGTTCCTGTGCTCTTCTCATTCTGCTTGATTGCCTCTCAAGCTCATTTTTTTCATCCACCCTGGACCTTTTTCCCTCAGCTGGCCATAATTTTATCACAAATGTGATGACACACAGCTAATTTTAAAAGTATCTTGGGCTTGTGGGTCACACATTTTCCCTTGTTCAAATTGCTTGTTATCTCCCATAAGTTTCTGTGGACTCAGACTCAAGAAGGTCTCTGTGGTAGCAGCTGCATTTTCCCTACATTTTTTGGTGACACTGCAGATCTCAGTTGTTTGGCTGAAAACTGCTTGGAGCTCCTTTTATATCTGCCTGGAGGAGTCTTGTAAAGACAATTGCATTTGAGGCCTGTGTGTAAGAAACTGAACAGATAGTACAAAGGAGAAAATGTCTGGGTTTTTCTAAGCGGAATAATAACATGGGAAAAAGAAAACTATGTCACAACATATTTGAGAAATACAGCCCCAGTAACAATGGCAAAAGAAGGAAAAGTATGCACAGGGTGTTGTTTGTGCTCTATATTTTTCAAAGATGTGACAGCTGGACTGGCTATCCAGAGGTCTTCACAGGACAGGGATAGTAAGCATGGAATTGATCTCTGGTGACAGGACAGAGCAAGGCAGAGCATCACTTGAGCCTGTGAAGCTGGCCCAGGTGACCACAGATCAGACCAGACCCAGTTGGAGGAGATGAACTTACGTTCAATATTAATTTTTCTACCTGCAGATTAATTAGATTTGTGAATATAGTAGAAGGGGATAAGAAGACTATGCTGTTAAAAAGAGCCTTGGCCCTAATCAAACTGTGAATTTGCTAAGTGGTCCTAAAAGCTTTTTTGTATTTTTTTCTGTTATTTTTGTGTAATTTTATAGTTACTTGTTTTTTTTTCCCCAAGAGATGTATGTGATTTTACATTTTCATGGAATTTCCACTACTTGACAGAGAAATGCCTGCCTATGAAGATCACTAGGAGATTTAAATTCCTTGAATTCTGAAGTGAATAGGACTTTACTGAGACCCTGAACCGAGCATTTTATTTTGAAAAGGATCCCTTGAAATAATAGACCACTCTAGCTCTTATTACTGTTGGTGGTTTCTGCCAGAAGGGCTAATGTTTGGAAGAGGAAAGTTACAAAATGTATCTTGTATTTAAACCTCAAGAATAAAGAATAAAAACTCATATCCTGGGAAAAAAAAAGAGAAAAAAAAAAGCAAAAAAAAAAGCATTTTCCAAGAACAGAGAACGCAACATAACCATTTGTGGGTGAGAAATTTAGCACAGTTGCTGTGTGCCCATCAATCAGTGGCTGAGATGAACCCATTTGTAAAAGTTAATAGAGCAAAGTATAATGAAAGACAAAATGGTGTTATTAGTCTAAAGTTTATGGTTCAATTAAACTAATAATATGCAGTACAGCAAAAAGAATAATTAGAAATTATTATAAATATACATGGGTTTGTAAAAATACGATAAAACTTTACATATTTTGTTCTTCTTTTTGAATACACTATCTTTTTGATAGCTTTATACACAGTTGCCTTGGGGCATACAAGAAAACAGCAACAGTAAGATTTAAAACAGATAATTACTTGAAACCAAATAGTATTAAACATGCAACATAAAATTTACAGCAGGAATTATCCTGAGAGCTGAACCAATTTGAGATTTTAAAATATAAAAGGACATTTTAAATTGGTTTTATGAAATTACTTGTTTATCAGCTTTATAAATAGATAAATTATAAATATTTTATAGCTAAGGATTATTATTCCATTCTCTGAACCCTCTAGTATTTACAAAATACATACAATAAACTGATCTATCTACCATGAACCAACCTTTTATGTCCTTAATATTTTTCTTTCTGGAAATGCATAAAGGAAAAAAAGTCTTTGTCACTTGGCCAGCTCTTAGCACTGTCCCTCCCCTCCTTGCAACATGACATCAGGAAGACCAAGGAAACTTGTACCCTCTTTTCCGCAGAAAACCAGGTAGAGAGGTAGGAAACCTGCCAGGAGACTTGCTTGCTGTTTAAACTGTCTTTTTCTATAAATTCAGAAATGTCCAGAGAACGGACGTGATCTTATCAAGCCTTTTGGCTCGATCAGACTTTCCAACAAGGCATGGCTCTGTCAGCATGTGTCCAGTTAGCCTGCGGATGCAGTGCTTGGCTCTGCAAAACGCTGGTCTCTTCAGCTCAGGCAAACACTTACTACACATTCATATCTTCGACACGAGGGCAGATTGGGTGCTATAGCCATAAGCACAGACTGCACAGACATGGCTGGAATCAGCGGGAGCAGCTGAAGTTGTGACTTAGATTGAGAGGGTAAAACTGTATAAACATCAACCTGATTGATGTTATGTTTAACCTCTCAGCTTCCAAGTTTACAATACATTTTTTTAAAATTCCTTTTTTAAAAAAAGGTTACTGGGCAGCCAGCAATGTTTTTTGGCCATTGAAAGATGGATGGGGAATTTGTGTGAGGAGAATCAAGCACAAATCCTACAGAAATAACCCCAATTTTAAAATTTACGTTTAATCTGTATCTGACTCAATCTGCTGTTGGGGGAACATCAGGCTTTCTTCCATCTGAATGGGGAAGCACAACATTGAAAAGCTGCAGCAGAAAGGAAAGTGGAAAATAAGACAGTAAAAATTTCAGATTCATAAAAGGACAAAGGTCAGTTTCGAAATGCAGTGTGAATGCCACTGTGGGAATTTGTTAAACAGACAAAGAAACTGAAGAGAAATTAACAATAAAAAAGTAATTAAACCAAGTAAAAAAACCCCAAAACTATCAAGAATAAACTATTAATTCAAAATTTCTAAAAAAACCCAAGCAAGCCCAAGCCTGTTCAACAAGATATTTTGATATATTTTACAGGATTTGAGCACAGAAATGACCATCATATCTTCTTGGGTAAGCTAAATTTCACACATCCTAATAAATCAAACACCTTCCCTCAGGCCCCAGGGCTATGACATTTCAGTCAGTCAAAGGGAGAGGACATCAGAGAGCAACACACTCAAGGATGAGAACCTGACTAGATGTATACTCAACAAATGCTTCACTACCCTCACAGCAAGAAAACTGTACTGTATTTCAAGAAATGATGTCTAGCTTCAGTAGGATCTCTGGATGCTTTTGTCAACAAGATTGTAATCTCCTACTGTCAGAATGCTTTCCACTATGAAATCCCTGTTGCCAGTGATCAAGCTACATCTTGATCCTCTTTTCAAATAAGCTGAGCAAGATGAGTTCTGAAAGCCTCGTGCCATAGGGCTGGAATATTTTGATCTCATATGACCAAATGTTTTGAAAGAGAATTTCCTGAACAAAGACTCACACTTCTTCCAAAAAACCCCAAGCCTTAAATATAAAAACATAACTTCCATGAAAATTGCTTTAGACTAGGCAAAATGTTGAGAGGATCTTACTACTTTTATTCAGTATTTCCATTTTCTTGCCTTTTAGTTGGGTAAATTAATTACAACAACTTGATCCCTACTTATATTCAGAGGCTATGTCATCTTCTCTCTTTTTTTTTTGTAATTCGAAATTTTACAACAGGTTGCTTAGGCAAAGTTACTTGGACCGATATAGTAACACTTACCTACTGCAATCATTGACTCAAATATTGTCTCACTTGTATTTCTAATTTCCATCTATGATTGATAACTTAAATATGAGAAGATGTTTGGGTATTTTTCCCCTTCCTATTAGGTGAAAGCCTCTCAAATTTACAAAGAGTTTCCTGCAATAATTTCAATTAGAACTGAGCAAATAGTCTCCACCTAACAATCAGGAAATGCATTATTACCTTTCTCCTTGCTGACTCTCTGGGGAAAGATCCTCAAATAAAACTGATGTGTTGCTAGCACAAGTTGTTCTTCCTCTTCTTCCCACATACCTACAGTTTACAGATTACACAGAGTTCCCTGGAACATCTTGTATTCAAAATTCAATCTTTTGAATGTTCTCGCTAATTCTCACAACTGTCTTATTATGTTGAATTGGTTGAACACAGCAGCCAGTAAGACCTGCACAATAAAAAACCTCATGGCAGGCAAACCCTGACCAGCTTTTCCCTCTCTCTATTTGCTACACTTGCAGAGCTTGAGGATCACAAATTTGAAATGACACTTGTCGTTCTCTCTAATACAAGGCAAACCACTTTTCATGACAGCCCTGGTCTGAGGTATGATGGTCACTTCAGACACCAGAGTGAGAAAGAAAAGGAAGGGAAGAAGTGAAAGTGATTTCTTTGTCTGCTTAATCTTGGACTACACAGAAAATACTGCCTTGCCCATTCCCAGCTGAAAAATGACCCCTCCTCCCAGACTGTCGCTCCATTTCTGCCCTCTTTCATATTCCTTTACCATGGCCTCAGTGATCCCACTTATTCAAGCTAGAGAGGTTCACCTTCATGTGAGAAACACTAGACATAGGGTAGGTAAGGCTAGCGTAAACAATAGACAGGTAGGGAGGGGAAAATTGAGCCTGGAGAGAGGGAACAACCCTGAAGAAGAGTTTTTCCTGAAGGAAGAACTGGCTGTGGTCTCCCTCTGAATTCATTAATTTTAATGAGATTTTGATTCTGCCTGGGAAGTTGTCTTCCCCTTCCTGAATTTTCTTTGGAGAATTCGAGTACCATCTCAAGATCAGGTCTGGGGTGCCTTGGTTAGAATAACTTAGCTAGTAGAAAATTAAGTGAATGAAAGAAGAAAGTAAGTTTTCCTGTTGTCAACTATTAATAAATTCTTCAAAAGATTTGCAGAGAACATTTCTGGAGGGAGGGAAAATAATACTGCTTTGTGAGTTTTTGTTTTAAGTTAAGGGAATCAAAATTACAATCCCCAACAGCTTGTTCATCTGAGTCAATGCAGACACACCTGCCTCAGCCTGGAAACACCTAAAAGTTGATGGGAATCCCATTCACATCTCTAACTTTATCTCCTCTGGCAGTCTTACTGAAGAAAGCTCCCAGGACTTCTTTGGGGATCTCTGAGAAACCTGAAGTTGCTTCGTGCTATGTGCTGCTTCCTCCACCGAACTTATGCAGGGCCAGGTCCACCTTCTGTTTGTACAGCAGGGATGGTAGTGCATTGATGGTAGGAGACATCAGGGCTCAGTGATGGCTTTTCCTCAGCTGCTAGGAAGCTTCCTAGATGCCAGGCTTGGGGTTACTCTGGAGCAAAACCAACCTGACCTCCTGCCTGTAGAAGGGGTCAAAATTTGAATGGTGGTGCCATTAAATCTGGATTAAGGCACAGAGAAGTCAGCGTGAGTTGGACAACGTAGCCTAGTGGTCAGAACACTTGGTGAGCAGAAAGGAACTCCTGGATTATATTTAATGGCTGTTTGATCATTTAAAATGCTTATTCAAGGAGAAGCTTTACACTATGCCCTCCCTCTCTTTGCTGAGTGCTCCAGCTCATAGATCCAGGATATGCCTGGATCTTCACACACCTTTTCCATCTAATCATAGAATCATAGAATCATTATGGTTGGAAGGGACCTCCAGGGTCATCAAGTCCAACCTTTATCCCATCATATATTCCTAGCCATTAGACCATTAGACCATGGCCTCAAGAGCCTCATCAACCCGTTTTTTGAACACCCTCAATCCAGCAGACTTCTATTTTGTACAATTCAAAGCACAAGAGTATAAGCAGAGACGTATGTGCTGTGCTACCCTCTGCTCAATGGAGCCTACAGGCTCATGCTTAGGGCTCTCAGGTGCAAACTTTGGTTTTCTACAGGCAGAGGAAAGGTTTCACACTAGGTGCCCTAAAGACTCAGCTCCCAGTCATGCCAGAAACTGTCAGAAACTCCTGAACTGAACTAGACCTGAAAAGGGGTGTTTAATGGCCAAACAAAACTACAGTACATTTCCACACCCTGTCCTGGTGAATGCTCCTGACGGGTCTCTGCTCTGTGCTCTGGCTGCTCGTAGTCCCCTCTGCGGCATGTACCCTTCCTGCTGGTCATGCAGGAAGCTCAGGGACATGCCCAATCTAAGATACAGCTCCAGACTATAGCTGTGGTATAAAAATGCTCAGGGATGCATTGTACCACCTGAGAAAACAGAATTTCAGCCAATGCTGAAATGCTTTCCAGCTTTGAAAAGCCAGTCACTGCTTTCTGAACCAGTGAGTATCCTGAAATATGTGGGACGCCAGTGTGAACACAGTGACCTGGTATTTCTGAAGTGCCCGTGAATCTAAATAAGCTGAAGGGAATAGTGGGCGTGCCTTTGAAGCTGGGAATAAAAACATATTTTGTAAGGGCTAATATTCACGTTGTCCTGCACTTCATTCCCTGTTCTTTTTCTGCATTTCAGCCAGAACCTGAGTCCATATGTCTTTTCAAACAAACAACAAATCATTTTCCCTCTTGGATTTGTTTGCCATTGTAGTGACGCTATTTTACAGCACACCAAGAATTTCCCGAGTTTTTTTAATAGTATAACAATACCCCAGTTTTAATTACTTGAACAAAAGGGTTTTCAAGTCCGTCACAGTGCCTTTCAAGAACTGCAAGGATATTAACTGATTCCATAACCAATTACCTACATTTTCCTTTACTTATTGCAAATGTGACCTTTTGTTAGAATTTGATTGCAAGTTTCCTGCTGTGAGTATATAACTATCTGTGTGTCTGAGAATGGCTACCCTCCACTCATGTGATGACTGCTGTTAATTTTAATACACTTTGATGGCTGGAGAACAAATAAGTGTCTGTGACACAGAGCAGAGACATTTGAAGGTGGATAAACTACCACTTTAATGAGTAGAAATCAGCAAGTAAAGGGGTCTTCCAGTGACAAACCAGAAGACCTTCAACCCAAGCAAAGCAAAGTATTTTTCAATCTGGAGGGGATTAAAAAAAATCCTACTTTTCATACAGTCATAGAATAACAAAACACCCCATAAAAATGATGCAAATTAGAGAAAAAAGGAATACATAAATGCTTTCAAGAAATAATCTGTTTCTCTTACAAATGAAACTATGTGGTAGCAAATATTTCAGAGAAACAATTGCAGTTGTATGTTTTTATTACCTGTTGATAGTTATTCTCTGAGATACAAAAAAAAAATAACTTTGTAGATCTGTTTTCTCCATACTGGCACTGTATTACTGTTGTTCAGTTGTTTGGTTTTTTTCTCGACTCCAAAGACAATCCTCAGGCTAGGATCATACCTCTGAAGAAAAATATACCACAGATCTGTTAGAGTCCAGAGAAGAGCAAGAATGAAAATTAGAAGCTGAAAGGATTCGCTTGCAAGAAAAGATTAAAAAAAGTTACTTACCTTGACTAAGTAATGATCAAGGTGAATCATATTAATTCTTTATAAATATTTAAATAGCATGAATCTTTAAGAGTCAGAGGAATTAATTAACAATAGGTAAAGGAGTACTGGAATACTAGAAGGTTGTAAATAATCTAAAAATATGTAGACTGGATTATTTACTGTACAGAAAAAACATACAAATTCTTCAAAGAAAATGAAGGAAAAATATTGCCTGCTTATGTAAAATTATATTGGACTAAAGTCTGGCTCTTGAAACTGCATTCTTTACTGTTATTTCCACTAAAAATACACAATTGCACAGAGAGGTTCCATCATGCAAAACCAGGAGACAAACAGAAAAGCCTTGTACTCAGGGTCTTTTTTTTCTTCCTTTTCTAGTTCTCTTCTGCAGTTGTTGGGTGTATTCTGAAACCTAAATACAGATTTGTTATCACTAGTGAAAGAGTTTGCAGAGCACAGCAATGTCCCTGATTACATGTAAAAAAGGAGTAACAAGCGGAAAAGATTCTCTGAATATATTCTTTCCTACTTAGCTATTATTATGAAATGATCAATTATTAGCCTACAGAATTATCTTTCCTTATGTTCCAAATCACTGATTAGAGGGTGTAATTTATTTTCAGAAAAAAAAAGTGGTTTTTTTTCTTTCTGGCTACAGAAAGATATCCCATCTTCACACTGACTCCAGAATCTACTACTTGTATGGACATTGGCTCTCTTATTAAACACTCTATACAATAGTAAGAGAAGTTTCAGATTTGTATGAGGACTTAGGGCCCTCTACAGTGTTTTAGTCTCACAGCCTATAGCTGACTTGTTTTCTGTTGTCACTGTTAAGCAGAGGAAGGGCATTGCCTTTAATTAATATGCAAAATACTTCTCATTATAAAAGTATTTTTCAGTAATAATAATTTCTGCCAATCTCTTAACATTCTGATCTAAAATTGCTCATGTGGAGTCAGATCATTTTATCCTACTTGCTGGAAGAGAGGCTTTCAGCAGAGATAACACAGCTGATTCCAAGAGTCAGATGAGCAAAATTACTATGTCTCTTCTTCCAGCTCCTCCATTCAGTGACAATGTCAGAGGACACCCTGCTGTAGCTGACATTCTTCTCAGAGGGCAGAAAAAAGCTCTTGGTCTGGCCCCCACCATCACTAGTTCAGGCTTACTAAGGTAAATTTTAATGGTCACTCGATGGTCACTACTATGAAGAGGTCCCAGAGTTTGCTGAGACTTACACTGTTGGCACACACCATCCACAGAGTCATCCAAACCTCAGGGTGCTGCTCCCCTTTTTTTTTTCCTATCTAGGTCACTGGGACAAGGTTGTCTTTGTCCCATTACCTGAGTAGCTCCATGGCTGATAGGTAGCTGACCTCCACCAAAATGGCCCTTCTACTCTTCTAATGTCAAAAACCTGTCATGATGCAGCTACCAGCTCACACCAACTTCTTTTGTTCTACTGACTCCAGGAGTGGCCAGCAGTCATCCATAATCCACCACTATTATCTTAAGAACTAGCCAATGAGTTTTCTAAGCCTCCTGCCTTGTGCATAGGATCTCTGCTAGTGCTAAAGTTCTTTATCAGAAACTGTTTTTTCAAGACTCTTTTTCCTTTAGTGCACCAGACTGGAGCCCTGTAGTACCTGGTGCGCATGTGACTGGAGAAGAAAGTTGGTTTCCAAAGCAGTAGTGTAACAGCAAGAGCATGAGGGCAGGCAAGGCTTGAGCTGTCAGAGCTATACTGATCATAGGACAACACTAGAGTGTAAGTCCATTGCCAGCTTGTATCCAGACTTGGCCACCTTCTAGACTGCAACTGACACACTACATAGCATTTTGGAACACAAATTGACACACAAGGGTTGAAAACGATCCTGAGGAGGATGAGCAAGGTTTGTGTTCAGCAATAGCTTCAGACTGGAACTAGCTCATCAGCCAAAAGACACAGCCAGAAGAGATCCGGCACACAAGTCCAAAGGCTCGGGTAGCATTTCCAGGAGGAATGACTAGTAACAAGTAGTTCCACACAACTTCTTAAAAAAATCAGTGTTGAATCTGTGTTCATACTGAATAGAAAATACCTGTAAAATAGAGTGCTTTGTAGAACATTGCTCACAAAAAGGCTCAGTCCTGTTTTTTTGTACCAGTGTGACCTGTGGATTTTATTTTTTTTTCTGGTTCTCTGTAAGTTACTAAAGCAAGCAGGAGGGAGGAAGTGCTTATATTGCAATGGATATTTTTTTAATAAAATGTAATTCATAGCCAGATGTATGTCACTCTAGGTCATGAATCCTAGACTGTGAAATCCAGTGAAATAGCAAATCTTACTAAATCTGCTATATCAAGAGCAAAGAACATTTCAAATATAAGACAATGATAATGAATTAGAAATCAGAAGATGCAAAGCTGCATGTCTTTGAGAACTGAAGCTGCTTGTTATTGGCATAGATTGCATTTACACAACATCTTGCATAATGGTCCCAATCTGTATCTTTCTCCATTATCATCTTCCTTGTCTTGTTCTTGTCTTATTATTTTCCAGTGGGAAGTTATGCATACATTTCAGCCTTTTTTGACCTCTTAGAACTGAATTTTCCGTATTTTTTTTCTTTTTTACTACACCATAATCTTCTAAAATTACTTCTAAAAATAATGAGAAAACCAGTAAGGAAAACACTAATAGTAAAGGAAATAATGTATTTCCAGTACACATTTATTAAAATGCAGTCAGTCTTTACAAACCACATCTTAAAAGTTGTGCTGTAGACTCTGAAGTTTCTTTATGAGCAATAAAAAGGGAAGCCTGATGATTTGTGTCAATGAAAAAGTGCTACTGGATCAGCTACGTGATGACAACAGCTTTCAAATTGATTTATTTTTTGCTCCTGCCTCTGCAACAACAGAAACCATTGCGTAGATTGATATAGATTGTCACATTAGTAGCCACTGGTCTTGCTGGTGAAGCAAAATGACAAGAGGAATTGCACTGCTTTCAGAGGCTAAAGGTATTGTATGTGCAAAACAGACAGGGTGGGCAGGATTCAGCTGCCTAAACATTGTTGCCTCGTGCTCTCTGAGATGCCACATCTGCATGGGGCTAGCAGGTCTGAGGTAGGACTTCAAGGAGATCCACTCCCTTGCAAAACAGCAAGTGGAGGCCAAGCAGGCTTAAAATGTCACAGCCAATACTGAAAGTGATACCTGACGCTCCTGTTTAAGCAATTGAATCTCTTCTTGATTATTCATTAGCTTGACCTCCTTGGAGTGCCTGTGGCTGTAGCTCACCTTTCACTCCATTCCTACAAGAAAATGGAATTCCTTCAGAGATTTCATTGAAACTGAACCTTACACCCCAAGATTTTGATTCCCCTGTTATTCGTCTGGGAAAGGACTGAAAAGATTTTCTGGCTGTTTCCTTACTTCCTCTTTAGGAGATCACAGAAATCACGGGACACACTAGCTAGGTCCTCACACCTCACTTTTGCCACCATGGCAGAACACAATATAACCCCTCCTGGAGGTGTTAGGGTTTGCTAACAATTTTCAATCCCTTTTTGAATTAAGTGCCTAAGACACATGACCTCCCAAAAAATAAATAACAACTACTGAAATCATTGCTATCTTAAGACATTGTTCAGTTGTGAGTGCTCTCAGTTAGGAGGTGAAAGATCTGCTCTGAGTTACCTATTTGGAAACAAGGAGCTCAACTAAGTTCTCCTAGCAGCCAGGAGACTGCCCGCAGCAGAAAACCATTGAAGAATTGCAGGTGCAGCCTTCCCAGGCTTGACAGAACTGTTCCATCTCATGTTAATAATTAAATATTCATTGGAGCATGGACCAGAACCTGACTCTCCCACTTCCCAGGTGATAGCCCTAATTACATGCCTGTGTCATCAATCTCTGTCTCTGCTGTAATGAATTGTCATTATTTGTATATACTGGAAGAGTTTTAACAGGAGACAGTTCCCCTCCCTCCTTCCCTCCCCTCTGAATATCTGACAGCCAAGAGGTTGCATCACTCTTTCTGGCACAGATGAAGAACTGGGTTCAGGTCTTTCCTCTGAATTACACAGGGTAATGAATATGAGAAGAGGTGAATGGAGAACAGCCACAGTCACTGCAACATAGCCCTTGAAGACTCTTTCTTTGGCTATGTGGAGGAAGACTGAATCTGGTAAGAATTTGACTGAGGTTATTATGAAGAAGAATCCTGACCAGGCTGGCTGTGCGTATGTGTTTGTGCATGCCCATCAGCCACTGAACTAGGACTTTAACAATCTTGCCAGTTCCTTAAGACTAGAGTTGTGCACCAAAAAGGAACACATGGATATTTAAATCTCTTTACACATCTAACCCTTGTCACCTACAGGATTACCTGAGGAGGTATACATTGCTTCAAATAGTTTTCTAATGAAAGACAGTATCAATAATCAATATACTGGCACTATGCTCCCCTCCCTTCAGGTGTCATTGCACAACCCTTGCCACTGACTCGAAGAACATAAAGATTTCACATTAAGACTCACACAAAACATTCTTCAGACTCTATAATCACATATTGCCTCTCCAGGGCATATCCTACAATGCAATACCATATTTTCATATCCATTACTCACATTCTCTGTAATACTTTCAGCACTAACACTGTTGAAATTACTTGCACAGGCTTTAAATAGACTGGTTTTACTACACTAAGTAGGTGTTTCCCCAGAGTTTTCCATAGCTAGATGCTTCCTGAGATGCAATGCAAGAGAATTCATTTATCGCGGGAGTCTTTTAATGCTTACCTTTTCTTTAAGAAAACAAATGAGATTAGAATTGATACACTTAACACTATTTATAGTAAACTCACTAGTTCTGTCATCCCCTGTGTGCACAGAATTACTAACACTACAGTGTAGAAAAGCTTTTTCTATTACATTCTAGTCAAAAGAGAGCATGGATTCTTTTTACATGACATCTTTACACATTCACCTCTCTCATATTGTAGCCTCTCTCTTTAGTGTCTGAGTGCTTTGCCAAGTCAGGCTGCAGCAGGGGCCAATGCAGTCCCCCAGTGACTGGGAGAGGTGAGGGACAGAAGATGAGCTTGACCTCTTGCACACTTGATGGTATGATCCTTCTTGCCCCACCACACACTAGCCAGGACAAGGCTCCCACTCGCCAGCTGCTGCACAGTGTCACAGATTGCCTTCAATGATTTGCATCTGCCTCCTGTGACCAAGAACTAAGGAGAAACCGCAGTGCTGTGCTGTGGATACTCAGGCTCCCAGTGCTGCCGCAAGGATCCAGAGATGGGGATTACTGTGCCCTTATCCCTTTCTGTAAATCTGCACCTACAAATATTGACTGAATCCAGTTACAGATAATATGCCCATAGCCAATCCATGCCCATACCATCTATCTTTGATACTTCTCTGTTGCATTGTGTTTGTTTTAAAAGTGATTACTGTGTAAGGCAGCAGTAATTAAAACATTGGTTGATAAAATCCAGTCAAAACTGTAATTTTGGTGATGATCCCATGTAAGTCTTTTGCACTTCAATCATGCTTTTGCTAACAGCAGTTACAACAGTGTCACCCCAGTGAGTTATTTGGAATTACTCTTAATTTCAGCCTAACAAAAGTGACAGGAGAATCAGGCTTTCTGAATCAGGCTTTAACATGCTCAGAGGGACAAAAACACTGAAGGCAAGACTGAATTTTTGCTTTGTTAGTGCCCGCATTCAAGCACCATGCCCTCATCCCAACGTGGTCTTTGTGAAGCCAGAGAGACACATGCAACAGGACAGCGCATATTGATTCAGAAGATCTTATGGGACCACAAAGAAAGTTTCAGCTTGTGGTGGTGCAGACCTCCTGATCCCACTGAGCCACATTGAAATGTCAGCATCAGCCAACACAGTTCTTGCTGTAGTTACAAGGGCGGTGGGCCCAACATTGTTCTTGTTTCAATAGCAAGTGCAGTAGGCTGAGACAGTCTGTCTTTTTCTGACCTTGCCTACAGGAGCAGTGAGTTGAAACTATTGGGTACCTTCTAGTTCTAGTGCAAATGCAGTGATTTGGGGTGATCAAGCACTCCTTAACTGTACCCGGAACTCTGTTGTTTGTGAAATGTAGACAAGATCCCTCCTGCCCAGATCACAAGCCCACTCTAAAAGTTGCTAAAGATGACCTGATCCACATCGTGGCCATCATGGAAAAATACTGACCAAAGTCAATCATCTTGTGACCCTATAAATGTTGGTCCTAAAAGGGAGTCTCTTTGGAACTCTCCAGGATTGCACTGAGCTGTTACCCCATGTCTCAGGAAGGAAGTTGGTTCTATCTGATAGCAAAGAGTAAGTAGTCCGCTACTTCTCATACATATGGTGAATAGATCAAATTATATTAATTTACCATAATTTGATCCTGTGGATGAATTTGCGATATATATCTATATCATTGCAACAACTTCTTGTGAAGTTCAAGGATCTTTAGGTACCAAAATTTAACATCTTAACAGAAGTTAACCTCTATATCTGTGTGTGTGTGTGCATGCGCACACTTTAGTTCAGAAACTTTGTTAGAACTTTAATCAAACCTCTGTATTTAATTATAACAAATTGTTGATTATTAAGTATTGCTGGAAAATCATATTATTTAATTTTGTGATTTATTATAATAGTATCAATCAACCTCAATTTACTGCTATTTCAAATCACACCAGACCCATAATTATATGTTAAAACACTACACAGAAATCCCTACACCTAAACCCTTTAGTCATAAACTGTTGAATAAGTCTGGGACTAGGAGTGGATTTAGCCACACTTAGACCCCCCTCTGAGAAGGAGTTTAGAAAACAAGGGGGTCCTCTCTGAATCTCATGACGCAATGGGAGGGCCTTCCTCATTCTTTTCCCTGATTCCTGTGCAAATCACTCCAACTCAATCCTGACTCAATATCTCCCCTATCCCTGTATAAATAATTTCCTTTGATCCCTGTGTAAGTCACTCTAAACCAATTCCAACCCCTACACATCTCTTCCACATAGTAAGTAATAGAGTGAACTTTGCCATCAAATTCTGTTGAGTCGCATTTTCATAATTCTATATTAAAATCACATTTTTCTGATATCTTTGTTGGTGATTCTTTAAGTGACCTTAAGACCTTCCACTGGTGTTTGTGACACACTTGCAGTTGGGTATGAGGGAGGGAATGGCACACTGCTAGAGCTTGGAGTGCAGCATTTCTACAGTGAGAAAGATGGGCTATCTATTAGGTCTCAAATGTGCTTTCTGAAATACAGCTACAAGCACTATTGATTTCATTTCCTTTCATCTGTACAGGAGAAAGACAAACTTTGCTTCTGTTTATCATTGCCTTAATAATTAAGAAACTAAAAGCCTAGCTGTGATCTCCCATGTATAAGTAGAAAAATGTGATGAAAAATTTGAAGAAAAAGGGAAGGGAATAATGTTGGCTGAGCAATTGACGTGACTACTGTGCAGAACACACTAGCACATCTGCCTTATCATATTATTATTGTGGTGGCTTGCCATGCCATCTAGCAGGGACTCGGGGAACTACCAGTTCTGGGGAAAAGGTGAAAAGGCAACACAAAAACAAGACAAGGAAAAAAGTTCTGGAATATATATTTACCAACATTAAATATAAGCATTTTAATTTTTCAGATAAAAAACTTTCTGTATGAAGAGTAGCTTCTACAAAAAATATCTTCTACCTTTAATTCTGTGATACAGACTGAGCACATTCACAAGGTCACTGTACATTGTGTATGAAAATATTTTTCTTCTACTTTTAAATGTGTCATGTTTGCTCATTTTTTCTAACATTAACAAAGAAAATCTGCAGCTGGTTTTCCATATATCATGCAGCATTACTATTTCACCTCTGTTGTGTTAATTTTCTTAATACTTTCTCTGATTTTTTTCTGATGCTTCTTTGAGTTGAACCCTTCATGCTACCAGACCAATACTGAGACTGCATTCACAGTGGTTTGTGAACATCACTGATGACCAGATAAGCTACACACCAACATCTGCCTAATGCAGTTGCACTTTACTCCTTACTGGCATGCAAAACCAAGTTATATGCCATTATTAAAGTTAGAGTAATTTCCCATCCAAGAAATTACTAATCCTCACCTGATATGTCAAATCAAAACAGTACATTAAGGCAAACTTCATGGCTTGAGCTTCCTACTTGAAGACTGTATTTTATATAGCATAGACAAAATTATATTTCTGTTGTCTTTTTAAGCATTTTCTGAAGCACAAAATTTGAATGACAAACATTTTATTTGTTCTTAATATAAAGCTCCAGCCGTTCCATGACTTGGCCACACAGGCAAAGCCTTTCCTAACCTGTACATATACCAGTACTATTTTTGCCCCAAGCAACTCTTAAAAGGACACAAGAATGCCCCTACTACTGCCCTTCTAGTTCTCCACGGTAGCCCAAGCCTCTGGTGTTCTACATACATAGATAACTTTGACAGTTCTCCTTCATTTCCCTTCCCTCTTCTTCAGTTTCTACTGTACCTATCTTCCCTCCCTAATATGAATGCCTTGCACACCACAGCTTTATCCCATATGACTTTTCTCCCTACTTTAGCAGTTTTCTATTGATTTCTCTCTTGCAACACATAGCAGATCCTACCAAATCACGGTTATGATCTCTCCTGCAGACAGAAGCACTTTGGCTGCATTCCCCTCATTGCAGCTGTCAAGACCACCATCACGACCAGAGACAGTTCAGAGAAAAAAAATGGACAAGCCAAGATCTGCTGCTGACTCCACCATTGCGCTTCCTCCAGTCCCCTCATCAAGCAGAAAGGGCTGATGGGGAAAATCAGGACACAAGCTCCTGGTGAAAGACCCAGCACAGGACTTCCAGGCTCACCCAGCCCTGCTGTTAGCCATAGGCCTATTTCTTCTTAGTTTCCCTGTGAACAGAGGGGCATCAGTCCCTAGAGTGTGTGTCAAGTGTGTCATGTTGCTGCCTGGCAAAGCCCACGTCTGCAGCCACATCTCCTGGCATACCATCCAGAAATGGTAGTGTCTCTACCCATCCTGACCCTGCATCTGTGATTTCCTGGTTGCCGGTTCATCCCATTTGAAAATGTACATAAGGGAATTAAAGACAGGACTCTTGGCCATGGCAACACTCTCCAGGGGACAGAGAAACACAGTTTTCTCCCTGTCACTGAGGGCACCCTGCTAGACATTAGGGAGAAGGGGAACATTGTTGGGTGATCCTTGTCCCTTTCAGCATATGGGAAACCTTTAAATCCTACTATCCGTCTGCCCCAGGATACTCATCTCCCAGCCCAATGTTCCCACTGAGCTGTACTAACCTCACTCTCTGCTACCTGTTCTCCTGTCGTTACCAGTTACAGGCAATATACTGGTTGGAACATGGTGCCTGAGTCTTCACTGACAATCTGAGGACTTCCTTTACCAGCTGCTTTATCCCACTGAAAAAATCACTGATTTTCTTCTAAATCCTAGGGCACATTTAGAGGAACTGGGTTTGGTCCAGGGGAAAGGTCAGACTCACAAAGGACTTGCACCCCTTTCTTTCATGATACAATCTAACAAATCAGTGTAGGCAGTGGCTGATATTTCCTGGCAAAGCACCACTGAACAGCATCTATTGACTCCCTGGATGATTACAGAGTCCCAGGCACTGCCAGGAGGACATCACTGGTATCCACCTCTTGTTTATTTGCTTTGGAATTTTTAGCCTTGTCCCCATCTCTCCTTTTTCAATTATATTCTATACAACCAGTTGATTGTCTTCTTCTGTAGCTCTGTATCATGTTCTCTCTCAGTCATCTTTCTTGCAAGCCAAGGAGTCACCATCTGTTTACTTTTGCTTCATGCCGAACTTCTGTGCCTCTGACCAGTGCTGCTGTGAGATGCCTTCATGCAGGGTTCTGCAGATGCTACAAGTTTACACAGGTTCAAAAACTGATTGATCAAAGTGAGGAAAAAAATCTGTCTAATGCTACTAATTACAAAGCTATAACACCAGGAAACCCCTGAGCTATGTGAGTGAAGCAGCACTACACATAGCCTAGCAACTTTCTTGGGCATTCACTGTTCTCAGATGTCAGCAACAGGTTACTAGATCTTTGGTCTGTCCCATCAAGGCAGTGCCTACATTTTTATGTCTTACTCTCTATTTTCTCTCGTTTTATTATGTCTTTTCAGAAGGAATTGGGGAGTAAAAACAATTGCTGGCAGTACTCCAGAGACATGTGCATTATATTATATATGGGGTCAGTTTTCTTTCCTATTCTTTCATTAATCATTTTTAGATTTACCTACTTAGCATCACTAAGCACATAATAAAATTTTTAACAGAATTATCCACAACTTCAATGTTCTTTCTTGCATAGTTTCCTCCCTTGTCTGCATTATTCTACATTTATCAATATTTAATTCCTAAATCATTTTTGCAATTCAGTGAATCTGCATCTTGAAATTTTTCTGTGAGTCTTAGTTGTTACTGCCCTCAATAATTTTGTATCTTAATTTTTTCACAATAGTTTTTATGTTCTGTTCTGGATGAGGCAAGCATACGCTGAATGCTATTACAGATTACTGATGTATCCTGCCACAAAAACTAGTCTCTTATTAACATAACTTTTCTTTTGTGTACTGGACAGTTATTAGTGTACAAGAGGATGACAAAACAAACTCATTACTTCAGAGCCCTGTAGCGATGGAACCACTTGAATATCCCTGGAGCTCCTTTAAAAGACACATACTGCATTACTTACCTTACGTCTCCCTGTCACCAAGGCTGGCATAGATGATAAAGTAAATACAGTAATTATTAGTTCAGCAATTTCTTACCTGGGTTCTTTAAAAACATTGGGGTGAACCCTTGTGGAAACAGGCCGTTACATCTAATTTAACAATTTGCTCTATGGTCTCTGAAACTTCTGTTCAAAATTCAGTTTACCAGACTCATCTCTTAAAAAAAGCCCACCATCAAACAAAAGCAAGCAAAACCCCCCAAGCCCAGAAAAAAAAGGCTCTAGTATGGAAATCATGATCTTCAAAGACTCTGCTTGTATCAATGACCTCTCTTCAATAAAAAATGATCATAATTTTCTATTATACCTTCTAGAACTTTTCTGTGTGGACTACTGGTGCAATTTTCCTCAGTTTTCACACAGAACAGAGTTAGCCAAGGCTCTTGCAGCAAATGAAAAGAAGCTCTATGGCATATATAAAGTTTACATATACATACAGACACATACTTTTGTCTGTTTATAAGAGCTTTATTTTTATGTATCTTGCTCATTTGTCTTTCATTCATAACTTTTGCTTGTTTGACATTAAAGTTATCTTAAATGCAAATATGAACACAAGTATTATACAATTAATTATCCTATTTTGCTTTAGAAAAATACTGTATTATTTTGACCATTTTACTAATTGGTTTGACTATAGTGTCTCTCGAGCAAGCAGCATGGCAGATGGGAGCCAGCCCCCGCAAAGGGGTCTTCAGCCCCCATGACCCTTCTCCTTCTCCCGCCTTTGGGCATCTTTCAGGCCGTGTGCTCCCCATGCCCAACCCCACCACATTTGGCCACACGCATTGGCCACAGTCACAATTGCCATCACAATGGCCTCCTGCTCTCACCAGCCCTATAAAAGCAGGGGTCCCTGCAGCTGGCCCACGGGTTCACTCCCGAGCTTCAGGGCCCTCGGATGCCAAGCATGCTTGGAAGGAAGAGGAGCCGGAGCAGTGAGGAGGATGGTTGCCCACCTTGGTGTGAGTGGCCAGTGAGCTGCTTCCCAAAACTGCAGAGGAGGGAGGCACCTTCCAGGAGGAGGAAGCAGAGGCAGTGGAGGAGGAAAAACACGCTTGTACAGTGAGCACAATTGACCTCGCTTCTCTGGTCAACGCCATGCAGTGTTTGTCTCTAGGCCCATAAGGGAAGATTGTGGAGCCCAGGCATGCCTGCCTGCCTGCCAGGAAGCAGCTGGAGCAGCGAGGCAGGTGGCTGCCCACACCTTGGCGTGGGAGGCCACGGGGATGGTTCCTGCAACCGTTAGGAGGAAGGCATCTCCAAGGAGCCTGAAAAATAGGAAGCAGTGGAGAAGGAGGAGGAACATCTCTCCTCACGCCATGAGAGCCATTGTCTGTGCTCATGCAAAAAATGTCATCCAGTGCACAGCTGCGGGTACACAGGGGAACAGCATGGAGTCCAGGTGTGTCTATCTGCTGAGGCATGGTGTAAGGACCAGGCATGAAAGCCCACCAAAGGATAACATGGAGCATGCCCATAGACATTGACCTATCAGAACATGGGATGAAGTCAAATGCTGCTAATCACCAGACAACAATGTGGAGCCCGTGGCAGTGGATCCACCTCAAGAAGAATCAAGTCATCATGACAATGGGTCCACCTGCCAGACGGATGACTGATGGATGGCAGTACCCCATCCATCCAGGCTCCCTTGCCCAAGATGGCTCCAACAGCATTGCAGGAGTGCCCAGCTGGCTCTTTACTGGTGACCCAGACTCCACACCTTCATGACTGGACAATAAACAACAACAAAAGAACAAAAATGCTTTCGTCCTCTCTTCTGGGGCAGTCTGGTGACAGCATGTGCACTCCTGTGACCTCTCTCGGTCTCTGTCTTTGAGTAGGAAACTCTTTTTGGAAAATTTCTGTCCCCATGCCCATTTACGTGATTCGGTGAGGCCTTCATTCTGGGTTTTTTAGGCCACAACATCAATAATTTGATAATAGTTTTTTTAATAGAATGCAATTATCATCAGAAAAGCCACTGAACTCTAGGAATTTCTTGTTTCTAAACATATTAATCTGTTAATAGATCTGAATTGTAGTTTTTAAAAAGAAAGTTGGTTGCATAGGAAATGCCATGTAGAAAAACAATATTCTCCTTCTTGGACCAGTAAGTACTGTCTTTATCTCAACCTCCATGTTTTCTCTGCTTTTACTCTTGTAATTCTCTCTCCCATCCCACTCAGGGAGGTGAGAGTGAGCACCTGTGTTGTGCCCAATTGCCAGATGGAGTTAAACCATGAAAATGATGTGATGCAGTTTATATGCTTGAGGGAATGGATTGAGAGCAGCCCTGCATAGAAGGACTTGGGGATACTGGTGGCTGAAAAATTAGATATGAGCCAGGAATGTGAGCTTGCAGCCTAGAAATCCAACCGTATTCTGGGCTACATCAAAAGAAGCATGGCTAGCAGACTGAAGGAGGTGATTCTTCTCTTCTGCTCCACTCTTGTGAGAGCCCACCTGGAGTAATGCATCCAGTTCTGGGGTGCACAGTACAAGCCATGGGCCTGTTAGAACATGAAAATGATCAGGGGCTGGACCACCTCTCCTGGGAAGACAGGCTGAGAGAGGTGGAGTTCTTCAGCCTGGGGAAGAGAAGGCTCTGGGGAGACCTTGCTGTACCTTTGCAATACTTAAAGGGGGCTTATAAGAAAGATGGAACGACACTTTTTAGCAGGGCCTGTAGTGAAGGACAAGGACTAACTGTTTCAAATTGAAAGAGGGTAGGGTTTAGATTATATATAAGGAAGACATTTTTTATTATTAGGTTGGTAAGACACTGGAACAAGTTGTCCAGAGAAGCTGTGGATTCCCCCTCCCTGGAAGTGTTCAAGGTCAGGTTGGATGTGGTTTTGAGCAACCTGGTCTAGTGGGAGGTGTCCCTACCTATGGCAAGAGGATCGGAACTAGATGAACTTTAAAGGTCCCTTTCAACCTAAACCATTCTATGATTCAATGACTGGAATCACTACCCTTAGCAAACATGAATAAGGGACAAAAGAAACCACATCAAGTTACATGCAAGGGACTCCATTAGGAAGCTGTTACTGAAAAGTGAAATACTTAAAAAGCAATTCCACTTTTGTTCACACAACTAGCTTTCACAGCCCCTTGATGTTTCTACACTGGACTGTAAATGATGCAAGATTAAGGAGGGCAAAAAATTGCATATGACCACACAATTCTGAATCAGACTGCAGATGCAGAGATGCAGGAAGCACATGCAGACGATTGTAAGCTAAGTTCTAGATTTTGAGTGCTGAAAATTACAACAGAAATATTTTTCTAATATAATTCTTTAAATAAAAAGTCGATTCTTAAGATAGATTCTTTGTTTGCTTGAAGCTTAAAGAAAACAACCACCAAAACTTGACAGTATTGTGTACAACTCTAGCAGCAGAAGCCACTATATCCAAGCTCTGCTACAGTGGCACGTCAGCATTTTCAGCACAGAAGCAGCCACTGTGACTGCAGTTCTGGCTGCTGCAGCAGCATCTGTTATTGCCTTGGCTGTAGCACAACCTGGATTCTTCAGATATTCATCAGTTTTTGACAGACTGGATATCCTTAAGAAGGGCAAATGAAAGGGGAATCCAAATTTTACCTTTATATATGAAAGAAATTTTCCAGGACAATTAAAAAGACACTTCTACAACCCAAGGGATTTCCACCTGAAAATTCCCTAAAGCTGTATTTCACACACACACAATAGCAGTGTGCTCCCATGGGGTCACGGCCTCCTTTGGGTTGCATCCACTTGCTCCGGTGTGGGGTCCTCTATGGGCTGCAGGCACACAGCCTGTCTCACTATGGTCTTCACTATGGACTGCCATGGAATCTCTGCTCCAGCACCTGGAGCACCTCCTCCCCCTCCTTCTCCAATGACCTTGGTGTCTACAGACTGGTTTCTCTCACATATTCTCACTCCTCTCTCCTGGCTGCTTTTATCCTTTCTTAAATACATTATCACAGAAGCACTACCACCATTGCTGATGAGCTCAGTCTTGGCCAGTGGCAGGTCCATCTTGGAGTCAGCAGGCATTGGCTCTGTCAGACACAGACGAAGCTTCTACTGTCTTCTCACAGAAGCCACCCCTGTAACTCCTCTGCTACCATAATTGCTATGCAAGCCAAATACACTGTATCAAAAGTTCTAGACACTCTTCCAAGCACATTTTTTCACTCAGACTCTCATATTTTATCATTTGTTACCCTAAGGACTGTACTAACATAACAACATTGTAAAAGAACTAAGATACATCTTTGTAGTCTATTGACTACATGTGTGAAAAAGGAAATTAAAGTGCACAAATGGAAACTGCTATACCATTAAACAGTGGTTAATGGCATCAAAAATAAGGTACTGGATGTAGTACTAAAAATAATGGGTGTAGTAATTTTGATCCCATTTCTTCTCCTTGAACACCTAGGCTGCTTTGTGGGTAGTTACCTATGGTACATAGAGTTGGAGCATGCAAGTTGCATCTGCACAGTAAAGCACCTCGAATTTCTCACGGACTACCCAAAACCTTAGTTTAAGTGGCTGGAATGGCTGCAAAGAGCACTGGCAGGGAGGATGTTGAAAACAAAGAGGTACAGATCCTTCCTGTGGCCTGAAATGGATCTCTACTCAGACAGCATCTAACCATGAACCTTATCTCTCTGCTCATTCTTAAAGGGTCACCTCCTCTTACTCCCACTCTCAGTTCTAACTTTATGTACTTTATAATATTCTTGGCATTTATCTGCCTTGCCTAAAATATATGAGAACGTGGCTGCTCTATCCCTCTTCCTTTTTTACCATTCTGAATGAAGAGCTGATATTCAAGATTATTCTGTGACTGCCTCCAGAGTAACTAAGGAACTGCCTGCCAAGAAAATGAAAGCACCTGTCACATCCATTTTTCTAGAAATAAGAAAGTAATCCTCTCCTACTTTAACATTCTGCAGCACTACAGTGACACAAACTGATACTCCCACCCACTCGTTAGAGTTTCATTTTTCCCATGGTCTGCTTAGAAGATGTGTCTTTGGATGTTCATGTCTGTAAGAGACCATGACAATACATTTTGTTTTATTTCACCTATACCAGGTAAACTTACATGGGGGCAGTCATAATACAAAGTTAGAACAAATATTGGTTTCAAAATGCTTTGAGAATAAGAAAACATTGGAAGAACTCTTCAAGAAATATTTTACACTTGAGCAAACATGGCTACATTGCACAAAGATCTCAGTGAGAGCATTTGGTACAGATACAGCAATTACAGAAATCTCCAGTGAACAGTCTGACCCATGAAAGGATTTACACAGGAAGTGGTATTAGGGGCACTTAATAAAAAATTAACATAAAGCAACAGCGTAAGCATGTCAATAGAGTATCAGAAGGATAAGGCACAAAGCAAGATTTGGTTAACAAGGAACATTAAAGACAACAACAAGCAGTTCTACAGCTATACTGAAAAAAATCCAAAAGTAAAAGGATGTTTAAGGTCATTGACAGATAGGATAAAGAAGCAGCTAGCTGAGAACACAGTTATGTCTGAAGAAACCAATCATTTCCTTTTTTTATGAAGAATCAAGCAAGATAAATTGTGACTACACATTTAATGAGACCAGCCTTAATAAGGAGATAGAGATGTAAGCTAGAATATAGAAAGAAGTACTATAAATTCTTTGAAAGAAAATAGATATGGTCAAGTCAGCATGGTCTATGGAAATTCATCCTTGGAACTGACCAAAGGAATCTCCTAAGAATCAGCAATTATCCTGGGAACTCAAATGACAAGACAGGTCCTAAAAGACTGTCTTGACAGAGACTCTCTGTGCCTTTACTTTTTTAAAATAATATATAAATAAGACTATTTAAGGAATTAAATTTGAACCTTCTTTACAAATAATCCTTGGAAATATTAAGCAGTGTGCTTCAATCACATAGAATGAGGTAATTAAAAAAAAAACAAAAACCAAAACAAACAACACACCACATGAAACAATCCATATAGTTTTGCCAACATCTCATTATATTAACCTCTATTAGTAGGCTAGTTACCCTACTTCCTCCTCCCCCCCTTATCTACTAGGCTATATATCACTGTTAATAAGGCTGCATGCATTATTCCACACAATGTGCCCAAAGTAAGCTAAGGAAGGCAGCCATGAGATGGTAAGAGATCTCCACACGGCCACCATGTTTTTCCCACCTAGTGCACTAAGTGACAGATCTGACATTTCTCACCAATCCAACCCACAGTGCTCTCTCTGACCACACGTGATGAATTTTAGGGTGTTCTTCCCACCTGGGACAGTGGACAATTTCAAGGGGCAATGGATGCAAACTGGAGCATAGGAGGTTCCATGTGAATATCAGGAGAAACTTTTTCACTGTGAGAGTGCCAGAGCACTGGAACAGGCTGCCCAGAGAGGTTGTGGAGTCTCCTTCCCTGGAGACATTCAAACCCCGCCTGGATGCGTTCCTGTGTGATGGACTCTAGGTGACCCTGCTCTGGCAGGGGGGTTGGACTGGATGATCCTTCGAGGTCCCTTCCAACCCTAGAATTCTGTGATTCTGTGATTCTGGGGAAAACATGAGACCTGCAAGTCTAATTCATGCTGTGATGTCCACCAGTAAGCAGAAGAAGCAAAACCAGAACTTCTCTTCAAGAACACTGCATGTCCTTCTAGGCCAAAGATATAATTTAATGAGATTTCACATCACAGTTCAGCTAAAATTCTGTTTTGACCATGGACCAGTACTGCCTGCTCCAGGAGGACTGGGCAGCTTTGTGTTTGACAGTCGTGGGTTGCTGTAAGAAATCGGGCAGATTGCAAGAATTGGTCTGCTTGCACAGTACCACAAGTTAGCATAGCTAGTAGCTTTTGCCAAACTGTTCACATCTTTGTTGTGAGCCTGTCTTTGTTTTTTAAACCCTTTCATCTGAATTCTGTTCTTTACATTTTCATGTCATGGCCAATTCATTACGCCTGTGTCCTGTCAGTAACTGTAACTTCAGAGATGTTTGGGTATGATGAGTAGGTTCAGAGAATTCAAAGCTTAAGGCAGCTGGAACACTCAAAAAATTAGAAGTCAGTCATTAAGGGTCTCCTGGCCTACTGCAAAACAGCATTCCCTGGATTTACAAATTTGCCAAATCTGAAGACATGCTTTTGCAAGAGAGAAGGAGAGCCCTTTGTATCTCTGACAATGTAATCATTTTCTTGCCAAACATCAAGAATTTTTAGAACACAGGCTATTTGTTAATGATGGCAGAATTATTTTTTTGCAAACTCATGGCTAGACTTTCTGTTCAAGCTTTAATTATTAAAATAAATTAGTTAATATATTTAAAATACATGCTAGAAGGTTAGAAATCTATAATCTCCAACAAGACCAGCTTCAAAGCAAGTTCACTGTGGTTTTGGTTTGTTATTTCTTTTAAATACAAACAGGATCATAGAATCAGAGAATCAGAGAATCATTGAGGTTGGAAGAGACCTTCAAGATCATCCAGTCCAACTGCCTACCTGCATCACCACTAACCCATATCACCCAGCGCCATCCGGATACATCTTGAACACCTCCAGGGACGGTGACTCCACCACTGCTCTGGGCAACCTATGAGGATGGTTCGTGTCTTAAGGGAGAGGAGTACAAGAGGAGAACAGCAGTCTTACAGTCGGAGGGTGGGCTCTGGGTTAGATTTGAGAAACTCTGCAGTACTGCCTGCTCTGCCTCTAGCAGCTGCCTGGTACCTCTCCCCTTTTCTGTTCTTAACAGGGAGACCACAAAACGTTAATTAATAGGTATTATTTTGTCTGGCTAATTAAAATCCAAAAGCTAGAAAATAGTTACTTAGCAGATATTTGCTATTCTTCATCTTATGTATATTTTGGCTGGATTCACTTCCTTTTGTTAAACTTGTATTTAATCTGTTCTCATCTACATAAGGTTACACCAGAGTCATAAAAAGTAGGACTATTAACTGCAATTTCGTTGATCACAGCCCAGGACACCACTACCCTTGAACTCGCCACTTCTTCTATATTTGCACATAACTGCAGTTTACCTAAGAAAGGATTTTTTCTGGGCAATTTCTATTTACATAAAATGTTCATTTTCACTGTTCATTTATCTTTCCTGATAATGTGATTTAAAAGATGTGTGGAGAATTAATACAATTATTCTTCTGGGCAGTTCTGAGGCATTTTATTTTTAAGTAGATTTTCCATATTCTTCTATTTGTACCTGGTATTAAATGTTTTCTAAAAATTCCTCCATGTAATATGCATAGATATTTTCTGTATTAAGAAAAAAAATCAGACAAAAATTTCGACCAAAGTTCCCTGCCTCTGAATTCCCCTTTTGTCCCCAAACACTCACTAGTTCTCATCTTTTCTTCACTACTTCTTTTCCTATCCCAGTAAGTCTCACTGGCTCTAATTCTGCTTTGTTTCTCCTTTTACGTCTCTTACCAATGGCTTATGGCTTATGTCAAGATTTAAGTGCTTTTAAGGTGGAGCAGACTACGAGGTACAGACTTAAAATGCTTTTTCTTTGTTCCCATTGTAAAAACCGCAGAAATATATAGAAGATATATAGAAGCCATAGATGTACATAGAAGATGTATATAGATAAGTCTTTCATATAACCAGATATCCACACATAATTTTCTTGGCATTTTGTATTCAAAAGTAATACAGTTGGACAGAAAATATTTCACCGGTGACTTGCTGCCAAGAAGAATCTAAATTATTTTTGGTCATTTTGAGTTATGAGGTCTCAAGATAAAAGAAAAGAACATTAAGAATAAGCCATTAAGTCACTTAACCAAACAGTCCTAAAGGAGTTTACTGCTAAAGTGAACCACATTTCACTGTTCCTCTACCTGCTGTAATGAATGATACATGAGGCACTTCAGATGGTACCATGGGGTTCAGAGTGATGAGCTGACAATGCGACTTACCTTGGCTTCACTGGCAAGCCACCAAAAAAAGTATTAAATAGTTGTGGTTTATTTTACTCTCCCCCCACACACACTTTTTCCAACTCCCTAATACACACATCCATACTTTTACTTGAATGACAAAGGCTCTTTTCCCCTACCTTTATAAAGAAGAATGTACTGCATCATGGGGTTTTTTGTAGCTATGTTAAGATTTACCAACATGGAATAGTATCCATACACTTGTAAAAATATATTCATATATTTGTAAAAATATTTTCCAAATATCCATATAGTGAAATCCCCATGTGATGAATATGACTCAGTGAAGACAGTACAGAAAGTAAAAAGTAGGGATTAAAAAAAATTGTAATCTATGTTTATACTCTCTTAGTGACCAGTTTGGTATTGTTGCATACATGTCAGTTTTACCTTTTAAATGATATCAAGTAGTCGTAAATGTAAATGTAAATGTAAAACGTTGCTTACCTCATTACAGATGTCAGATGCTGGGTCAGGGGTATCTCAGCCTCAAGCAGTAACCTTGAGAGGCGCCCCGGCTGACGGGGGCAATGGCTGCTGTATGGTCTGCTGCCCTATAGGAGACCTCAGTGGGGCTACAGATTTGTATAGCCTAAATTGACTGACTTGTAGCCAGCCCCCTCCTCGTTGGTGTATGTGTAGGCGCAGGTGTAGCAACTTCAGTTTTGCATGGTCCTGGCACTGTTAGCTCCTAGCAAGAGACAGCAGAAGCTCCCGAGAAGGCAGTGCCTCGCAGAGCCCTCCTGGGTTAGCTGGGACCAACGTGCCACTCACTCACCACAACCTCCCAGGCACCAGCACAGCCCTGGGTTGTTCAAAATAAATCTGAAAGGTGGCAGGTAAACTATTATATATTACCTGCATACACGTAATTGTATGGAATGGCCTAAATGGAGGTAAGCAAGCGAGCAGGTGGAGTCTGTGAAATACTTTTTACAGAGGTGTACAAAAAAGTAGCATTCAGATCAGACTAGATATCAGTTTCTTTTCAGCTTCCAAACATATTGATTTTTATCAGGTTATATGAAAAATTAAAAAAAAAAAAGAGGATGGTATACAAAATTAATAAACAGGAGAACAAAACAAACATTCCCTAAAATACCAATGAGCTACTTGCCAAGAAACTGTCACTGGCTAATAGGACCATGTTGTAGCGACACGTGAATTTGAGCATTAAGTATGAAGGCTTGTTTCTTTCTTTTATAGGGGAAGAAAACATTTCTTAGATTATGGCCACATACGTCACCACAAGTCAGGTTATTCATAATGCTGACCTTGGATGAAGCACGGGCAATTTCAAGACAGCAAACCTGACATCCTTCTTTCTCTTTGACTTGAACGGGTACACCACAGCATACAGGTTTCTTTCCATTTCCATTCAACATTTTATTTCCAAGTGTTTTTTTCTGTTCCAGTAGCAATACAGGAAGCTACAGAGTTCATAAGAAGAACTTCCAAAGTGAAAGTTACTTACTTCACCAAATAAAGTAAACAACTGTGGCAATCTCAAGCAACCGTTTGGGTTTTTTTTGTCATTAAATAATAAACTGAAGTTTTACTAGAACTGTTGGCAAAAAGCCTCTTAAAATATGAAGGATAGGTTGAAAAAAATTCATAATGAAACGGGACTTTTTTTTCCAAAATACTTCTGTTTTACAACATATTTTTCAAGTATTCAGATAGAATTTGAGAACTGAAAAACACAAACACAAGCTGAAAAATGAGGGGTTTCACCTGTCATTAAAATAAAAAAATAAATCCTGATTTGGGTACTCGTCCCCCCACCACAAACATACCCATCCCAATGTTTTAAAAGAAAACAATCACAGAAACAAAAATTTTACTATTCCAAAATTTTCAACACTTTTCAGTCAGTTAAGAATTTTGGATAAGAGCCTGCTTTAAGAGATAATATTTAATCATAGACACAGATAACTACTTGAACTATTGACACATATAATCAGAACAAAAAAACTACTTAAAAGATAAAAAACAGTAAAAAATAGGGAATACAGAAAATGTTTTACATAAATAAATCAAAACTTCAAGAACAGAGGACACAAGGAAAAAATCTATATTGTAAAAGATGTAAGGTAAATAAATGCTCTGAGTACATTAGGAAAAGTTGATATATTGTTATATTTCTATCATTAGATGAGTTTTGAAATAACTAGGTGGCAGATTTAAAAAAATTCTTCAAATCACAGAGTCACAGAATGGTAGGGGTTGGAAGGATCCTCTGGAGATCACCTAGTCCACTCCCCTTCTAAAGCAGGTTCACCCAGAGCAGATGGCACAGGACCACATCCAGGCAGGTTTGGAATGTCTCCAGAGAAGGAGACTCCACAGCCACTGGGCAGCCTGTCCCAGTGCTCTGTCGCCCTCAAGGTAAAGAAGTTTTTCCTCACATTCAGATGGAACTTCCTGTTTGTGCCCATTGCCCCTCATCCCATCGCTGGTCACCTTGTCAAACAAGGATGTTTTTCATCAGGCAAGGCCTGATACCAAGCAAAACTGTTATCCAGAATTAGAAAGAAATACAAAACCATGTCTGATTATGCAAATATTTGCAGAGGACTAAAAAAATTAAAATACTGAGAACTGCTTACAAAGTGATTTGAACCACTCAGCTGAGTGCATCTAAGCTGAATGAAATTTCATACAATGAAGGGCAAGGTCACACTGTCAGGGACAAGACTAGTATACAGAACAAATCTATAACATAGGAACTGCAATGAGTGAGGATCTAGAGGGTACAGCAGACAACTAAGTCTGCATAAGCTTCCAGCGCGATGCTATCCAAGAAGGTGAAAGTGTTCCCTTGTATACAAAGGGGATTCCTTCCCCACTATTTTATTTCTGTGTGCAGCAGCAATATGCTTAATGCTAATATATTGTATTCACTGTAGCAAATCATATTTTTAACATGTTGAAAAATTGCTGAGTGTTGAGTCACAAAAAAATAAAAACTCATTCTGTGCATCTTAGCAAAAATACAACCAAAGGTTATAAGATACAGTATATAAAAGCCTTCATGGAGGTAAAATTCCAGATGCTAATCAGTCTTTCTTTTAATGGAGCGGGAAACAATAAGAATGAGCAGCAAGATGCTGCCATCAACAGTATCTTTAAATATTACCATATTAGCTTTCTTGCAGTTTTCTGAAGGCTTACCTGTGTTCCAAGAGGTTAGATCTGTCAATATCAGTGACAGTGAAAGCCCTTCAGTCAATTGTTTTCAATGTTATCCAGTCCTGCAAATCTAAAGGGCTTTACTGGAAGTATATGCCTAACGTAATTTACATTTACGGTTGGAAAACAATGTATTTCGCCACTGTTTAATATAAATGTATCAACTGTTTTCCAGCCACAGAACTTTATTTATTAAATATTTCCTCTCTTCTGAATATTTCTGGTATGTTTATCTCTTTAATGTAGACCACTATCAAGGTTTGTTTGAAGAGTTTGTTGTTTTGTTTTGTTTTTAAATACACTTTAAAAATCCTTTCAATAGTTCTAGAAGTTTCACCAATATGTACAGGTTCCCCTAGTATTCTTAGACTCCCCCAAAACGTCTCAATACATTGGCTTCTAATTTATGCTAACTGGCATAAACATCAGACATTTCATGATTAAAGAGTAAACGTTTTATTCCATGGCTGTTCTTGAGGAAGATGCTGTTATCCAACACAGGAGATGCTGAATGCCATTTATTTCATCAAAACCATGGAAAACCTGAGAAGCCACTGTAGTCTAGAGTGGCATTTAAGAGGATAAGCAAAGCTTAGAAAAGCACAAGCCTCTTTATTTCAGAATCCGATATGGTATCAAGAGCACCACAAAAGCAATACTGACAAAAATAAAATTACAGTAACCTTTGAAGCTGGGACTTAGGTTTGAATGGAAACAACCTTTTTTCATTCTCATCCCCAAAAGTAATGCAGATTTCACATATGTTCTCCTAAATGAGAAAGTGAAAACAGATATGAAGTCCTCTAATTGTCCATGTCCTAAAGCACCAACTTTTTAAATTTTAGTTTGTCTGGGTTTGTTTGGCACCACGTAGATGATGACAATTCCTCATCACAATAAATATCAGGATTTGAGATTTGGTCTTTTCCCACATTGCTACGAAGCCAGAGAGTCTTTTGCAACATCAGATTTCTAGTCCCCATCCCGCAGATTACTAGAATATTTTTGTGGGAAAAAAAAAGTTCAAGTCCTTTCTGTGCCTTGTTCAGAACCAGGTCTGGAAGACATTTTTAGCATCACCACTGTTCAATGGAATCAGTGTCTCCAGCCTGAAACGTATTTAATTTCTACAGATTGAGAATAGACCATTACAATGATCTAACTACCTCTGTAACACAGTCTGTAATGGTTTCCAGATTCCAGCCCTGTTTCAATTAATACACATTTTAGAAAACATCAACCTTAAAAATTTTCAGGAATGCTGCAGAATCTGCTGCTGTCCTTGGTAAAACATTCACACTTGGTGAAGCCTCCTTTCCTCTGGTCTGAATCTGCTTGTCTATGGTTTCCAGCCACTAGATCTTTTTCTTTTTAGCCAGGCTAAAGAGCCCATTATCAAGGTTTTGTTCCTTGCCTTTGTACTAGTAGACTGATCAAGTCACCCCTTGCCCTCATTTATGAGCCAGTCCAAAGATGAGCTTGTTAGATCTTTCACTACACAACACATTTTCTACTCTTGTAATTAGTGCCATGGCTTTCTTTGAACTTTCTCTAATTTAGCCATATTAATTAATGAACCACAGACCTCAAACTGGACACAGTATTCAAGTAACAAATTCACTTGTGTCAAATTCAGAAAGATATGTCTACTCAATACATCTCTATTTATTCCTCCAAAGTTCACAAAAGTTCTTTAAGACACGGAATTGAACTGGAAACTTGCAGCAATCTGATGATCAACAAACCCTCCCAGTCAAATGTTTCATGTTGCCTGAAGTCATTAAGGTGCTACTCACACAGGATTAATCACAATTCAGGCTGTTACAGTTATCACTTCACAGAAATACATTTTTTCAATAAATGTGGACAGCATTTTATTTTTCCTGTACAGTCCTTTGCATTGAAACACATCCAGCTCTGTGCGAACTTTGGCTGAGCAAGCGGCAGCAAATGGAGTCACTGCTGAATCCTCTTCCTTACTTAATGCTTCAACCAGCAAACCATCAGTAGCTATTATATGTTTTTTTAGAACACTGATGAGAAGCTGAGGGCCACAGGGTTGAGAAAGGATGCCATCAAGAGCCCAAGAGGAATGCATCCTTTCAGCGAGGAGTCTCACTTTACACTGACATTTTCACACCTAGGAATTAGCTACCCTTTAATGCATGTAAAACACATGAAGTGTTACCGGTTGATTACACAAGACCTTCATTTCTGAATCAAAATATGGACTACTACTATGTCTAATCTTCACAGAAATCAGAGGATATTACATCAACACCTTTAGCTTTATCAACCACTACTTCTAATTTCATCAAAAATACATCAAGCTAGCTTGACATGGTCTTGTTTTCCTATCACTCATGTTGATTTGCACTAATTATACAACACTTCTTTAATTCATTATTAATTAGGTCCCTTATTATTTTGCCCAGAAGTGATGTCAAGCTGACAGACATGTAATTATCCAGGTCATGCCTTTTAGCCTTTTTGAATGTTGGCACATCAGCCATTTTTGTTCTTTTCCTCCAGTATTTCAAAGCTTATCAAAAATCAGCATTAATGGTGCAGGAAGCTCATTGGACAGCCCTGTTGAAGCTAATTATCTAGGATTACCAATTTAAAAATGTCTAAATTTAGCAGCTACTAAAGAGCAACCTCTTGAGTGTCTATTACTGGAAATTATTTCATTGACTTCTTATTATATAGTTATATAATAGATACTTCTATTCATTTTCCTATCTTTTCATATCACTTAACAATTTCACCACAGACCTCTAACATCAGACCAATACATCTGTTAAGACTCTTTCTGATTCTAAAATAATTCAGTGTTTCTTATCGGCCTCCGTTATGCTCACTGTCAATCTTGTTTCCCTTTTATTTTCTTCATTTTCCTTCAGACTTTTAAAATACAAGTATTACTTAATTTTATAGCTCTACTAGCTGTCCTCTGAACATGGGGACAAGTTTTTAATCCATGTGGCCTCCTTTAGTTCTGCCTCTAAGCCAATAAGTAAAATTTCCATAGAGCATGTTCAAATTTATTTTTTTCAACTTTTGTTTTAACCTTAACTCAAACTCCCATCCACAAATCTCAGAAAGTCAGTTTTGAAAATACCAGTTTTCAACATGCCCAATTCATAGGCACAGAGTCCAAGTATTTTAAACCTCCAGAAACATACCTGTGCAGAACAAAGAAGAATCAAAATAAAGTCAAGGAAATTTATAAATAAATTAATAAATCAACAATATAAGGTAAGAATCTTCTCCCAAGTGTAGACAAGCAATAGCCCCGTTCCTGATGCTCATGGTTGTGAGTAACTAGCAGACAGTGCATTCAAACATTAGCCCCTGTATTCCCCCTCTACATGCCACTCAGCTTGTTTTTCAGAGTCGGCACAAACCGAACTTGGAGCAGGTCCAGTTCTCACTCTGGATGTGCTGCTCCCAGAAGCGCTCTGCAGGAGGCCACAGCTCTGGAGCTAATCAAGAGGGCAGCTGTTGCAATCTTTCTGCCAACTTCAGCCTTCACAATGCCTCATTTCAAATCTGTCCCTGCCCTCTCCCTTCACAGAGGTCCCTGGGCTATTGGGGACAACAGTGGAATCCCTGTCACACAGAACACATTTATGGACAAAAATATTTTTCCTTCTGGCAATCTTTCATTTTCAGTGTCCAAACTCCCTTATACCCAGGCACACCAGGTTACAATAAGATCAGGCAGATCCCATTCTTCAATCATGCTGCAGTACTTCCAACATGCCTTCATTGCACAACAGAGATAATGGCATTCTATTATCTTAAAACATTAAATTGAAAGCAACTTCATCTTAACCAAGGTGTCTATCCTTAGCACCTACCTCACATACATTCCAAGTTTACTCATACACTGAGAAAGAAATTATTTTTCTGGACAGTCTCACTACCCATGTGAAGCACCGAAAAAAACCCAAAACAAACCAACAGCATCACAGTTGTTACCAAAAGGCACTAAAAGAAAGTCCCTGTCCTTACTGTTTCAAATCAAAGTTCAAGAAATAATTTGATAGATTAAGATTTAGGACTGTTAACATGAAATCTGCACTACACATCAGTCAGATAAAAACTCTCCAATACAACATTACCTTCTTCCCTACAGAAAATGAACAGATGCTTAGGGCTAATAATCTTGTTTTGTACCATCATTTGAGGTTTTCTGCTACAGTCGCTGTTAACACCCGTTTGTTTAGAAACCCAATTTTTTGTATCTAAAACACATTTCAGATTTCCTTTCAGCAGCTGATGCCCAAGAACCAGGTTTCACATTTTGTAAAGGGGAAAAGCTTCCAAAGAGCACTTCACAGTCCAAAGATTAAGATACTTCCCTAAGTCTAATTAGGTACTAAATCATAGGTCTGCTACCAATTGCAGAGTATTTAGAGATGAGGGAGAAGATGCATCTTGTGCTATTTTCTCCTTCCCTTCATCAAAAATTCCTTCCTGGAAACAAAGAACCACCTTACTCCAAGTTTTCTTGAAAATCACTCTTTTTTTACCACAAATGAACATTTAATAGAGGAATGTACATGGCCAGAAAAATCTTTAATTTGTGTGTGTGTATTCCTAACTACATCTCTTGGGGGGAAAATAAATAAATAAATAAAATCATTCTCCCCCAGGCAGATATACTACAGGAGGCTTCTACCCTCATTTCCCCCTCTTCTTTATATGTCCCATAGAAAAAAAAAACAAAATTAAAACTTAAAAAGTTTTTCATGCCAACATAACTCAGTGATTTCAATATTTAGACAAAGTTAACACACCCAGAAATGACTTGCTGTTAAGACAAATCGTAAGTGAAGCCTAGTAGAGTTTATGTAGTATTTTATCAGGCTACTACACTATAAAGTCTCAAATTTCCTCTTACATCCTTGTATGTTTATAATTAGTCCAAAACAGAGACCTCATTTTAATCATTAATGACTGTAGTGAAAGCAATCTAGATTTCTTCATCCACACAACATTAAGAGAAAATCTAGCCAAACACCTGCCTATATAGATCACTTCAATTTATGCCTTAGACCAAGCGACAGAGTTTCAGAAAGAACAGGCTTTTGAGTTAGGCACTTTTTTATTGAAGCAGAAGATAAGCAGTAGAGGCTGTTCCAAAGAGATAATTTTATTATAAGATGACTATTGCTTTGTCAAAGACCTAGTCCTTAATAATTGGATGGGGGAGAGGGAAGCAACAGAAACATGGAAGGTGACAAGAACAAAAATAAGAAGGTTAAAAAATATAAAGGAGAAAATATATCCAAAGCCGAATGTTTAAAAAAGTGTTAAACTACCTACAGAGCTGCAGCTAGTTTTACAAATTCCGTAATGTTTATTTGCATTTCATGACTGGATTCACACTGCTAATACTGCTTTGGGATAAAAACTTTTTACCTGTGCTCATTCAACTTTTTCTAGTGCTCATTCAAATGACATCTCCACTAGAAAGCGCTGTTGCTACCATTTGTCCAGGCATAGTTGCCAGTACATCAATGAAAACATGTGCACAGCAGGCTGATGGGGAGGACTTCTTAAAGCAGGGTGTCATATCAGCAGATGATGTATGGGTAAGTGCAGTTAAGCATATTCTCACAGCATTTGTATCACAGCCTCTTTAAAAAAAGAGGGGCACTTTAAGGCAACATTCCCAGTGCTCCATCACATAATTTCCATATTGCACAGATTATATTCCTGGTTCCTCTGTTGCACTTTCATATTCTGTTCTTCCACATGGCAATATTTGCTTTGTCCACTCGGTTTTTAGCACCTGAATGCTGAGGATTTTGCATAGTGACATAAGCATCAAATGATTGGATGGCAACGCAAACCTGGAATAATCAATAACAACCACATAACTTTCAGGTGCAGAAAAGTCAGTTCCTATAATTGCCAGTTCAATTCACCAAATCTTAAAGACATGTGAGCTCCATGAGTTGCTTTGTGCATGGAAAAATGGATAATCATCATGTTCCACTTGCAACCCTTGCTGCAATCGGGCAGTAGAAGATAGTTTGGGACCTGGAAAGCCTGGAGGGAAGGCTGATGCCACCTTGGCACGCAAGGCCTTCAATACAGATCTCGTTACACAGGCTAACACTGGGCAGTGCTTGACAAAAATAAAAGCACGTGAAAGGATGATCACCCACATCAGAGTTATGAAGGGAACCAAAGATGGACTCCGCACGATCCAGTGTGAATCAAGCAGAAGCCGTTTTGTTTTGCTTAACTATCCCTTTATATATATTCGGACCACGCGTCTATTCCGCGCCCTCTGATTGGCCAAAGTCCCTTTTGCACAGGGCAG
>VZRW01003751.1:80968-92192 GCA_013398125.1 Aegotheles bennettii | reverse complement strand
CCCCCGCCCAACTCTCCAGCCTATCAAGGTCTCGTTGAATGGCAGCACAACCTTCTGGTGTGTCAGCCACTCCTCCCAGCTTAGTGTCATCACCAAACTTGCTGAGGGTACATTCTGGATGGGCACCCGGATGGGCACCCGGGCGTGCTAGGGAAGCCGGGAAGAGCCGGATTTGGCCGAAGGCAGCAGGGCTCAGCCCCCCTGGCTCCCCGTGCCGCAGGCCGAGGGCTGGTGCTCACCTGTTGCATAGGGCAGGTTGTACTGTGCCGGCAGCAGCGAGTACCCGAGGTGGTGGTGGTGGTGATGGGTGGAGAGCAGGCGCTGGGACGGCGAGGTGCGGGGCCGCTCCGTGCTCCTCTCCCCCCCGCCGGCTCCTCCGACGCTGCTGCAGCTCCCGCCGCCTCCCACGACGCCGCAGCCACCACGGTCCCGCTCCTGAGACGTCTTCTCACTTATCTGGAGGGCACAAAGCAGAGGCAGGTGAGGGATGGTGCATCACACCCACCCTGGGCACTGGAGGCTGCCCCGTACGCCAATACCCCCTGCCTTTCATAGAATCATAGAATCATTATGGTTGGAAGGGACCTCCAGGGTCATCAAGTCCAACCTTGATCCCATCATATTCCTGACCATCAGACCATGGCCTCAAGTGCCTCATCAACCCGTTTTTTGAACACCCCCAGGGATGGGGACTCCACCACCTCCCTGGGCAGCCCATTCCAGTGCCCAACCACCCTTTCAGGAAAGAACTTCTTCCTGATATCCAACCTAAACTTGCCCTGATGGAACTTGAGGCCATTTCCTCTCGTCCTGTCATCAGCAACTGGGGAGAAGAGACCAACACCAGCCTCACTACAACCTCCCTTTAGGTAGCTGTAGAGGGCAATAAGGTCCAGAGGCCTTAAGTTGTAGAGGCCTAAAGGCTCCCCACAGCACGACGGGATGGCCGGTGACTGGTCCGAAAGTGGTGGGGAGGATGCAGGGTCCATTTGAGGACCTGTGCCAAAGCTCCACCTCCCATCTCAGCCCGCAAGAAGACCCTACAGCCCCTGCATCCCACCCACCAGCTCCAGGGCCTGGAGGAGCTCTGGAGCTCCTGTTGTGGGCCAGCCCCGCGCACAGGTTTGGCTCATCCATCCCAAAGGTCTTGTTGTGTTGTGGGATTACTCCACAGCCCCAGGTCTCCTACAGCAGCAGGAACACAAGAAGCCCATAGCACGTGGAGTCACTCCAGACTGGTTACAGGACCCAGGGACCACCCTGAAGCTCCTGCACGGATCTGGACCAACCAGCCCCATCCTGAGCCTCACCGTGGGCGATTTGCTCTTGTAGTGGCTGGCGTGCTGCTGCAGGATGTCCAGGGCCTTGGACTCGGAGCTGGATTTGCAGCTCACGCTGGGGCTGGCTCGGGATTTGTCGCTGTCGTCGCTGCCAGACGCTTTGCTCCCGTAGGGGGAGAAGGAGTAGCTGGAGGGGAGGTATGATCCTGGGGGGGGGGAAACACAGCGGTCAGGGCACGAGGTGGCAGGGCAGGAGCACACAGCTCCGTACATGTGCCCCCAGGAGTGACCCCTGGGAGCAGGGACGTCCCCAGGTGGACCCCGGTGCCCTACCTGGGTAGTTCTGCATCATGACAGTGGGCATGGCCCGGTAGCTGGGGTGGTTGGGGTCGTAGGACTGGCTGTAGGAGTAGCCGTGCATGTAAGGGATGTAGGACTGGTGCTGCGTGAGGGGTGAGGACACGGGGACGTGGACACTCGGTCTGGGGTCCTTCCCCACCATGCGAGCCTCCTCAGTGGGGGTCAGCTTGCACTCGGAGCTGGTGCTCTCCTTCCCGTCCTCCTTGGATGTGGATTCTTTGCTCCGGTTCCTTTCTTCCTTCAACTTTCGGTCCCTCTCCTCTTTCCACCGCTCGTCCTCCATCTTCATGTCCGAGTACTTGGCCGGGTACACGTAGGTCCACATCCGGGGCTCGGCTTCCTGCAAGAACCAACCAACCATCGGAGTGGCCACCTCCCCCCAGTCCTGCCTGCCCCAAAACCAGTTTGGATTTGCAAGAGACCAATGAACCCCACTCCCCTTCCCTGGGACCTCCTCAGCCCATCCGTGGCCTCCCAAACCCCATCCTTTTGCTGGCCCCAAGGGAACCTCCCAGGGTTCCAGCACGAGCAGAGGACAACGCATGTTCTCTGCTGTGATGGCCCCAGCAAACCCCTGTGGTGAAGCCACGGTGAGGGGCTTCCTCCAGGAGAAAGCCCCGCGCCGGGCTGGTGGGCAGGGCCGAGCGGGCAGCGGGGGGGCATTACCTGTCTGTACCAGAGCAGAGGGTCCACCTCGGCTTGGCGGCCACACTCGGAGCCAGCCTTGGTCTCGGCGCTCTCCTTCCCGAGGTGGCTGGCCTCACTCAGCTTTACCTTGAGCCCCTCGGCGACCTGGCTGCCCGACAGCTTGGACGAGTCCTCAAGCTTGGGGATGATGACCGATTTGGCCATGTCAGGCCCTCCCTGCTCCTTGGCCTTGCTCAGCCCCGACTTGACGAGGTCCGTGAGGCTCGGGGCCTTGGTGAGCGTTGGGGGCATCGGTGGCTTTTGCTTCCACTCCTCTTTGAGCGCTGCCTCCCTCTCCTTCAAGCCCAGCTCCGCTTTCTTCTCCAGCCCTCGCTGCTGCTGCTGCTCCAGGCTCTGCCGCTGCTTCTGCTGCTCCTCGTACTGCTGCCTGTAGGCAGGGTTGGTGCTCAGCAGGTGAGCGTGGTAGCCCTGCTCATTGTAGCCATAGGGGGGCACGTAGGCGTACTGGTTGTAGTAGAGGGACTGCATGTACATGTTGGGACGCTGCTGGATGACCGAGGGCTGCTGGCTGGAGCCGCCGAGCTCTGCCTTCTTCTCCTCACAGCCCTCGCTCTTCACCTTCACCTCCGGGTTCTCCTGCTCCTCATCCTTCTTCAGCTTCAAGGCCTGTGTCTCGGCTGCAGCCTGGCCACCAGGGTTCAAGGGCCCCGGGCTCGCCTGGGGGTAGCCGGGGGAATAGTAGGTTTCGAAGCCTTGGTAATAGGGAGACTCTTTGCTCTGGGGCTGTGGGGGGAAAAGAGCTTTCTTGGCGCCTTCCTTGACCAACTGCTCGGGATCCTTGGCCTTCACGCTCTCCAGTTTGCCCTCCCCGTCCTCCCCAGCATCGGAGATGTCTGAGTAGGCCGGGCTGTTGGTCTTCACCGAGCTCGCCTCCGCCCCGTTCTGGGTGACGACGTGCAGCGGGGTCATGGGTTGGGCTGGGTTGGTGTTCTCCAGCCTGCTGGCCCCACCGATGGAGGGGCTTGGGGCATTGTCGGTGAAGCTGTAGATTTTATCTGCCTCAGCCTTGATGCTGGCGAGCCGGCTCTGGTGGGGGTCGGAGGAGCCGTTCAGCAGCCCCTCGCCCTTTGCCCCCAGGTCGCTGGATTCCCCCCGGAAAGGGCTCTTGCCCTCTTCTGCTCTGCAGGCTTTGCCAGGAGTCAGTGGGTTTTCTACCTCCTTGGGCTCCTTCTTCTTCTTGTCCTTCTTCTTCTTCTCCTTGGAAGGGGTGAGGGTGGGGTTGACCGTGAAGGGCTCTCCCATCACCGTAGGCTTGGGCTGGATGGGTTTGAGCTGAGGGCTGTTGGGCATGGTCTGGACCACGGTGGTGGCGAGGGCTGTGGAGGAACCAGGGCTGGCCGTGGTGAGGGTGGCTGTCTGGAAGGTGTAAATGGGCTGGGGAGGGATGGCTGGTGCAATGGGTCTGGTGGACTTTAAGCTTTTGGAAGGCATCTTCTCCGGCTTAGCACCAGATGCCTTCTTTGACTTGTCCTTATCCACACATCGCTTCTCCAGAGCGTCAAAGCCATCGTTACTCGTCTCGTCGGCCACCGAGGGACCATCCTCAGAGCCATCATTGGACAGGGCGCCCGGGTCGGTGTCTCCTTCCCCACCCAGCTTCTTCTTGCAGGGGACCTTGGCGCTGAACTTGCTGGACGGGGAGGGACTGTGGGGCTCCATCAGGCGCACCTTGGGGGTGGCGGAGCGCGCCGGCGAGAGGGAGCCCTTCTGAGAGCCAGCGGCACCGTTGCAGCTCCCGATGTCGGCGTGCAGGGAGGGCTCCTCGCCGTACTCGCTGTCCACGTCCGCCTCCAGCTTGCTGTCGTCGTCCGTGTGCGCGTGGGCCTGGTGGTACTTCAGCCCGTTGATGTGCTTGTACTTCTTGTTGCAGTTGGGGTGGGGACAGTCGATGAGGATGGGGGAAGGGCAGTTCCGGTCGAGCACGGCCGGTTCCACCTTGACGGCGGCGGGCGGCACGGCCGCCGAGCCCATCGAGTTGGTGCGGATGCGCTTGCTGCCCTTGGAGTCCTCGGAGCTGGAGTTGAGCTCCATGTCGGACAGGGGCTTGTTCTTCCGCTTGGTGACGGAGGAGGGGCTGGCCTTCACGTCCTCGGCCGTGCCGCCGGGCGGCGTGCGGTGGTCCGACGAGTTCTGGCTGCCCCGGCGCCCTTTGCTGTTGGCTCCCGCCCGCGTCTTGCTGCTGCTGCCGCTGCCTTTGCTCTCCGAGGTGGCGGCTGTCTCGTTGACGGGGGTGTTGGTGTTGGGCCGCATGCGTTTGCCCCGGCCCCGGCCGTTGCGCATCTCCAGGTCGCTGGTGGGAGAGTCGCAGAACCTGTGGGGAGGAGGACAAGGAGGGTTCAATGGAGAGAGGGCTATGCCAGGCTACACATCCCTGCTGTGTGGTGGGGACCTCCTTCCTCCCCTCGTTGTCCATCCTGCAGCCTCATCCCCACCACTGACCATGAAGGGGAACCGGAGAGGTCCATTGGCAAACACTCAACCATCATCTCCAGTCTCCAGGACAAGGTCACTGCAACCACGGGGGCAAAGAGCCACAGGAGCAGCTCGGTTGGGTGAGGAGGAGATGCCAACCCCATGGGCACAGCACACTGGGTGCACGGGGGCCATACGTGGCCTGGGTGAAGGGTGCTGAGCCAGCACTGGCAGACCCCAGCACCGCTTACCGGGGAGGTGCCCAGTCGTGCTGTGTGCAGTCCAGCAGCGTCCCCACGTACGTCTTGTTCCTCCAGGTAACGTTGACCACCAGCATACCTGTAAGGAGAGCAAGAGGGTCAGACAGGGCCAGGTGTGACCCTTCCTGGGCATTGAGGCAAAGGGGGACAGGCAGGAGGAAGAGTTCAGCTCTAGGGCTGGAGAAAGGTGGACAAGGGGTCTTGGGGGAGGTGGGACCTCAGGTTCTGGGCTGGAGGGACACCAAGATGGGAGCTGGAGACCCCTGGCTCCTCCCCTCTCTCGGCAACCACCCAACCTCACATCCTTGAGCTGCTCAGGGCTCTTCCCCATTTTCATGGGACCCCAGTGACCCCCAAAGGGCTGCAGGATCCAGGGGGGTCTGAAGATCCACGTTGGCTCCGCATGCACCCAGGCAGGGAAGGGAAGGTGATCTCTGCGGAGCAAGGGCTGGGACCCCCCAGGGGAGATGCAGAGCCCCCAGCAAGGCTGTGGACACCAACGTGGAGCTGCAGCCCCCCCAGCAGGGCTATGACCCCCCATGAGCAGCCATGAACCCCACAGCCTCCAGAAAAGGCTGTCACTGCCACTAGATGGCAAGCTGAGCCCAGCATCCCCACGCAGGTGACCACCCCTGGCAGGAAAACCCAACCTTGGAGGAACAACCCTTGTCCCCCGGCTTTGCTTTGCCCCTGGGACGCCCATCAGCCCCGTATCTCTGCCTGGAGAACCACCCATGGAACCACATCTCCTCCCATCGTGGAGCAAAGGTGTCAGGCCTTCGGAAAACCGAGTGGCTTCAGCTCTTCTGCACCAATTCAAGGAGAGGAGCAGCCTGGCTCACACCCACAGCGACGACGTGGACCCTCAGCACCTCTCCTGGGAGGTGGGGGGGGTCTTTCACGGACCTGATGGCCACAGAACTGATCTGGCCGGGAGCAGAGTCCACGGCGCTGACCACATTTATCTGAGCAAGGTGAAACTCAGGAGGTGGGAAACTCATCTGCAAGGGCTGAGGTCTGACACGGGGGTCTCCTTCGGGAGGAGAAGTGAAATGCATGTCTTTGCCTTCCCCTTCTCCTGGAAAATGGTGGGATCAGGTCACAGGAAGACACGATGCCGACCTACAGCCAGGGGCATGGCCAGGACATGCCACCAGAGACAACGAGCAACAAAGCCAACTGTTAGGAGGGGAGTCCACAGCCCCACGCAGGGAGATGAGGTGCTAACCCAAGGAGAGCGTGCGGAGGGTGGTCCTCATCCCCCTTCCCTCACACGGAGGGAAGCTGCTGGCCGCACTCCAACCCAAACCCACCACCCCCAGGGCATCTCCACAGGATGCTCCCAGGAGCCCGAGGAGGACCAGCAGCCCAGCCCAGAGCCCACCTGAGGAGCAGCTCAGCCTCCCTGGCTCGCCATGCCCTCCCCAGTCGCTCTCCCAAGGCAGCCAAGCCCTCCTGCTGCTGGAAGGTAATGGCAGGAGGAGCCACCAGAAGCTCTTCACACCCCGGGGCCAGCACACAGCATCAGAAAGGTCCTGCTGGCATTCATTCTCCTCCCACCACTGTGATGGCAGGAGTCTGAAAGCCAAAGGGGCGAAGCGAGTGGGCACATCCCCATCTATCCCTCCCTGGTGGACCATCAACTCTCCAACACACACCAGCCTATATTTAACCTGCTGCAACCAACCAATCCCACCAAATCCCCTCCTAATCCCCCCACAATAACCCAGGACAATCCAAACCCCGGGACAGATCCTAAGCAGCTTTCTCCACCCGCCGCAGGACGATGAGCAGGCGAGGGGCAGGGCAAGGGCGGGCAGCAGGGAGGCAATGACCTCCCATCCCCGCTGCAGATGCCCTCACCCAGGAGCAATCCCACCTGGGTAACTCCAGTCCCACCTGGTTTCACGGGATGGTGACCCCAAGCGATTGGGACCACCCAAATGCCCACATTTGGTCACCAAGTACTCGTGTCACCGCGGAGTCGCATCCCTGCCGGAAAAGTGAACGGTGGGGCAGTGGTGCCCAGCTGCTGTCAAGGAAGACAGAGTAGGAGATCATCCATTTGTACAGGATTAAGAGATGAAGGGAGCTGGGGGATGCAAAAAAAGCACCCCCTGGTCCTTGTATGGTCCCTTGGTGGGGACATGGGATGGACAAGGACACTGATGCATGAGGTTCTCCATCCCAACACAGTGCTCAATGAGACCAGACTAAGTCTTCCTGATGGATAGTCCTGGCTAGGACATGGCTCCTCCGTGATCGGGGTTGTGGGCACCAGGAGCCATCATGCCCCAGGTCACCTTTGCAAGATGAAGCCCCCAAGCCCAATCACAGAATCATAGAATCATTATGGTTGGAAGGGACCTCCGGGGTCATCAAGTCCAACCTTTATCCCATCATATTCCTAAACCATCATATTCCCACCCCAGAACATCTCCAAACCCTGCTGAGAAACCAGGGTGCCAGGACCCACAGCAAGCAGGGATGTTCTCAGACCCTGCATGGCCAGTTCACCACATGACTCAACATGACGCTACTGAGCTGTGTCCAGCAAGGCCAGTTCTCAAGCATCATGGGGACTTCTGGAGTGCTTGGAGGAGCATCCCCAGCCTCATGGGAAGCAAGATGTTGCTGCTCCAGCTGGAGACGACAGCTGCTGAGAGCTCTGCTAGCTTTGCACTAATTTTGGGGTGCAGGGGACCTCTGCAAGGCAATGGGACAACAGCCGGTGGCATTTCCCACGCCAAGGAGAGGCACTTGGCCTGAAGATTCATGAACCAGCTCAGATCCAGGGTCGGTGTAGCTGCACATCCCATCTGCACTAGTGAGCAGGAGCAGGGATCCATCCTTCAGTGATCCCACACTGAGGCACCACCAAGCCTCCAGCTCATGGAGATGCTCAAGGTCCTTTTTCCATTAATTCCTCCTCCAACTGCATCATCTGGAGGATGTCCTGGCTTTAGGACGCCCCTTCTTCAATTTGTTTCTCCTCCAGCTCCATCACTTTTGGAATGCTCCAGGAGCTTGGCCTGACCTGTAGTGCCCAAGCTTTAGGACACAACACCCAAAGCTGTTGTGAGGCCATCATGCTGCTGCCAGGAGAGCAGAGGACACCACAGGGCAAGGGATGGCCAGCACCAGGGCCACTGTGCCCAGCACAGAGAGAGATCACCCAGTGGGTCCTTCTTGGAGATGGCTCTGTCAGACATAGGGGCAGCTTCTGGTGTCTTCTTACAGAGGAGCCCCCTCCTGCCCAAACCTTGTCACACCAACCCATTAGAGTCCCCCCAGCAGTGTCAGACGGAGATAAGGTCACTCCTTTAAGCCACGCAGGGATGGATGCTGGGATGGTGGGTGACTGTCCCTGGCCACCTAATGTCCCGCTTTCCAAGGGACAGGAGGGCTACAAGTGGGGCCTTGGATGCTGGAGCATGGAAAAAGCAGCAGGAAAACCTCTCGTGTGCTGAAAGCACCTCATCTGGATTTGTAGACATGTCCTTGGTGGTGCCCTGTACCCTTCAGCCCTACACATTTCACAAACCCCAGCTTTGGACGGTCAGGTCCAATATCTCCTCCAGCATCACCCTTGACCCCACCCATTAATGACGTGAAGGCATGAGAGAGATGCCAGGCAGAAACAGGGATGGTTTCACCTTGACCTTCCATGAGGTCATGAGATGCTGCTACGACCGGAGCCGATGCGCACAGCAGAGCAGAAACAACCAAAGGCAATGGTGGGATTTGTCTTCTGCAGGGCTTGGCCGTAAAAGCCACCACACCCAACGGTGGCAACCAAGCAGCAGCTGGTGGAAAAGGATCTTTGCATGAGTTCATGGAATTACTGCAGACTAAAAATAGCCCGGCCACGGGAAGTCACAGGGTGCCCCCAGGCAGGCGCCGGAGCTGCGGCTGCGGCAGCGCGGGGTAACGTGGATGGACAAGCAGATGGACCACAGAGCTTCATGGTGGGGTGAGGAGCAGGAGAAACGGGAGGAGAACCAGAAACCACCCCCATGTCACTGCCTCTCGAGCAGCATTGGGAAGGCGGAGGAGGTCTCTGCACTCTCTGCCTTGGGGATGGTCTGTTTGGCCCCCACCTGGGCTCCTCTGCCCACCATGAGCCTCTTCTCCTCATTTCCACCCAAAAATACCCCCTGTGAGGTCCAAGCTCTCACCGGCGTCGCTGCAGCCCATGGGGTCCTGGGATCTGCAGTGAACTCTGGGGCTGAGGGGAAGCACACCAGAGTGGCCCACCAGTGGGGATGGGTCCAGAAGTGCAGGGTGCTGATGCTCCTCAGCACCATTACATGTCCCAACTCAGCCCAGCCGTGCCTCAGTTTCCCCAGCTGATGGGATCACACCTTGTAAAGCCATCGGGCTCTTTGCAGACACCGAGGGAGCAGTGCCAGCACCCTAAGCTCAGCAGAAGACCGTGGGCATGTTTCCTCTGAGAAGATCCCCCGGCAGATCCCCCAGCCCCTGAGCGCTCCTGCGTTGTGTCTCCTTGTCCCCACCAGCAAGCCCAGCTCAAGGAGATTCTTGGGTCTGATTTTACAACATGTGATGTCCTTCTGCCTTGGAGCAGGAGAAGAAACCCATGTACACCTGCCGGCTGCCTTCACCTGGGCGAGTCTGTCCATGCTGGTGGAGAGGGCAGAGGTGTGGGAGATGTCTCCACCACAAGCAGTCAGGTCCCAGAGTCTGTCCATGCTGGTGGAGAGGGCAGAGGTGTGGGAGATGTCTCCACCACCAGAAGTCAGGTCCCAGAGTCTGTCCATGCTGGTGGAGAGGGCGGAGGCGTGGGAGATGTCTCCACCACCAGGAGTCAGGTCCCAAAATCTGTCCATGCTGGTGGAGAGGGTGAGGGCATGGGAGATGTCTCCACCAGTCAGGTCCCAGATTCTGTCCCTGCTGGTGGAGAGGGCAGAGGCATGGGAGGCGTCTCCACCACAAGCAGTCAGGTCCCAGTGTCTGTCCATGCTGGTGGAGAGGGTGGAGGCGTGGGAGATGTCTCCACCACAAGCAGTCAGGTCCCAGCCTCCCTCAGCACAGCCCACACACTCCCAAACAGCTCAGGTCACAACACTGTTGTCCACAACGGGGACAATTCCAGGGTCACCACCTCCGTATCAGGAGCCATCACAGCACTCGGTTCCGCACCAACCGCAGCTTCAGAACCAGTTTCCCAGTAGGGAGAGAGGAAAGGCAAACTGGGCCCATCCCCACCTTCCCCAAGCACAGGGAAAGAAGGGAACCCTGTGGTAGCAGCTCCTGGGAACAGGAGTCTCAGCTCAGCTTTCCTTGGAGATAATGAAGACGTTCACCATGTGGAGAGGGATTAAGGCCGACAGCTTCGTTCCTGGCACACAATGGCAATGGAAGAGCAGGAGGTGACATCCAAGAGGAGCTCCTGGTTATGCGGCCAACGTGAACCATCGGTTGATCTCCACCACCACTGCTCCTTCTCACCTTTGAGCTCCCGGGCTCTGTTTCTGCTTCCAGACCCCAGCTGAAGCCAGACACCAACACGAGGAGCTCAACCCGAGCCTCCTGAAGCAGAAACCTCCTGCATCCCAGCACGGGAAGGGTTCCAGCGCTTGCCGTGCTCTGCTGAGCCACCTATTCATCCCCGCACCACTTGGCAGGGCCCCAACAGCAACAAAAGCCATCAAAGGAGCTGGGAAAGCAACCCAAGCCCTGCACAGATGAGAGGAGCTCCAGTGGGAAAACGATTCCATTGGCTTGGCAAGAGAGACGAGAGCCTCATCTCCCACCGAGCCCATTGGGAAAGCTCTGCTGGGGGGGGTTAATTCAGCAGGAGATTTCGGCCACCTCCCAGGGTCTGAGTGGCTTTGTGACAGACCTGGGGGTTGCCAAGCAGAAACGAAGTCAACTCCACCGAGGGCCTCTCCTCCGACACCTCCAGAACAAGTCAGCTCTTGTAGCCAGGCTGACAAGTGGCAGCTCCATTCCTCACCCGCTGGCTGGGTGAGGGGACAACCCACCGCGCCGGGCTGACGTGGGCTTTGGCCCGGTTTGCTGGGCAGAGCTGTGGCTCCCACACAGCTCCTCTGCCCTGGCCACCCAGATCACAGAATCCCAGAATCCTAGGGGTTGGAAGGGACCTCAAAAGATCATCCAGTCCAACCCCCCTGCCAGAGCAGGGTCACCTAGAGCCCATCACACAGGAACGCATCCAGG
>VZRW01003751.1:45127-80900 GCA_013398125.1 Aegotheles bennettii | reverse complement strand
CCTCACCCTTTACATATTTGTAAACATGGATGAGGTCACCCCTCAGTCTCCTTTTCTCCAAGCTAAAGAGCCCCAGCTCCCTCAGCCTCTCCTCATAAGGGAGATGTTCCACTCCCTTCATCATCTTTGTGGCTCTGCGCTGGACCCTTTCAAGCAGTTCCCTGTCCTTCTTGAACTGTGGGGCCCAGAACTGGACACAGGACTCCAGACGTGGCCTCACAAGGCAGAATAGAGGGGGAGGAGAACCTCTCTTGACCTACTGACCACCCCCTTTCTAATGCACCCCAGGATGCCATTGGCCTTCTTGGCCACAAGGGCACATTGCTGGCTCATGGTCATCCTCCTGTCCACCAGGACCCCCAGGTCCCTTTCTCCTACACTGATGGTGGGGGGAAAGGCCAGGGCATGCCAACAAGTGGGGACATGGGAAGGAAGGGATTGCCCTATCTCCAAAATGACACTGTAGGAGAGCAGAAAGCTCTCTGGTGGCACTCACCATCCTCTGTCTCCTGCCAGACGATGCCCTCCAGGTTCACGCTGGTCCCGGGCTCGCAGGGGCCCAGGCACTCGGGCTCGGTGGCCAAGGCGACGTCGCAAGTGTTGACTCCCACCGAGCGGGTGCGGACCATGATCTGCTCGCACGGCGATGAGATGTCGTTGTTGACCACGGGAACAAGGAGGTGCAAGGGCAACACGGCGGGCGTAGAGACAGGAGACTCCATCTGTGGGGAAGGAGAAACACAGCGGTCACAGGCAGGAACACTGGAAGAGGAGCAAGTATCAACAGGCATCTACATTCCTGGAGAACCTCAAGCCCGGGGTTGCCACCTTCTCGGTGCCTGTGCCGGCAGGGCAAGTCCCACGCCCCGTCAAGAGGCCAAGGATGGTGCAGGTCTCTCCCCCACCCTGGCGTGCCCACACCCGCGTAGCCCTGAAGAGCCAGCACTTTGTAGTTGTGCAGATCACACCCAGAAGTCCTTCCGCAGGAGATATCAGCTCTCCTGCGTGGAAGAGTTTGTGCCAAGTTCCTTCCCCGACGGCTTTAGCCGGTGGAACCATCCCTGGTGAGGACGCCCTTGGCTATGGCTCAGATGTTAACGCCATCAAGTCAACCACTTTGGACCTCATGGAAAAAAAAATGACAGGCTCCTGCTCAACTGGCAGGACAGGACAAATGAGCAGCGGTCTCCTTCCAGCACCCACAGAAACCAACATCCTCCTCCTCCTCCCAGATTCACCCCGTGACCACCTGAGGACGCAGGATCACATCCCTCTTCCCTGCACAAGGATCTGGCCAAGCCTTCCTGCTCTCTTTACGCATGGAAACCACATCTCACAGCCAGAGCTGGGCTTGGAAAGCCAACACGCCGAGCGAAACCACGGCCAAGTCCTCCTCCTGCTGACAAGCCAAGGTCCTTGGCCGCTCTGCCACGCCAGCAGATTACAGCAGAGTTAGGAGAAGGATGGCTGACGGGCTGATTCTGCTGCTGGCCAAGGCAAGGGCAGGGTGGAGACCTTCCCATCCTTCAGGGTTCATCAGCCAAGGCAGCTGCAGTCAGCCACCCCTTGCCTTGGTTCACAAAATCTGCAGCAGTTCTGGGGCTGGCTGCTCATCCTCTGCCAGACCTCCTCTCCTTCCAGTTCATGATCTTGATGAGGTGCTGAGCAACCTCAGAAGAGGAGCAGGCTGAGGAAACCAATCAACTCATCGGCAAGCACCGACCTGGGTTTGGTTTCAAGCAGGGGAAGGTCCCTCTAGGGCAGCAGGCACCACACCGAGAGGTGTCCTCCTGCCCCTCTGCTCAGGAGAGAAGATTCTAACCCTGGGGAGGCCAGGCTTGCTGGTCACCAAGAGTGGACACAGACACCAGCCCACCACCACTTCCAGCCTCGCTGCTGGCTCTCCTTGGCTGCTGACAGGCACCAAATGGTCCCACCCTGAGCTGGCATCCTGGTCCTGACCAACTGCCACAGTTATCTGCTCTCTCTTGCTCCCACGCCTCCAGCCTTTGAGCAAGAGAAGTCACTCCAGCAGAAGCTTGCATGTCCAAGCTCACCTGCTCCCCAAAACAAGATCATCCCATCTCCTCATCAGCTCCTGACCCCACAAAGCCCCTCCACACCCTCAGGGACACAAACACCATCTGCATGTGGAGAAGGTGCAAGATGCAATCTCTAGGCAGGAGAGCAGAGAGGAGGACACTGCATCTGCCACGGGGGTGGCTGTGAGCAGGGGACACCAATGTGACACCTGTTGAGAACTTAAGGGACCTTCTGGCCCTGTCAGGGCAAGTGGATTTGCTCTTCCAGCAGGAGAACACAAAGCACCTTCTACCTGCATGCCTGCAGCCCTCTCCCTGTCCTCCTGCCTCCATCCCCTCTCTGGACAGAACACGTCCACCCCACTGAGTGTTAAGGATGGCCTGGAGGTCTCCAGCAGCACTGGCTGGACCACAAGGTCCTATCTGCCAGCAGCACAGCTCTTCTCCCTATGCACCACCTCCAAGCTCCCATCAGCAGGACCAGCTCTCCCCCAGGATCCCATCCCTGGCTTCTGAGGCTGCCCATGGGATTGGAGAGGGAGGTTTTGGGATGAAACCCACCCCGGGCCTGTGGAGAGGAGAACAGGAGCGCAGAGAACCACCACATCCCGCACATCTCGGCGGCTTCAGGCCAAGAAGGACACCTGAAGGGAGCGTGAGGCTCCTTTGAAGGGGCTCAAGGAACCAACGGGCTCCTCAACGCAAAGCAAAACCAAATCTCCAGCTCGGAAAGAGCCGAGGAGGAACCGGGCAGAGCAGCTCCGAGCTCACTCCATGGGATTTCACATTTCACCTCCAGCAGCCCAAGGAGGACACAGCCAGCGCCTGCTCCCCGCCCCAAGCTCAGAGCAGAGGCCCTTGGTGGCTGTCCAAGGGCGAGGGCAGGACGGACCCACGTCCGAGAAAATCACAGAATCACAGGATCATTATGGTTGGAAGGGACCTCCAGGGTCATCAAGTCCAACCTTTAAAAAAAGCCATGCTGGAGGGAGGGACAGATGGATCAACCCCCCCACGCACCTTATCTCTGGGTGCCAGCGCTCCTGCAAGGGCAGGAGGTGGTGGCCACAGGAGGTGGTGGCCACAGGAGGCCCCAGGCCCCAGGCCAGGAGCCAGGGGAGATGCTGGCGTGGGGGTCGCTGGGCTCCCACATCTCCCCCAGGCAGCCTGGCTGAGCCTGGGGGACCTCCAGCCCTGCGCCCTCCTGGCTCCCAGCTCCAACCACCCCCCCCAGTAAATCACCCAACACCCCTGGGACCCAACCCCCCTCTGCACGATGACCACTGATTTCTCTTCCTTTGCTGGGTGGTGCCACGGGGTGAAGCCTCCCTGTACCACCACCACCACCTGCCCGATGAAAGCCCTTTGTGTTGCTCAGGAGGCTTTGCCATCACGAGGAACGTTGCTTTGACCACTGCCGAGGACACAAGTGGAACAGAGCCAAGCCCAGGCGGTGGCCAGCACGAGCGCTTCGTTAGCACCAGGCACCGTTAAGGGGAGGTCCCAGCAGCAATCGGCCAACTGGAGAAAGGTTAAGAGGGCACAACAAAAATAAAAACACCTTCCTGATTTTGACACCAACCCCCAAGCCCCCCAGATGCACTCGTGTTTGTGAGGATTTTGGGTTGCTCCCAATTATCGAAGTCAACCAGGCAAAAAAAGCAAATTTCTGGGCAACGAAAGCCAACGGGGCCACCAAAACCCAGAGAAGAGCAACCAGGAGAGACATCTGTGGGGCATCTACAAGGACAGAGAGGGTGTGAACAAGCCTGTGGTGCAGGGCACCCGCAGAGCTGCACCCTGTTTGTCAGTGAGGACCTTGCTGTGGTCACCTGAGATGGCTTCCAGTGTATCCCACATCCACGAGCTGGGCAGCACGTGGTGGCCCATTTTTCTCATCTAGAAGGGTCCTCCAACTCCTACAAACGCAGACAGACAACAAAAGCCAAGAGGGAGCCTCGCTGACTGGTCACAAACTCTCAGCTGCCGTGTGCCAGGAGACAAAACATGGACCAAAACTGCTCCAACACAGGAGCACCGCTTGAGGCTGCAGCCAACACTTCCCACGTCACTGCATGGCTCGGCTCAGTGTTTGGGAGCTTTGATGTTGTCACTTGGCCACCACATCCCCAACAGCTTTGGTTTTTCAGAGCAGGACCTGGGAACATGAGCTTCCAACCCCTTGAAGGGAGATAACCATGGAGCAGATCCATCCAGTTGATGAGCATCTTTGGTGGGCACCTCCAAACTACAGCACCCGAGGTGCCTCTCCCCCACCGCCCACTGACCTCTGCAAGGATTTCAAAGAGGAACCAAAGTCTTCTCCAACCTGACCCCCAAAGCTGGGTGTGCAGAGCCTGAAGAAAAATCCCTCTGTTGGCACCAGTGTCCACCCCGTTGATGATCCAGTCTTGAACCTACTTGCAAGCATTGCTCAATAGGCTCCAGGTCACATCCCGCAGTGACAACACCCCAACACACTGGATCCACACAACCCCAGGCAGCATGGAGAAGGCTCCAGAAGAACCCCTCCAGGTGGCAATGAACTCTGTTTGCTGGCTGGATTCGTCTGGACCCCAGCAAGAAAGCAGCCAACAAGAGCTTCCAACAAACCCCCGCGTGCAAGGAACCAACGGTGGCACGAGCGTCAGGTCCAAGGATGGAGCCAGGAGCGTGGTTGCTGCCCGATGCTCGCTGGAGGTTGAGGTTGCTGACAGCAAGATGTGAAGAAAGAAATGTGTTTCAGAAGAAAGTTTCCCTTCCCTGGACAAATGCCAGCTCAGAAGAAGCCGGTTGTTTCCACCGACCACGGGAACGTGCTCAGGGAGGAGCCTGGGTTTCCCAGTCGGCAAATCCAAGCCCGTGGGACATCGGGGCAGCTGGTCCAAGAAAACAGGAGGATCATCATTTCCAACAGCCTCCTTCAGCAAGAGGCAGCAAATGCCCACAGGAGGAAGGGCCAATGCCCCCACATGCCAGCACGGAGCAGGCTCGGCAGACAAGACAAGTGAGCATGGGACCTCATGGCCAGTGCCACCACCAGAGGAGCCAGGCAATCTGGATGGGAACTAAAGGTTTTTATGGAGTCCTGGTCCCAGTTTCCCTCCTTGGATGGTGCAGCTCATCCTTGGGAGCCAGCAGGTAAAGCCAGCCCCAGGCTGGGAGGAGATGGCAAGCATGTGCCCGGTGGTCTGGACTGGCTCTGCCACCCAGGACTCTCACTGTCCCCCCCGAAACCAAACTGGAGAGGCCAGTTTCCCCACCACATTCCTTGGTGGCTCATCCCTGGTGCTCCTCATGGTCTGCTCTCAACCCCCACATGCCTGCCTGTGATTCCCAGCACAGTGTGAGAGCTGCCTGTGTGTCCTCTCCTGGCCATGCCCAGCACCCACACCCCAGTTCCGAGGTCCAGCTGTCCCCTGCGCAGAGGGACTTTGCCTCCATCCATGCAAAGCCCTTCCTTGGCCAGCAGGTCCCTGCAGAAGGGCAGGAGGGGACAGTGGCCAAGCGACCAGCCACTCCCCTTTTGAGGAGAACCTGACTGCCAAAGTCTGCCCCACCACACGTGAACACACCACAGAAACCAAAGCCTGGACGAGGACTTCTGGATGAGGACTTCTGCACGAAGCTGGTGGCCAGTTGCGGTAACGGGTAAACTGGGGCCATGGGGTAACAGTGGAGGTGGGACCTGCACCCAAACCAGCAAGGAGGGGCTGATCCAGGCATCGTATGCACATCAAGCCCAGCCACGCTGCTGGAGAAATTCAAACATTACCCAGCAGAAGCTCCATGGAGCCACCTGCTGTCCCCGGGCCACCGCTCCCCTGCTGGAACACGAGGTCTTATCTCAGCGCTCGCAGATCAAGGGGAGGAGACGCCGCAGAGGCACCGTCTTGCATATTCCTGCGGCTTCAATAAAGCCAGGAATAGCATCCCAGGCAGACATGCTGGCACCACGTCACCTGCTCCAACCACTATTACATCTGCTCCAGGAAGGAGGGGGAGAAAGGTGCCACCAGGAGGAGAGAGGGAGTGAAGAGCGGCAATGGAAGGGAGCTGTCCCCCTCCATTGGGAGCGAGAGAGGTGGGAAAGAAGAAACCCAAGGAGGGATCTCCATGCAAGCAGCTTCCCACCAGGAAGCCAGGTCTCACAATAAGCCCCCCACTCCATGCCCACCTTCCTGTCAACATGGACAACAGTGCTGAAGTGTGGTTGGCTTCTTACATGGCTGCTCTGCCTCCAGCACCCCCTGTGCCACCGACATTGCCACATGTCCTTCAAGCCACGATGATCAATGGAAGAACCACCATGGGGTAAAGTCTTGCTTTGCTTTCTTTCCCCCAAACCCAATAAATTAACCAGGCAACTCTACCCAAGTGGCAAAAGGATCCTTTCCACCGCTTGGAAACACACCAGGCCACCTTCCTGGAGACCTTCTCAAGCACCAGTGCAGCCCAGCTCTTTGGTGCCTCCCTTCAGAGACACACATGTCATCATCTTTCTGCTTTCTGGGCTGGAGGCCACCTTCTGCTCCAAGGGAAATGGCTCCCCAGCAAAGTCCCAGCCCTGCACTCAACCTTCTTGCAGTCCCCAAAACCCTCCCCAGATCATGATGTCCATCTCCACCAGGCTCCTCCAGCTGCCGTTCCCCAGATGCTCTCAACCAAACACCCCCACGTTCATTTTCTGATCTGTTCCCACTCAAAAAGGCCTTCACATAGGAAGCCTAGAAGCAAGAGGACCAAAGCCAGGATGACATCAAGACAGACACATTTTCCTCCTTGACCACATGAAATTCATGCCCAAATCTGAGCAGCGCTCAAACGACCACCGTTAACCCCAGCACTCCCTGACCAGCACATCAGAGCAGGCAAAGGAGCAGCAGCAAAGGTTTCACGAACACCTCGGTGCATCAATCTCCTGGAAGGAGGACATCAATCCAGGAGGCCTTTCACAAACCACTTGTGATGCAGCTCCAGCCATTAAAAGCTCACTGATAACCATCAGCTGAAGGACACCGAGGTCACACACAGCTGAGCTGGAGACAACCCCAAAGCCCACATCAGCAAAGCAGACAAGAAGAATCACATGGAAGAGCAGCATCTTCATGGCAAGGTGCTTTGACCCTGCCAGCTCCCCTTCAGGGAACAAGACCTGTGGGGTCTGCCTGGTGCTACGGAGCACCCTGAGCACCAGGATGGACCCACCACCCCATCAACTCTAGAGACAAAGAACTTATGCCAGAGCATTCCATCAGCATTCCATCAGCAACCAGTACATGTGGGTGATCCTGAACCTCCCCGAGGAGACCAAGCAAGCAGCCAATCTCTGGTTTTAAGGAGAAGAAGCTGAAGTTCCTACTGCAAGCATCACCATGCCAGGGACACACCAGCACAGGTTCCCACTGCAGCCAGAGGTCCCCATGCAAACACCCCAGGCAAGGTCCTTCTCGGAGGACACCTGATGACTCCACCACTTTCAAAGAGGTCAGAAAACCATGGTACTCCCCATCTGCTGGGCACCACAAAAGAGACTGAAAACCATTCCTCTGGAGGTGATGAGAACCCAAAAGTTACCTTGCCTTGCCTAGGGTTAGCAACCAAGGATCACAAGCCAAGGTAGACACTTGGTAGGTCAGAGCTGAGTGGAGAAGTTAGAGAACAGCACAGGTCCACCTGACTGGTTCACTCTTCATTTCTTCCCCATAATTTTTCTCCACCTTGGTCTTGCAAGTCTCAACTTCCACCACCCATCTGCAATCCGCACCAGGGCACGGCCACGCAAGGACACCCATGGCAGTGTGCTAACCTGGAGCATGAATAATTAAATCATTTCATTAATTAATGATGCCCATCCAGGCACGATGTCTCATGCAGTGTCTCCAAGTCAACCAGAGAGACGCAGCTCCGAGGGAGGAGATGGATCCAGGACACAGCAAAAACGAGCTGGGTCTGACCTGGCTCATCTGGGAGGGGATTCCCAGGGGAGAAGGGACAAAGCCCAGCCCATGAGCCACTGCGACCACTCTGTGGCCAAGCCAAGGACCCATGAAAAAGGGCCCCCGTGTTTGCAAAGAGCTTAGGAAGAACAGACGGGGCCTGGGGGAAAAGATGGGCTTGACTTGAAGGTGTCTGCATCAACCACGCTGTAAATGTGTCACGGGGTGGCTGGACCTTCCATGACAGCCAGAACTACAGCACTGGCTTGCATCTCCCAACATCCAAGGGTCCAAAAGCAAGTGTCAGTCACACTTGGAGTCACCATGCAAGAGAAGTGGTGGGGATACGGAGTTACAGACATTCGTAAGTCATTACCCCAAGGTGGTCCTTCTGATGATCTAGAAGAGGATCATCTCCAAGATGCCTTCTTAGCATCATTGAATGATTTGAGTTGGAAGGGACCTTCAAAAACCTTCTAGTCCAACCCCCCTGCCATGGGAAGGGACATCTTTTCACTACATCACTTTGCTCAAAGCCCCATCCAACCTGGCCTTGAACACTTCCAGTGATGGGGCATCCACAACTACTCTGGGAAACTTCTTCCAGTGTTTCATCACCCTCAGCATAAAAAATGTGTTATGTCCAATCTCAAACCCTCTTGTTCTTCATCCATGCAACACAACCATGGGGTTCCTCTAAGCACAAAGATAGCAAAGTGGTGGCACCGAATTGACTATGCTTGTCCTACCTTCCATAGCCACCAGAAAACCAATGTGGTGAGGCCAGCTTGCAAGAGAGATCCAGAGGCAGTCCAAGTGGGAAAATCCTTCATCCTTGCCCTGATCTCCTCCTTTCCCACTCCCTACATCCCTCCATCAGTAACACAGGGCACCCACATCACTCCCAAGGCACCCCCTCAGCACCCAAGTGCTGCTGACACCCCAGATCCCCCCACACCGGGCTCTGAATTGCCAACAGCCACGTTCACAGTGCTTCTGGGACACAGCAGCAGTCCCTGTCCTTCCACACAGCCAACATCCAGCAGCTCTGGACTCCCCCAAGTTCGGATGAGGCACCAGAGAACCTCAGGTTGGCCAAATTTTGGCAGAGTTATCTTCTGAGGTTCTTTCACATCGCAACCACAATAACGAGCATTGCCGTGATGAGAGCACAGGAGTCCATCTCCATGGCTGGACCAGGAGGCCCATGGACAAGCAGGTTCTCTCATCACACAGGTCCACCTACAAATGAGTATTTTCTAAACATCCTGCGCAAGAAACTCAACAGCTTGCAGCTCCAAACACCATTCGGTCCTGAAGGTCTCGTGGTCTCTTGTCTCTGAGGCTCCACGCTCATAGCTAGAAGATTTGCTTGGGGATGGAGAAGACACAAGGTCTCTGTGAGGCAGGGTGCATCTCCTGAGCCACCTGCACAGCTCCTGGAGGACATCTAACCCCAGGGGAGCATCGCTTTGACGGGACCAGAGCACCGCAGCCTTGGTGGCACGCTGAGAAGCACCATGTCTCACTTCTCCATCCCCACCACGGGCTTGGGGGGGAAGATGCAAACCCAACTGCTGGGTGCCGGAGTAAAAACCTGGAGCATTTTACACGCCAGTGTAGCTGGGTACTCACAGCTCCTGGAGAGGCTCAGTCCCGGGGGGAGACACACGCGTTTCAGAGGTGATAACAGCAAAGCCTAGGAGGAGTTTCAGATCTATTTATCCCTCAGGCAAGAGGAGGCATCTTCCTTCCACCTATTTAATATTAAAGACCTGTTTCAGCATGAGCTTCACGTCCAGCCCCTGCAGGCTGCACGTTTAGGAAGCTGCCTGCTTCTCCTCCTCTTTGGAGGCTTTCCTCAAGTCATCAGGAGAGATCCTGGTGGTTTCCAGACACAAAGCCAGCTCTGTCCGAGGAGATGACAGAACCCACCGACCCCGGAGCAGCCCAGCACGTGCTCACATTGCCCCAAAATCTCTTCTGATGGAGGAGGAACGAGGTTTGCAGGTGATGGTGTCCCACCATCCTCTGCTCGCTCCCACCGTCCTCCCCATGCGGCACAAGCCAAGCCCCAGGCACTCAACCCAGGTCCAATTTCTCCTTGCCAAAAAAACACCTTGATATCAACCGTGGTGCCCTGTGGACCCCGTGCTGCCCCGGGTGATGGACACGGGTGGGTGGTGATGCCCAAAGGTCTCACTCGGAGGGGTTCATGCTGACAAGCGACAGCCACCAGCAGTGGAGCAGCACAAGTGAGGATGGATCACAAGTGAGGAGAAGAGCTAGAGCTGAGCCAGACCATAACTCATCACCAGCTGGAGCTCCTCCGTGTGAGGACAGAGAAACAGCTTCAAGTGGTGCTTCAGCGGCTCCTCCAGACCCCAGCGAGGGGATCTGAAACCCAGATACAGCCCCCACCAAAGGGGGATGCCCACACCACCCATGGCTGGAGCTTCCCTCCAGCCCAGTTAAGCTTCAGGAAGGTTCCCAGCCCCTAAACAGGGATACCCACGGGTCGCCAAGGTCCAGCTAACAAGGAACCCTTCACCACGCAACAAAGCCCAATGCTTGGGTTGAAGTTCAACCAACACACTGGGTTTCCAGCTGGCATCCCTGAAACAAAGCAAAGGTGCTGCTAGAGACAGAGCCACCACAAGCCAGCGAGGGAAGCCCAGTGTGGCTGCTGAGCACCCCAGCGCTGGCCCACGGAGGCTCCCAGAGTCCTTCCCAGGCAAAGAAAGCCAACGAGGAGCAAGCGCTGAGGTTAATCACCTGCTGGCTGCGTGGTTTCACCTCCTCCATCCTCCCCTGATGAGAGGTGAGGAGGGACTGGGGAGCCCTCATTTGCTCCCCAGGGCTTTTCATGCCCAACAGTTGGCTTTGAGGGATCATCTTGCCCAAGGAACGCAGAGGGTTCAGAAACGGTCTCCACCGAGGGTTCAGAGATGGTCTCCACCGAGGGTTCAGAGCATCCCATGCTGTTCAAGCCATCCTTCTGGTCGCTTCTGTAACAAGGAATCGTGTAGGGACTGCACTACCCTACAGCACCACGTTCCCAGGCTCCTTGGGAACCCAGGTCCCACCATGTTTCTTGGCCTTTGATTCCTAAATGAGGGATATTTTTTCAAGTCCAGGTTCTTGGAGAGGAGAAAAACCACAAAACCACAAAACCAAGACAAGTGGGACAAGGCAGGAGACCAGGGTCCCTCCCAAGAACGTCACTGTCACATGCCTGTCCTGGATGAGTGTCCTAACCCAATGGTACCCCATAAGAGAGGACTCCCCATTACCAATGGGAGAGTCCTCCAGAGCCTACACTGGAAGCTACAGGACTACTGCAATAGTTGGCCAACAGCTTTAGATACCTCTCCTTCAGCCTGAAGAAGCAGCAATGCATTTTTGTCTACAAATCCCTGGCATAAACCCATCTGACCTTCAATCCCACCACATCTCCTGGGAACAGGGAGGTGGCCTGTCTGTACACACCCACCCACCCCTGCCTTGTACGTGATGGAAAGGAGCAAGAGCTTTTTCCTGACAATAATCATCAGGGACATTATTTGGACTGAGGGAAAAGGTCCTCAAGGTGCCAGCTAGCAGCTTCAGGATGCCAGGGCTGCAGACAGCAGGTCAGGTCGGGAAGCAGGAGGGCTTCACAGGACACCCTGGGAGAGGGCAGGAAGGTGCCCAGAAAGATGGACAGGTGTTTGGGACAACTCCCATGGTCAGAGTGGTGTGGGCAGCAAAAGCCCTCCTTGTCCTCACCACCCACTGCTTCGGGTCTCTGCCAACATCTGCACCTTTCATCAAGCACAGGTAGATGTCTGAACACCACCAACCTCATCTCCTCTGTGGTCCCCTAAACCACACCACGTAACTCACACTGGGACAAGCAAGGAGCTCCCCAAGGGCCTCCAACACAATGCAGCCCAGTGGCACAACCCAAGGACACGTGACCAGCCCACCCCATTCCCACCAGGAAAGCTTTCCAGGAGCAAAAATGAGTTGGAAGGCAAAGCACAGCAGTTTGGAGAGGCCCTGCTGCTCCAGCCTTGGAGCCAGGGAGGCCTCTACTCAAGGGATCAAACACACACGGCAGCAGAACCTGCCAGGAAAGGACAGGGGCACGGCCAACATGTCAGATCCAAGAGGTTCTTCTTGGCCATGGAGCCCAAAGACAAAGTGCTGGCATTTGAGGGACACTGCCTCGGAGAAGAAGGTTAATGGCTGCAGGGATGAAAGCCCCAAAGCTGCATGGGGCCTAGGAGAGGACCAAGGGCTGGAAGGGATTCAACAGGATTAAAGAGTAGAAACTTGGTGAAGAGACAGGGAAGGACTCCCTCCATGTGAAGTAACACCACCATGGATGGACAGGATGGAAGGTGACAGCAACTAGAGGAACACAAATAAGGATGTGACACACCAAAGCCAACGGGCAGCACTGGAGGAGCAGCTCCAAGCTCCAGAAGAAGCAAGCAAAGAGACCAGAAGACACACAAGGTTTGAGAGGTGAAGAAGGGTGCCCAGATGGTGTCATGCCAGGGGACACTGCTTTGGGCAGAGTTCCACAAGCAGGAGGAGATGCAGGATGCAGACTGGTAGAGGAGAAAAGCCCTTCTTCATGGCATTAGCAACCTCCCTTCCCACCTGGAGCTGAGCAAATGTCTTCTGTGCCCTCTCTGGCCTCCATGCCAGCAGCCTCTGAAGCTGCTGCCTGACCCTGACACCCTGCCCAGCTGCTCACCCACCCTCCACTACCAGCCCTACCTGGGCCCACCCAACACTAGGGGCTTCCCAGTACAGACGTGGCCATGATGGTCCCATCATGGTTTCACCCCACCAGGGTTTCAGCTCCAGCATTTCATGGCCATACCAAGGCCATGGGAGCACGTGCACCGCAGCTGGAGAGCAGGAGGATGCTCTGGAGCATGGAGACCACCCAAAACCCCCAAAGGGGTGGGTTCCCCACCTCCGGCTTCCCCCACATAGGTCCTCCCCCACCTTGGAGGCTTCGCCCAGCACTCCATGGGGCTGATGCACACAATGTCACACTCACAAGCCAAACCCTGGTCCCCAGGCAAAGAAGAACACGTTTTCTGTTCACCATCAGCTCCCAGAAGCCAGACGGATTCTGCTCCAGCCTGTTCATGTCCTTGGGAGCAGAGAGGGGCAACCAGGCCAGGGGGACATCCCTGCTCCAGCCCTGGCGGAGGCACTGCGGGCAGGAGCCAGCGAGGTGGGGACCGGGGTCCTTCTCCAGCCAGGCAGCTCCCAGCTCCTGGAGGAGCCCAGAGGAGGGAGGCGAGCGCAGAGGCTGTGGATCATCTCCGTTTAATTGCATCAGCAATTAATGGCAGGGGAGAGGAGGAGCACGGGGCACCAGGAGACAGGGATGCAGCAAGCAGGAGGACGTAATTCCCTCCTTCCCTAAGGAGAGGGGCACTGTTTACAGCTGCAGCTGCCTCACCCCCTGCATTCTGCTCCGGGAGCATCTCTCGAGCTGCACCTGCACCACCAACGTGGCTTTCTTTGTGCTTTAAGCCCCAAAGTCCTTCTGAAGCCATCTCAGCCCCAGATGGAGAGCTCCGACCCTTCCACGTGTGCCAAACCCTCCCGAGAGCCTCAAACCACCCCAAAATCCAGGGCTGGGGAGCAGCTCTGCCAAGGGTGAGCAGGGACCGGAGCCTTGGGGTCCCACCACAAAGCACCACGGGTCCCACCCGAAGCACAGCCCTGTCCCCATCGTCACCCCCTGCCCGCAGCGAGCAGGAGAGCGATGCTGGTCCTGGGGAGCCATCATCCTTCAGAGCCTCCAGGGCTCCATCCCAGAGATCCCAGCTCCCCGAACCGCTGGGATGCCAGGAAAGCATCAGCATCACCAGGATCCGTGCCCGGCTCTGCTGCATCCTTAGCCACGGGGAGCAGATGCTCCAGGAGATGGATGCAGCAGCACCGAGAGCCGGAGCAAAAACCTTCAAGGATCCTGGGCACAAGCAGGAGCTGCTGGGCTGGTCCCCAGCTGGAAAAGGGAGGGAGGCAGACAGGAGGGAAGTGTCCATGGGAATCACCCACCGAGGGGTTTGCAGCCTCCTCACCCAACCCTCCTGTGCACCATGGCCAGCACGGTGAGGTCGGGCAGTGGTGGAGGCACTGCCAGTGCTCACAGTGCTCACCGTGCCCCGCAACTCCCACCGCAGTCCATCCAGCCCCAGGAGATGGCTTTGGGCTCAGCAACGAGCCCATGTTGAGACCAGGGACTCATCACCCTGGCGCCCTACAGCAGACCTGAGGCACCCCAACACTCAGCTCCAGTATCCCACCGAGCATGGAGCCCTTGGCCAGATCCCAAGTCCTTCTCCTGCTGGTTACCAAACCTGCTGGTGGCTTCAAACAACACAACCCAACGAGCTGAGCTCCAAACTTGGGTACGCTCGGATGAAGGCACAAGGTGCTCCGTGCCCGGAAGCCAGCGGGGAGCTGGCAGGAGAGGCTCAGCTGGCAGCAGAGGCTCCTCTCTGAGGAGACCCGTGGGAACAGCCCGCTTGGCACCCCCAAAGGAGACACCACGACATCTCACTGCATCCATTTCACTGCTTCCAGAACCAGGATGGGGAGCGCAGATCCCATCCCCAGCACGCGGCTGCTTGGTGCTGGGTCTGACCGGTGGGGAACTGGTGTAGTTCAAACACAAACCTGATGCACCCCAAGGCTGGGCACCGGTCAACTGCTCCAAACCCAACCTTTGCTACAGCAGAATCATCCTTCACCCACTGACCATTGAAGATTTTAAAGATTCAGGTTGTCAGTGGGGTTGGGTGGCTGCCCCAGCGCCTGTCCTCCCCGCTGTGAGGAGCACAGGGGGGAGCAGTTTGATACGTTCTCTGCCCATCCCTTGAGGAACCACTTCAGAAGAGCAGAGGGACTGGGAGGGGAGCTCAGGCAGGCGCTGGGCACACACAGAGCCAGGGAGCAGCGGATTCCACGCTCGCCAAGGAGCGGGAGCAGGAGCAGGGCAGTGGCAGGCAGTGATTTACGGAGGCGCCGAGCCTTGCCAGGTCACACATGGACAGGATCCAGCCCCATTATCTGTCATATGCTGCAGGACACGGTGCCAACAGCCAAGTCGAGATCACCCAGCTCGTTTGCAGGGGAAAAAAAAAGACACAAAACCACTGAGATGCGAGCACCCGGCTTTTGTTCAAGCCCCTGCTTGTTCAAGCCCTTGAGCAGGCACAGCAGCCGGCGTGAAGCATGGAACGCCTGGGGGCTCAGCTCCTGGAGGAGGCAGTGGCAAGTGGTGGGGCAGGAGCTCTGCTGGTGGGAGCAGCTCCCCAGCACCCTCCTGTGGGTGTTCTCCCAGCCCCGGGGGTCTCGAGGCATTGCAGGTTTTGGGGGCAGAGCTGCTCCGCGCCATCCCACACCGAGTGGTGCCTTCTCCGGGCAAGGAGTGGTCAGCAGAACCACCTGGGCAAGCAGGGGGTGTCCACAGGGCCACCAGCCACGTGGCTTTCACAATTAGCCCACGCTAACGAGATATTGAGGTGCTGGAGTGAGTCCAGAGAAGGGCAACGAGGCTGGGGAGAGGTCTGGAAAACAAGAACCAGCTGAGGGAACTGGGGTTATTGAGCCTGGAGAAGAGGAGACTGAGAGGAGACCTTATTGCCCTCTACAACTACCTAAAGGGAGGTTGTGGTGAGGCTGGTGTTGGTCTCTTCTCCCCAATTGCTGATGACAGGACGAGAGGAAATGGCCTCAAGTTCCATCAGAGGAAGTTTAGGTTGGAGATTAGGAAGAAGTTCTTTACTGGGAGGGTGGTTGGGCACTGGAATGGGCTGCCCAGGGAGGTGGTGGAGTCACCGTCCCTGGGGGTGTTCAAAAACCAGGTTGATGAGGCACTTGAGGCCATGGTCTGATGGTCCAATGGTTAGGAATATGATGGGATAAAGATTGGACTTGATGACCCTGGAGGTCCCTTCCAACCAGAATGATTCTATGATTCCATGATTTTTAAGGAATTCAAATTTGTTTCCTCCAAATCCTCCTCTGCCAGACTGGAGGTGTGAGCCAAGAACCACCCACACCTGAGGGTTCCAATGCTGGACCACCACAGCTTGAAGGACACAAGCTTCTGGAGCCAACGCCGTGTTGACCTTTCTTCCCTCCCTTCTGTTTGTCCAAGCAATCCCCAGGTGCAGCGACTCTGCAGCAAGACGCCGTCGATGTTCCTCAGGGAGCCGCGGAGCCTCTCCTCCCCCGGGAACACGAGTGGGAAGAGGTTTGCTGTGCTTGTTTGACAGCCCTGGCTGCAGGTGCAATGTGAGTCCCACCACTTTTGAGTGCATTCATCCATTTTTAAGGGAGAAACCGAATTATGTGGGAGAGGAACTTGAGAGCTCGAGAAACGCTCGCTGGTTTTTTGTTCCCTTGGGTTCTGCCGAATGCCTCACGGGATGCCAGCTCCTGAGGATGGGATGTTCAGAGATCCTCCAAGAGAAGATGTGCAAGAACCGAAGCATCTAACCTAATCACTGATGAAAACACACCCAAAACCAATGTGTTTTGAGGGAATAAAGAAGCCTGGAGAGCCAAAGCATCAATGCACCATCACCACCACTCGGAATGGAGCAGATTTGAGGGTTTGGGTGGACAGAGGTGAGATGGAAAAAGCATTATTCTCAGTTTTTAGCCCGTTTTGGTGCCACCAGCTGCAAGATCAGCTCACACAGGCCAGAAGCGAGGCCAACACCCCGCGGGACAGGAGGCTCCTCGGAGAGATGAGACCTTGGTCACCTCGAATCCAAGCTGCAAATCTTCACCTGCAACTTCAAACACCACGCCACGCCAGGAACCCACCATTAGCTAATTAAGAACCTGGGTATCTTTCCATCTGAGACATCACAGCGAGCCACCCATCGCTCCACGGCGATGGCAGGGGGGGAGACACCAGCGCCAGGCAAAAACAGGACCAGGAGCTGATGATCTGGGAATGAAAATAAAACCTTGGGGTTGTCAGCCAGGCTCCGTCCCAGCCCGGCTTGCGTGCTAGAAGTTTAAGAAGGGGGTTGTTTGCTGACAGCTTAAAGGATTTAAGGGCAGGATTAACCATGGCTTTGCTAATGAGGGAACTGGTGGCAAACTCAGAGCAATCCCATGAGCATGGGGAGAAGCTGGAAGAGGGCAGGGAGAGAGGGGACGAGCTTACGATGGCAAAAACAACAGGGACACTTTGTCCTGTGTAGGGAACTCAACAAGGAGCTGCTCTTCCAGGTGTCACAATCTCCATTTGCTGCCCACCAAACATGGGGGTGCCAGCTCTGGAGTCCCACCTCCACGGCAGGGCACTGGGGGAACCAAAGGTGCTGTACAAGTGAGAACATCATGGTCAATCATGAGCAGAGGTGCCCAAAAAGAGGACTGCTGGAGGTCTGAAGGGTGAGGACATAGTGATGAGTCCTGGTCTGGAGGTGGGGTTGGAGGTAAAGCCAGCTACAAAGCAGCAGGAAACAAGGAACTGCGGCTCAGCAGCACCAGCTGATCCAAGAAAGCTCCACGTCTGTTGCCTAAGAGCTCCACAGAGTGTTTACAGCCAAATCAGGCTTATATCCAGGTGGACACACCAGATAAAGCAGGAGGCAGATCTCCTGCTCCAGCTCGGCTACGCACAGAGGAACACGCAACCGGACGGGTTCGTTCCAGCAAGCATGGGGTGCTGGTGGCCAGGAACATCCGCAGACAGATCGATGGACTCGTCTGGCAAGCTGGAGCCTGGAGACAAGGGCAGGCAGCAGCTGGGAGCAGCTAATCCACCCAGAGACCCAGCCCAGCTGCTCAGCAAAGCAGCACGGTCCCCTTAAGAGAAAGCGCAATCAGCACAGATTGAGCTGGAAGAGGGTGGGGATATCGCTGAGCTCCAAGCCATGGTCTGAACCTTATCTGCTGCTCTAATACCTATCAGTGTTGATCCAGATTAAAGGATTAGTGGGGATTACTGAAGCCAAGGGAGGATGGGCGAGGGTGAGACGCAGCTCCAGCATTCCCCTCTGCACCCTCCGAGAGAAGCAGCCCACGGAAAGCATGGTGAGGAGGCTCTCCTGGAGCAACGGCAGCCTTGGAATGCCAACCCAACCACAGGTTGGGCTCTCCAGGAAGAAAACAGAGCCTTCCCAGCCAGAACCTCAGCAGGAGTCAGGTTTGTTGGCCCTACAGTTGCCTCCCAACACAGGCCACGTTCAGCAAGTCTTCACAGACCAGCACCAGAAGAAGCCATGCCACCACAATCCATCCACGGCCACCCATTCCTACCAAAGCCCTCTTCTACCACATCCATGGAGTGCTGGGAAACCACCTGGTTAAAACCTGCTGTTGATGTTGCTCAGCGTAGCTTTTAATTGGATCATTCCCCTGACCCAGTTCCCCATATGGTTGCACAAACCCTTGAGCATCAGTGTGAGCCAAGGTGGCCAGGAGCAGGCACAACACCTCCCGGTGTGGCAGTGAAGCTCCGATGGCCACGCAAGTAGGCAGGAAAGTTCCCGTGCCCAAGCTTAAGCTGGGGAAGTTCTCCTCTGAGATCTTCCAAGAGATCATAACCAAACATCTGCTGTGCCCAAGAGAGCTGTCTCCTGAAAATGGCTGGGCTGCAAGCAGTTCAGGACAACAGGTAAGACTGAAGGTCCCAAAGCAGAGCAATACCCTAAGGTTGCCTCCTGTCCCCTTCTGGAAGACCATGGTTGTGGTCAGCAGGAAGGAAGGCAGGACCTGATATCTCAGTCACAGGACAACCCACCTGACTCTTAAGGATAAAGGTACAAAGAGTAATGGCAAGTCCCTGAGCAAGCTGTGCTCCAAAGATGCCCAGCAAGGAGAGCAGGCTATGACATGGCAGAGGAGGTGGAAGAGTCCTCTTCTGATGTCTGATAGATCTATGGAAGAGCTAAGAAATGCAATCTTCCATTTTGGGACAACTCAGCTGTTCAGCACAGCTGCAGTCTCTGTTCTTCACACCTAGCTCAGGAGAAAGCAACGTCCCAAGATGCAGGTGTGCTTCAGAATGTACCCACTTGCTGTCGTGTTCATGTGCAAGTTGGCTTTGGTAGGATCCCATGGCACTACGGAACCAGTGGGTGCTGTGAAAGGGAGCATCTCCCATGGCTGGCCTGCCTCCTCCACCAGTGAATCCCAACCCAGCACCTCCAGGCAAAACCTTCATGCTGAACATCATCTCCAGCATGGGAGGCTCTTGTGGAGCACCTCCCAGCCCAGGGGTTTGCAAGTCAGCTACTGCCGAGACCAAAGGTGGAACCAAACATGCTGCTGATGTGCTCATGGAAAGCACACAGAGATAACAAACTCCTTCTCCCCACGCAGAGAAGGTCTGATAAGAGGAAGGACCAAGATCTTCACCGAGGTAATCACTCTTCACTCAAAAACACACCCTGCACGGCCACTTCTCCATAAGAAAAGGGATGGAGCATCAAGAGCAGCACTCCTGAACTTCCAGAAGAGCCCAAGGAGCAACGCTACGCTGAGATTTCACCTTCCATCCAGGAAAAATGGGAACACAGGAGCTGCAGAAGCTGTACGGGGCGCTCAGGCAACCGCCTGCCAACAGCAACCAACCTGCAGCCCGGCACCAGGACAGGGCAATGAAGCCCCTACAAATCCTTGGCCCAGAAGGAAGAGCAGCTGCTGTCAGCCCCATTGGGTCACGGGCCAACTGGAGTCCTCCAGCCAGGCTCCACATCCTGCCCCGCTCTCCCGGCACAGCTCCCGGCTGGCCTGGATCAGCCATCCTGGGGCTCCGAGGAGCTCTGCGGGCAGAGCCACCAAGCCTGTTGGTGCTCTCCAGAGCCAAGAGAAGTCCCTGAGAAGGAACATGCTGTCCCACCAACACAACCTCCTCCAAGTTAGTATTGAAACTGATTATGGAGTCAAGGCTCTGGGTCATGACTTCAATCCTCTGCTCACCAGTGGTGGGATCATCTCCTGCTTACACTCACTCTTTGCTCCTCCTCTGCTCACCAGTGGTGGGATCACCTCCTGGTTACACTCACCCCTTGCTCCTCCACTGGTTGTTTTAGATGAACACAAGCAGCAGCACGCTCAAGGTAATTACTCAACAGGACATGACGGCCACCGATGTTCTCACCAGGAAAGTCCCACCTACAAAACATGAACCCCATGGCTTGGTGGGACACACCAGCCATCAGCCAAGAGGTTCAGAAGAAGGTCCTCCTACAAGCACACTTCCTAACAGCACCTCAAGAGCTGCCCGTATTGGGTTAATTGTGGATTGATCACGCACTCTGCTGACCCAATAAAACCAGTCCCAGGTCCTTAAGGCTGGGAGAGGCACAGCACAAGCCGAGGTTGGATCCCACGCAAGCCAGGGGAGCTCCAACAGATTCAACACTGCCCCACGCGAAGCAGATGGCATCAGAACCAGATTTTGCTTCATGGCCACGTTGGAGAACACATGCTGCGGATACCTCCACGTCTCATCAAGGAAGAAGTGGAGCTCCTTGTCACTGCACAAGTTGTCAAACAAAGTCACAGCATACGGACGTGTGATCTGTCGGGAAAACACTGCCAGAAGGAGCACCACAAAGGGGGCCGAGCTGAGGCTGCTGCTCCCAGCTCAGCTCCGCGCTTCCCAGGTGCCAAACGCTCAACTCTGATGCTGCACCAACCTACTTTTCCAACAGCTCCTCATGCAATGCCCTAGAGATCATCCAGGTCACGTCACCACCACTGCATCCTCAACACCTTGGTGCATGATCGTCCTGAAGGAACCAAGCAGTTCCCTGCAGAGGGGGAGGAAGATGGACATGTGCACCACCAGGTTCCAGACCGCTCCCCTCAACCGACCATGTGCAGATCCCTCCTCCCAAGGATTCCACAATTTCCTGCGACTTCCCCGACCACCATTAGATCATCTCACACAGCATGTGACAAACTCAAACACTCTCATGGAGAATTTATAGTCCCATAACCCCTGGCAGGAACCACCAGCTGGAGCATTTGAGGGCTTCCTAGGGTTGTTCATTGTGCTCACCCACAAATTGTTTCACAAGAGAAAGTCCCGAGGGCAGTCCTTAGTTTCAAGCAAAGGTTATTTTTGGCAGCTTTATCAGAACAGTTCTCACTCCCTTAACCTCTTCTTGGATGAAAGCACATTCAGGAAACCAGCCCAGATGTTGGAATATCCATAAAACAATGGTGCAGTGAAGGCTTGAGAGCCCTTTGCAAAGAAACCCAACTTTGGGGGTTTCTGCTCAGCAGCACCAGGTCCACACTCATAAACCAGAACCACATGCTGGTTTGGGTCACCCACTGCAGGACACGCACACAGGAACTGCTCCTGAACATCTCCTTCCCCTAAATGGTCAAGTGACTCCTACCACTCCATGGGGTTTTAATCAAATTTTCCAAAATAACCATTTACGGAAGGAGCCACAACTGAGCCAAACCCCAAAATGAGGAACTCGAGCTGAGAGGACATTATGGGAAACTGGCCACCAGCTCCAAGCGAGGGTCTGGGGAGCTGAGATTCATCTCCCATCACAGCAACAGGTTTGTCTAAGCAAGGAGACACCCCTCATGCACACCTCAGTTTGAACCTGGACATCACCCACAAAGGTTTTGAACCTTTCTCACCCCCAAAAGCATCAACAGCCCAGCACCACAGAACCACGGACTGGTTTGGGTTGGAAGGGACCTTCAAAGACCCATCTTGTCCAACCCCCTGCCATGGACAGGGACACCTTCCACTAGGTTGCTCCAAGCTCCATCCACCCTGGCCTTGAACATTTCTGATGATGGGGCATCCACGGCTTCTCTGGGAAACCTCATCCAGTGTCTCACCACCTTCATACCACAGGTCCACACTGGGGACCTCAGTGCTCCAGGTGAGGTCTCCTGAGAATGGAGTAAAGGGGGAGAGTCACAGAACCACAGAAGAGCTTGAGTTGGAAGAGACCTTAAAGGTCACCTAGTCCAACTCCCCTGCCACGGGCAGGGACATCCCCCACTAGACCAGGTTGCTCAAGGCCCCATCCAACCTGGCCTTGAATGTCTCCAGGGACGGGGAATCCTCCACCTGCCAGATAGGATTCTTTTGGCACAGCCCAGGACACGGTTGGCTTTCTGAGCCACCAGTGCACAGCGACGGCTCATGTCCAATTTGTCACCCACCAGTATCCCAGGTCCTTCTCCACAGGGCTGTTCTCAACCCATTCACCCCCAGTCTGCACCGATAGCGGGGATTGCCCCAACCCAGGTGCTGGATCTTGTGCTTCGCCTTGTTGAACTTCTTGGCCTACTCCTCAAGCCTCTCAAGGTCAACTTCTTGAAGAAACCCAACCCTATCACCCAGCCTGCAAGGCCACTATTCCCATAAGTTGAGCAATTGCCTCCTGAGCCACGCTGGCCACCTCCAGCAGGTCTGGGAGGACTTCCACCCACTGCTCCCAGAGGACTCCACTTCATATCCAGCTGAGAGCTCCAGCATGGGGAAGGAGGTTTATTTTCTCCCCTCTCTCACCCAGCCCGAGGGGCACGAAGGTTAATGTGATCCCAAGAAGAAACCCAACCCAACCGAGCCACGTCCCCATCTTTGCCCTTTCCATTCCTCGCCAACCTCAGCGTGAAGCGCGGTTGTCAGATTTCTTGGGTTTCCTTCAGTTCTTCTGCCAAGTCCTGATTAAAATCCCCCTAAGTGGTTTCCTCTTTATTCACTTTCCCAGAACTGAGAAGAAACGTGGACTCAAGAGTGGTGCTGAGTGCCGGAGCAAACAGCCACCAACACAGCCCGGCCACCCACGCGTCCCACACCAGCTCCTTAGGATCGATGGGAAATGGAAAGCCAATCTCTTCCCACCTCCCGCATCCCACCAGCAGCTCCCAGAGGAGACTGGGTTTAATGGCCTGGCTTGGGGGTGGGAGACTGGAATCACTCAACGTGAGCTGCCGAGGCCGTTCTCACCACACACTGGAGATGGGCTGAGTAGGGATGATGATCCTAGATCATTGATGGTTCCCAGAAGATTTTGGCCAGCGGTGGGTAAGGAGCAAAGCACAGCACAGCAACACAGGTCTCCATGCCCAGAAATGTCCCATTTACCCAAAACTCAGTCCCCCATCCCAACTGGACATGCTTCGCTTCATGACAGTGGCTTCAGAAGAGGCTCCTGTGCTACCAGCTTGGGATCTGCACCAAACTGGATCCTCCCCCCTCCCTGACCAGAAAATCTGGCCACTTTGGTGGCCTGAAGATGAAGCCATGGGTTTCTTGCCCAGAAACAACAGGCACCTGCAAGTCTGGTCACTCTCATCCCATGACCAAAGGCTGGAGACCGTCAGGACATCACAAAGACATGGTGCATCTCCCCCAGTCCTCTCCTGCCAGCCAAGGGTGGCCGAGGAGAGCCCCTTCCCTGCAGGAGGGTGGATGTGTTTGACCCCAGGGCTCGAGCACATTGGGTATGGAGGTGGTGCAATGGGAGCCCCAAAGCAGCCTCCGTTCACACAACAAGAAAAACCAGAACTGGATCTGCCACTGCCCTCTCCACCACATCTTCTGCCTTTGAAGGGCCCCATGGAGGGAGGTGCTCTGCCAGGAGCCAAGGCACTGCTGTTGAGTACACAGCCTGGAAATCCCAAAACTTCTCTGATTTTTAATGCCATGCACCTCCTCACACCCCTGGGGAACAGGCAACTGCTGAACCCACTTACAGAGACCACGTGGAGAAGACACAAGCTGGTCCAAGCTACCATTAGCTACTGCTGAGTTATCTATCATGGGGAACACCACCAGCTCTTGTTTCCTTGGTCTGTAGGATGGAGCAGAGAGGAGGCTGTGAGCCCCTCAAAAGCATGGTCTTCTCCTGGGATGTGGCTTCTCCACATGCAAACCAGGTAAAGCCACACCATAGCTGGTCACCCTTCCACCAGGGGGTGGTTCCAGGAGCAGCCTTTGCTTCCTCGATGCGAGATCCACGGCCCAAGAGCTGAACCACCTGCTCCCCCCTCCAGCCAGGGGCTTGCACTCTTCCCCCAGGTTGAGGCAGCCAAGAAATGCTCTGCTCGTGGCCGTAGGGTTTCTACCAAGAGGCTGCTGTCCCTCAAAGGGACATTCAAAGCTCAGCCCCTCCAGCTCCCCTCACCCCGTACACAAAGCCGAGTATTAACGGTGGGTCTGGAAGCCCATCAAACACTGAACACCTCAGGAGTTCCTGTACCTTCAAATGGTAATGCCAAGCAGAAAAAGGAACCTTCCTGTGAGCCAACTGCTGGCTCTGGGATAGACACACGGTCACCTCCTTCCTCCCAGCCACAGAACAGCAAACAGCACTTGGAACCCTCCAACACAAGGCACCCTACAGATCCCAGCGCCGGCACACGCCAGCTCCTCTCGGTGACTCAGTGACCACCTCAAAGGGCTGGCTGGCACCCGGCCATCCTCCTTACAGGATCCTTTTCAGCCTTCCCAAGCCATCTCCTCCAGCCCCAGCTCCTTCCTCCCCTTCCCCGCTCAAGCGCCGGAGCTGCCGTCCCTCCTCTCTTCCACCACCCTGCTCCCTTCACCCTGCAGAGAGGCTCTTCTTGACTGTGCCATGGTGGGGCACGGGGACACGGAGCCATCAGTGAAGGCACTTGGGACCCCAAGCTGGCAGGGCAGTGCTGGCTGGGAATACTGGGTCGGAACTGGTATGGGCACGTGAGCCACAGCTCTCGGTGAGGACACATTTTTGGGATGTCCTCCCTAGGGAACAACACACCCCATGCCACCGCTCGCTGCCGTCCATGCAGGAGCCGCTGGGCAGATGCAGCCCAACCAGCAACGGGCTTGAACCCAGGGCTGAGCCCCAGCTCCAGGGTCCTTCTTCGAGGGCTGAGCCAAGGATGGTGGCCACCAGCCTCAGGGCACATGGTGCACGCCCCAAGCAGCCACATCCATCTGCTGAGCAGATGCAGGAGGCAGTGATGGGAGGGAGGGATGGGGACAGCACTCATTTGCACTGCACCTGGGGGAAAAAAAATCACAACATGGCATTTCCATGGCTAACTGGGGGGGGAGAGCTTCCCAGAATGAAGTCACTTACTGGCCTGGGAGAAAAACACGACATGAGCACAGGGTTTGTAGCTGTGATGGAGCCTTCTCCTCCTGGAGCACCTCAGGTGCCCTCCCCAACAAAGTCTGTGATGGGAGAGGGGAGCATCGGATCTGTGCAGAGGATGGGGGAAACTGAGGCACAGAGGCTCCAGTGTTTGCATCGAGGAAGGGCAGCCAAGATTCCCAACAGCTCACTGTTCAAGGCCAGCTTGGATGGGGCTTGGAGCACCCTGGGCTGGTGGGAGGTGTCCCTGCCCATGGCAGGGGGTGGCACCGAGGGAACTTTAAGGTCCCTTCCAACCCAAACCAGTCTGGGATTCTCTGGCTCCTCTTGCTCCCTCAGCAGCAGAGGAAAAGCACTTTTGAGTTGCATCACATCCCACCCCACCCCATCCCAACCCCTCTGTGAGATGTAAGATGTGGTGGCCTCCACGTCACAACCAGACCTGAAGCCTAAACCTGCACAGAGGGTTTGCCCTCCCCGTTGTTCCTCACGGCACACTTCAGAAGACCCCAAGTGAATGAGGGCCAGGCAATATTTTCCATAAATCCAGACACTTGCCAAGTTTTAAACCAATCTGGGTGTCGAGCAGAGGGGAAACGTTTAGAAGCTTCGTGGTTCATGTCCACCTGCAAAGGGATTCATCCTGCCCGCCCTGTGCTGGGATGGAGCCAGCCAGGAGCAAGGATGGGGGTGCAGGAGGAGGAGAGATGGAGACATGGGCACGAGGCAGCCCCAGTCCCAGCTCACCCCAGGAACCCCCGAGCCTTTGTTCACACCAGATCAGTTCCCCGAGCTGTCCGTGGGCAGGGATGAGTAACAGGGACAGGAATATCTCGAGCAGATGTTGTCACCAAACACAACACAGCGTCAGGCTGCTGGTGGCTTTAAATCATTTCGGAGCCTGGGGACTTCTTGCCAGCCCTGGGCTGTGTCTCTCCAGCAACCCAACCCCAGCTGCTGGCTCAACATCCACGAGACCCACGGTGGCTTCCTCCTCGCAGCCCAGTGAGGTGTCTTAGAATCACAGAATCATTCTGGTTGGAAGGGGCCTCCAGGGTCATCAAGTCCAACCTTTACCCCATCATATTCCTAACCATTGGACCATTAGACCATGTGTCCAGCTCCAGGCACTGGTCTCCACAAGGTGGGGACACCACATGAAGTCACCCCAAGAAGTCCACTGAAACCACGGGCTGCCTTTTCTCCAGCATGGAGGTGCCACCTGCCACCAGGTGTCCTCTTGCCCAGCACATCCCTGAGGCCACCAGCATGCAAGGACTCATGGGTGAGACGGATGTCACAGCTCCAGCCCAAAGCACCCTCAAGAGCAGCAGCAGAGCGACCATTCATGGGGGACACACAGACAGCGTCGTGCCTGCAGGAAACCAGGAGAAGGTGGAGAATCCCCAACGAGCCACCTTCTAACAGCAGAGGAAGGGCAAAGCAGCCTCCCTGGCTGCGGGAGGAGCAGTGGTGCTCATTAGCAGGTTATTCCTGGCACACTCCCCCCCCATCAGCTCCTCGAGGGTTCTGAAGCCTTCAGGGTCACGCAAATCTTCCTTTACAGAGCTCTCCCTCAGGCAGAGAAATGGTGCTGGTGACCGAGGTCATCAGGCCAACAGGCAGCCACCACCAGCCTGGAGCAGAGCAACAAACACCAGAGAGCCCACCCGAGCTGCTCAGCCTCCAACCCTGACCCAGCTCCAGCCGAGGAGAAATCAGGTCCATGAGCCAGCAGGATCAATGCCCTGCCGATCTCCTCAGCAGAATCACAGAACCATTCTGGTTGGAAGGGACCTCCAGGGTCATCAAGTCCAACCTTTATCCCATCGTATCCCTAACCATTAGACCATGGCCTCAAGTGCCTCATCAACCTGTTTTTTGAGTCCCTCATCAAAGCGTGGGGGAGAAGGTTTGCAGCTCACTTGGGCCAAGGACGTGGTGCATGGACCCTGTCCCCCCTCCACCAGCGTCCTCGTCGTTCCGCTCTTGTGCTCTGGGAACAGGGAGATGCTTTCTGCCCTCTCCCAGTGCAGTTCCATTTCCCACCACCACATCCCCAACGGGGAGCCGTGGCTCCTGCTGTCACCTCGGTGGGGTGACCCAGGAGGTGTTACCCAGGGCACAGCCACGCCGAAGGGTCGAGCAGCAGAACTCACTCACCCCTTAACCAGTCCCTCCTAACGCTGCCAGCTGGGAAAGCATCAGGAAAGATGGGATGGTGCCTTTCCAACATCTCCAGAGGTGGGATCAGCCGGAGCTCTCAGCATCCAGCGGTTATAAAGGTTGGACTTGATGACCCGGAGGTCCCTTCCACCCACAATGATTCCATGATTCTATTCTATGATTCCATACAAACCCAGCCCACGTATAAATAAGCTCCCAGCAGGAGCCAGCACTCCAGGACTCACCCCAAGGTTTGGAGTGAGCACGGCCAATTTCCTCCTTTGTAGCTCTTGACACACGTTGGCTGCGTGCCCCCGTCTCGCCGCGCTCCCAGGCACGAGGCTCCGATAAGGAAACGAGCGGTGCAATTCCCAAGGCTTCCCAACACAGCCCTGTCAGCAGCTCCAGAAACCAGGGCGAGAGGAGCAGGCAGAAGCCAGCAGCTGCCTGTACCCCACCCCCTGCTGCTTCCAGGAGCTGCCAGTGAAGCTCATGGAAGAGCTCCATGGGCTCGGAAGATCTGAGCCCACGGAGCGAGGGGTGGGAAGAGGCACTGGGATGGCAGGAAAACAGCTCCTCCCTGGGGTTTTTGGTACGAGCAGGTCCCTACCCCAAAAATCCCTGGTTGAAGCTGGGAGGTCAGGTGGTGGTGGAGGAGGAAGTGGGGTGGCTTTGTCACACTGGGGGCAGCTGCCAAAAAAGGAACAGTCCCCAAAGAGACATTGCTGTGTGGGCCAGCAGTTTACAAGGTGGCTTTGGTGGCACCTTCTGCCCCTTGTGACTGTCCCAGCCTGGCCAGGACATGAGGTGTGTCCCCCACCCAGTCGTTCTTCACCTGGGATCAAAGCACCGTTGTCCTCCTTGGGCATTTTTGGTGGGAGAGGTGAGGTTCGGTGGTCGAAAAGCGGTGTGAAGGCAGCCATGATGGGATGGGTAGAGTGAGCTTTGGAGGGGCTCAAAGCAAAAGTTGTTCTCATCAAAACACATCCATTGGGAGTTCCTCCAGCCAAACTCTGCCCCCAAGCCAAGGAAACCCACCCTGGGCACTACCCATCACCTCTGGGTCAAAAATCACACAGAGCTTCGAAGCATGAGGCTGGGACCAGCCCATGACCATAGACCCATAGAATCATTATGGTTGGAAGGGACCTCCAGGGTCATCAAGTCCAACCTTTCTCCCATCATATTCCTAACCATTAGATGACCATTAGATGATGCCCCATCTCTGCTTTGCCCCATATCAAACCACAGTCTCCAACGCCCAGATCCCCACCTGGACAGGGATCTCAGGTCAGAGCAGCCATGGGTTTGCCAAAGCTTCACACCAAACATCTCAAAATTTGGGGTCCCACCCCAAAAAAGCTGTTTGGGTACAAGCACAGAGGGCTCGAGCCCTCAGCATGGTGGCTCCCTGCTCCCACACCACCCTCTGGGAGCTTGGTGGTCAAACCACGTCTGAACCGTTCTGTACAGGAGCAAGACCAGCAGAGAGGGAGGTCAAGTCCTGAAAGGATTCACAGAGAGCAGAGCTGGAAGCTCTGAGCAACAGGAATTGGCCATGCTGCTGTACTGGTACCACCATCAGCTCATGAAGGAGAAGAAGACAAGCACTAAGGGACAGCAAGGAACTGGTGATGGCCAGGATGCTGTGACAGAGGAGGCCACGGAAGAGCTGGAGATGTTTATACCCACCAGCAGGATGATGCAAAGCAGCAGCACAGGAGTAGTGGCCACATCTCCCAAGCAGCTGCCTCCATGATCAGGTTGGAGCCAAGCCCGTGGCAACCTCCAGGCTCTACAGAGCACCTCTCCCTGAGATACAAAGCCGGAATGAAATCCCGTATCTAATGTACAGGAACATCCCTAAGAGAGTCCATGGCCACGTCCTGTTGGGCTTGGACCTAGCAGAGCTACTGCCTTCTGGGCAGATCTCACCTCTTTAAGCTGGAGACATCTGAGCACCTCTTCACCCCGACCCTCACCACTCCATCCACCATTGAACCTCACGCCTCCCACCAAAACTGTCCAAGGAAGACAACGGTGCTTTGATCCCAGGTGAAGAACAACTGGGTGGGGGACACACCCCATGTCCTGGCCAGGCTGGGACAGTCACAACTGTAAGAGCTGAAGGTCTGCCTCTATGGGTTTAGGGGCAGAAGGTGCCACCAAAGCCACCTTGTAAACTGCTGGCCCACACAGCAATGTCTTTTTGGGGACTGTTCCTTTTTTGGCAGCTGCCCCCGGCGTGACAAAGCCACCCCACTTCCTCCTCCACCGCCACCTGACCTCCCAGCTTCTGCTCAAGCACCACACCGGCCTCCCACAGAACCACAAGTGCATTTTCACACCAGCTTTGGGGCCTGTCCCCCACCTTGGGGCATCTCCATAGAATCACAGAATCATTGTGGTTGGAAGGGACCTCCAGGGTCATCAAGTCCAACCTTTATCCCATCATATTCCTAACCATTAGACCATCAGACCATTGCCTCAAGTGCCTCATCAACCCCTTTTTTGAACACCCCCAGGGATGGTGACTCCACCACCTCCTGGGCAGCCCATTCCAGTGCCCAACCACCCTCCCAGTAAGGAACTTCTTCCTAATCTCCAACCTAAACTTCCCCTGATGGAACTTGAGGCCATTTCCTCTCGTCCTGTCATCAGCAATTGGGGAGAAGAGATCAACCCCAGCCTCACTACAACCTCCCTTTACATAGTTGTAGAGGGCGATGAGGTCTCCTCTCAGTCTCCTCCAGGCTCAATAACCCCAGTTCCCTCAGCTGCTCTCCATAAGTTTTGTTTGCCAGACCTCTCCCCAGCCTCATTGCCCTCCTTGCCACCAGGCCACCCATACCCAGGATGTCCACTTGGATCACGCGCAGGGCACGACCACGCCGTGTCCGGGGGGGTGAAAATTCAGGGCACAAAATGCCCTGGTGGCTTCCAGCCCATCTCCTGCAGAGGGACAGGAGGGAACGTGCCCTGGGGAGGTTCTTCAGGAGATCTGAGCCCCCGGTGGCTTCTGCTTGCCCTCCCATGGCTCGCAGCCCCGTCGAGTCTGGACGCTCCTCAGGAGAGGAGGGAAAAGAAAAAAATAGAAGGAAAAACAAAAAAAACCCCGCCCTCCTCCTGCTGAACAACCTCTCCATCAACACAAAGCCCAGCAGCAGAGAGCTGCCAGCCTCTTTTGTTCCATGCTCAACATTCCCAGCAGCCCGGGAGCAGGCACCCACCCGGCCCCGCAGCCCAGCACCCGCTCCCGGGCACGGACCTGCCCGTGGGGGCTCGGTGGCAGGGCAGGGTGAGGGCACCTCCATGGCCATGGCCATTCTGCTGAGCATGGAGCAGCCATTCCCCCCCCAGACCAACCCCAGCTCAGCTCTGGCCACCCCCAGTGACCCTGGGAAGACCCAGTTGCTGCTCCAGACGCAGGCTCGCTGCTGCAAGAAGTCTCAAGCCCGCCCAGGTATCTCCTGGAGCTGCCCAGGCACCGAACCACAGCCAAGGGAAACCTGTGCTTGGTGCTGGTCCCACCACAGAGGCCCTAGAAGGTCTCAGGGGGGTTATTTCCAACAGGTTCCACCAGGAGAGGGACTTGTGCCAAGGGCTGGGTCCAGTTCTGGGGTCCCCAACATCAGAAGGACACGGAGCTGTTGGAGAGAGTCCAGAGGAGGCCACGGAGATGCTCCAAGGGCTGGAGCAGCTCTGCTCTGGGGACAGGCTGAGAGAGTTGGGGGTGTTCAGCCTGGAGAAGAGAAGGCTGCGAGGAGACCTTGGAGCACCTTCCAGTGCCTGAAGGGGCTCCAGGAAAGCTGGAGAGGGACTGGTGCCAAGGGCAGGGAGTGATGGGACGAGGGGAAACGGGTTCCAAGTGCCAGAGGGGAGATGGAGATGGGATGGGAGGGAGAAATTGTTTGGTGTGAGGGTGGTGAGAGCCTGGCCCAGGGTGCCCAGAGAAGCTGTGGCTGCCCCTGCCTGGCAGTGTTGAAGGCCAGGTTGGATGGGGCTTGGAGCAACCTGGTGTGGTGGGAGGTGACCCTGCCCATGGCAGGGGGGTTGGATCTGGATGAGCTTTAAGGTCCCTCCCAACCCAAGCCATTCTGGGATTCTATGTCAGAGTTATCCCCTGTGTCCCAAGGCAGGGGTGGCAGTGGGTTCAAGGGGGGTACCAAGGGCCTGTCCCACCAGGAGGCTGGACATGGCCGAGATCCACACCTAGAAGAAGGGTGTTGGGGATATTCAGCTCCTGGGGCTTCACCCCAGGAAGCAGCGAGCAGAGAAGCTGTGGGGTCACAGCAGCAAAATGAGCCCACATCGCCAGGGTCTGTCCCCATGGTGTCAGACACAGCAGCAAGGGTGACCTCATCTGTGGCCACCACACCAGCCAAGCACCTGCTGGCATCAAAGGGGCCTGAAGAAACCCCAGCACAGCCCTTCCCTCTGCTCAGTGAGGAGCAGAGGCTGCAAAACCCTCCAGCGAGATGTGAGGAGCACAAAAGCAGGAGGAGGGGCGAGCTGGGAGCTGGCTGTGGCTCTGAAGCACCTCCTCAAGGGAGAAATACTCAGTGCTCAAGTGCTCCTTAATCCAGCCAGGAGCTCCAACAACACCTCCCGGCTGGGGCTGACTGCTCAGCGAGCACGGGGGGGGCACCTACCCCGCGCTGGAGCGGGCGGAAGGAGACACAGGCTCTCCATCTCCATGCCCAGATGGGGAGCAGCCTCCGTGCCAAAAGGGAAGCAGGAGGAGCGTGGGGTGAAGCAGAGGACAAGCTGGCGGAGACCAAAGGTTGAGCTGAGTCACGCTGCGGCCCTTCCCCTTTCGGTCTGAGCAAGTTTCTCCCTTCCCAGGCAGGGTTTGTTCCCAGGCCTGCAGAAACCTGTCACCTTCATGCCCCCGATGTGCTGCTGGAGGAGCTGCCCTCCCACAGCCAGCACGTACCTCCATGCCTGGCTTCTCCTTCAGCCTCCACGTGCTGCTCTGGGGGCATCTCGGCAGCTTCCAGCAGACAGGAACGGCCCAACGCCGCTGCTCGACCTCCACCTCACCCCTCCGACCTCCACACTGCCCCAGCCACCAGCCCATCCTCAGGCTCTTCCTCGAGATATGAAACTGCTTTCCCACCCCACGGCACGCAGACACCTTCCTTCTCCTCGCCCACGGCTTTCCCAGCCCCAAGGAAGCCACTCAGCTGCCCCAGAGGCTGACGGAACCCGGCCCAGGCTTCCTCCTGCACACAAACACGACACCTTTTCCTGCAGGTCCAGGCCTTGAATGGCTCCTCAAAACAGGGCCGAGCCTCCACTGATGTGGTGGGACCTGAACCTGGACAAGTGAAATGGCAGAACTGTCCTCACGGGGTGTCTGTATGGAGATCATGGGATGGCTTGGGTTGGAAGGGACCTTAAAGGTCATCTAGCCCAACCCCCTGCCAGGGACAGAGATACTTCCCACCAGACCACATTGCTCCAAGCCCCATCCAACCTGGCCTTCAACACTGCCAGGGAGGAGCAGCCACAGCTTCTCTGGGCACCCTGGGCCAGGCTCTCACCACCCACATCACAAAACCCTCCTCATGGCCCATCCAAATCCACCCTCTCTCAGTTTAAAGCCATCGCCCCTTGTCCTGTCACTGCAGGCCCTGGTAAAGTCTCGCTCCTTCTGCCTTGGAAGCCCCTTTCCATGCTGAAAGGCCACCGTGGGGTCTCCTCACCTCTCCTCTCAGCCTGTACGGACACCAGGGATCGGCGCAAGACCTCACACTTGCCCTGGTCAAACCCCATTCCTCCCATCCATGATGACTGGTCCCCATCTTCATAATCCCCACCTCACAGTTGGCATTTCCACTTGCAGAGGGTTCTGCAGCTGAATCGGTGAAAGAAATGAAGCTCAAGAGTAGGAACACAGGAAGAGGCAGGCAGGGTATGACCAAAGGTCCAGCCTGACAGCAGCCAGCAGCAGATGGCTGTGAAGCAACAGCAACAGCCAAGCATGTTCTGATACTCCCCAAATGGCTTCCCAAGCTCCAGCCCTCCCCAAGCTTTTTCCAAGCCAAAGATGTCACCCTGTGCAACCCTCCAACGGGTTCCTCCTCCATGAACCCACCCAGGTGACCCAGAACATCAGCAAACTTTCAGCATCCACAGCTTCTTGCAGCAGCAGAGTCCACCATGCAAAAAAGCATCTGCTCCTCTGCCCAGTCTCATTCACTCTGCTTCTGCTGCCAGAAAGGACAAGGCAACGACACCTCTCCATGCCACTCCTTAATTTTACAGCCTTCAGCCACCTGTCCCAGGAGTCCTCTTCCTGAGCAGAGCAAGCACTGACCTACTTAGCAGCTCCTCTCCCAGAGCCATCCCAGGACCGACCATCCCCACCAGCCTCTCTCTGTATCTCCATGCTCTGCACGTGGATGGCAAAAAAGATCTTCCAACACACCGAGGGTCTCAGCCACCTTCCCAAACCCATCCCCTCCCAGCATCCAGCACCACGAGCCCTGTGCTGAAGCAGGAATGCTCTGGGGAGATGCCACTCACCAGCAGGACCACGCGCCCCAACACCCTGCAGCACCCTCAGCAGCGCCCACGGCCACCCCCAACGCCCGCGGTGCTGGCCCTGGCCATGCCATGCCCTGCTGGTGGGGAGCAGCTCCTGCTCCAGGCACAAGGAGCTCCACAAATCCTCCCCCATCCACCTGCAGAAATCACAACTCCCAGGAGAGAAGCGACCCGAGCTGCTGCTCCCGTGGCCACACGCAGGGACGCAGAGCTGAACGCTGCTCAGAGGGACACTCACCCTGGTGACCTGGAAGAGCAGCACTGCCAGCTCAGCATCGCTGCTGTGTGCCAATGACACGTCCAATCATCACCAGTGGGATTGTCACCACCAGTGGGACCAAGCCCACGCAGCAGCAGCAGACCCAGGAGAGAGGCAGTGACTCCTGCCAGCCCCGCAGCCACGCGGACCCCGCATGCAGGGACACCTCATGGCCTCCTCCTCTGCCAGTGATGCAACCAGAGAGAAATCCATCCCACCAGCAGCTGCAGGAGCTCTCACACAAGGTGAAGCCACGGGGAAGCAGAGCGTGACGGTCAACAGGGACAGTCGGGAGCTGGAGCGGCCATGGGACCAGGACATCACCTCCACCACCAGCCCAGGCTCCTCCTGCAGAGCCACAGGAGCCAGCTTGGACCAGCTGGGCACCACCCAAGGGTTCCTTGGCTCAGGGTGCCATCCTGTCATGCCCTCGGGACTGGGTTCCAGTGCAAAGGGCATGGCAGGATGGCACCCTGAGGCACGGAGACTGCAAGCAGGGCCTGGCTGGTGCCCTCCCACCACCACGTGGCCAAACCAGCATCCCAGCAGAACCTGGAGGCCCCATCACACGCCAGCACCGGTCCCCGCAGTACCCGGCACGCGCTCCCACTCCCTCGTCACCCACAGTGCCACATCCCAGCGCCAAGGTCCACATCCGGGTGGCCACCGGAGCCAATCACAGCACCCCCACCCCCCCACGCCATCCTTACCTTCTCCGACTTCACCTTCTTCAGCTGCCGGCACTCGCTTTCCCCATCCTCCAGCTCCGCCTTAACTCCCAAGGGATTGAGCGCGGTGCCCGTGTCGATCGCGATATTCCCAAGCTGCTCGGCAGCAGCAGGCTCTGTCCCCTGGCCCCCATCATACTGTCCCACCCTCACCGCCAGGGCCAGGGGCTGCAGCACGCTGGGTTCCTTCTCCACCACAGCAGCCCCCGCACCCTCACTCCGTTCCTTCTTGCTCTTGGATGAGCCACCTTCCTTCTCCTTCTTGGAGCCGGCCACGCTGCGAGACGCCTTGGCTGACTTCTCCGAGCCCTTCGGGGTGACGGCGGGCACCAAGCCGCCCGAGTTCGCGCCGTCCCCAGAACGTCCTTGAGCCTCCTTCTTGCCACCAGCTCCCTCGCTGGGAGTGAACAAGGAGGTCCCCGGGGTTGGCTTCCCACTGTCCTTGCCACTCTTGCTCCTTTTCGACTTGGATTTGCCCTCCTTGCCCTGCGGGCCCGGCACCGGGCTCACAAACTTGATGTTATCCGGTAGGGTCGCCACCGCGTTGGGTGCCGGGAGCCCCACCTCCTTGGAGCCCGACATTTCCAATTTCTGCTGATCCTTCTCCAAATCAGCGTCCAGGTCGATGATGAGATTCCCTACGCCAATGTCCCACTCATCCCCGCTATCGTACGTCTCAACCGGGTTCGCATCAATTCCTTTCCCACCGGAAGCTCCGCTGCTCAAGGACATCTTAGAGTTAACGGCCCCTCACGGTTCACTGGTTCTTCCCTGCCTCCAGGCCCTGGGGGGGTCACCTACATCCTCCAGGGGCTTCCAGCGGTCGGGGTCTGCCCAGGTGACGGCATCGCTGCTGCAAGGGAGAGCAAAGAGAACAGGGTCACACACCAAGAGCCTCGGACAGGCAGGAGAGGTCCTGGGCAGGGTGGAAGCCCCCAGCCCCCCCAAACCCCATCCTCCTGCCACC
>VZRW01003751.1:32614-45082 GCA_013398125.1 Aegotheles bennettii | reverse complement strand
CGCAGCAGCAGCAGCCATCCGGCCCCGGTGCCTCGATCGATCCCAGCCCTGGCAGGTCACAGCTCTCGGCTCCAACAGGACATCACTCACACGTGTCCCCACTCACCATTTCCCTGTGAATTATCGAGCGCTGCCCCTGGGAGGGAGGATTGATTCCTCTCCTGCCAGTGCCACCCGGGGGGAGAGAGCTCCTCGCTGCGAGGGACGAGAGCCGCTCGCCGGGGAAGCCAAGTGCCTGGGTGGGAAATAAATCCCGAGCTCCAGAGTGGCTATGACACTCGGGATGTGTCGGAGCAGCCGCCCAAGGCCAAACAGCAGTGGGAAGCATCGCGCGTCCACCCCGCACCTCCAGGCAGCACCCGGCCATGGATCCTCAAACCATCACCCCCAGCACGACCAGGCTGGGAAACCGAGGCACAGCTGCACCAGTCCCTGGTCCTCACTGGGAAGAGAGGGACCGGCCACGGCCGACCCCAGCTCGCCCAGAGTTTCTCCTCAACCTTCCCAGTGTCTGTTCTCGGGTGCTTTGTCCCTGCCCTGGCGTGGGAGGCAAACGGAGCAGACGCCCACGCGCGACCCAAAGCAGCGCCGGAGCTGCTTGCTGAGATCACCCCGTGGCAATTACACTGACGAGACATAATTAACACCAAACAGCCTCTTCCCAGCAGCCACCCGCTCTCCACAGCTCCCAAGCAATCCTTGACCACCCATTTGGATGGAGCTCCTCTCCAGCAGCACCGTCCTCCTTGCCCCTGCGCTCCGGGTCTGCCGGCTCCCGGCGCTGTATAGGAGCAACACTTCCAAAGGAGGTGACTCACAGAGAAATGGAAGGGGAAGGGGGGAACAAACACACACACACAAATTTCTGCAACCCCCAGCAGGCAGGAGCCTGGAAAGCAGCTCCATGGTGTGTTTCCAGAGATGCAAACACTGTAAAAATGCCAGGGATTCTTTCATCAGCCAGGCTGCCGCAGCCAGAGCATTTTCCATCTGCTCCCCACAACATCCCGGGCTCTGCACAGCCAATAATCCATGCTCCGACAGGTCATTACGGGCAGTTTGAACCCCAGGAGCCAGGGGCTGGCCCACGAGCTGGAAATGCAAAGCACTGACCTCTCATTGCGGCGCAGGGAAAGTGCAGAATCAGGAGATTGTCGTGTGCCGGAGTCACTAATGGCTTCCCAAAGCCCTGTGTGCTCCTGCCACCACCTCCTCCTGCCCCAGCACCCACACCGGGGTGCCCAGCCCGACCCCATGGACGTGTCCCCAAAGCCCTGCGTGCTCCTGCCACCACCTCCTCCTGCCCCAGCACCCAGCACCCCGTGCCCAGCCCGACCCCATGGACGTGTCAGCCAAACCACCGACAGGGCCAGGATCAGCAGTGGCCACCTCACCTCTGCAGCTCCCCATGTGCCATGGATCTGTGGGGATCCCTTTGTCCAGACGGGCAGAACCAGTAACAAGGTGGAGGAACCTCAATTCTCAGCTGGATGAACCAGATCTTTAGGTGGTAACAGCCCCTTCCCAGCCCGCAGTGCCCAGCCACAACCCCGCCGGACAGGGCTGGCGACACAGGACCAACACACATGAGCTACCAGGAGAGGACGAGGAGCTGCTCAGCCCGGGTTGGGGCATGGCCAGTTCAGAGGGATGCATGGATGGAGCGGGATCCGCAGGAAGGCGATGGATGATCCGGAGGGTCGCGTTGCCATGGGCACGGCATCACCTGCTCCGTGCAACACCGCCACGCTGCCTGGGTTCCCCAGGGTGCCTCCATACAGGTACACACACACACCTCCCACCACACCAGGCTGCTCCAAGCCCCATCCAACCTGGCCTTCAACACTGCCAGGCAGGGGCAGCCACAGCTTCTCTGGGCACCCTGGGCCAGGCTCTCACCACCCTCACACCAAACAATCTCTCCCTCCCATCCCATCTCCATCTCCCCTCTGGCACTTGGACCCCGTTCTCCCTCGTCCCATCACTCCCTGCCCTTGGCACCAGTCCCTCTCCAGCTTTCCTGGAGCCCCTTCAGGCACTGGAAGGTGCTCCAAGGTCTCCCTGCAGCCTTCTCTTCTCCAGGCTGAACACCCCTAACCCCCCTAGACTGTCCCCAGAGCAGAGCTGCTCCAGTCCCCCGACCATCCCTGTGGCCTCCCCCGGACCTGCCCCAACAGCTCCACGTCCCATGGCAGGGGATTGGACTGGATGATCTTTAAGGTCCCTTCCAACCCAAACCTTTCTGTGATTATGCACAGAGATGTGAAATAAGGAGAGCAGATGAGCAGGACTCTGCTCTGAAACCATGCAAACAGCAGTGACGTTTGCCAGCTCCTACCACAACAAAAGGAAGAAGGAGCCCAGGAGTCCGCTGGGTCCCCGGCAATTAGAGAGGCAGGAACAATCAAAGGGGTGGAAAACAAGAGGAGAAAAAACATTCACCCTACGGAGGAGGTGTCTGGGGAGCCTGAGCTCTGTGAAGCCAGGGGGAGGGAGCACAAACAGGACAGACCAGAACATGCTGGGTGTGCAAGAGCAGAGGGAGGCACCTCGTGCCGAGAGCGGGGCAGGAGCTGGAGAGGTGCCACCATGGGAAGGGGGACCAGGACAGGGATGGGGCCTGGGGGCCAGGACCCCGCTGCACAATGCGGGGGGGGTCCCCTGAATGGCCTCCATCACCCTTTCCACAGCTCCAACACCACCACCCTGAAACTCCCGTCCCGATTCCCCACCTCCCCTCCCGAGGAGCCGCTCCCACAGGCTCACCCTCTGCACCAGAGGAGCATTTCGGGTCCCTCCACCAAGCAAGACCCCCAGGGACCCCCGACCTGCTCCTTTGGGCAGATGGGAACCACAGCCCACGGTCCAGAGGAGGTCCCTTCCCCACCACCCAGCCTGCCCGAGCTGGAGAGGCGCTGGGTGCTATCCAGACCCTCCCAGCTCTCCTGCGGGGGGGGAAGGAAGAGCAACACCACCACAAATCACAGCGTCTGGGAACACAGAGCAGAGATTGATTCAGCTCTGAACGTGTCCTTCCCCTTACCTCCTGCCATCACGGGATTGATCCCCGCGCAACATGAAAAGCATGTGCTCACTTGTTGGCCTGGAGCCCTGCCAACAAAGCGTTTTAAGAGCAGTCCTGGAGCGCAGATCCTACAAGGAGACAGCTTTTCTGCTTGGGAATGCTGCGCACACACACGGCACCAGACATGAATAATTCAGCTCCATTAGGTGCCGAGACCTCTCCGGTCCGCATCTAAGGGCTGGGAGGGAGCCAACCCTCCCGAAGAGACAAACCTGAAAGTTCACTTTGGGAGCTGCAAACACACCTAGAGAAAAGCTATTCAAACAGAGCAGCTCAGAGCAGGCAGCCAGGAAGCCGCAGGAGCCTCTGGCTCTTTGTGCTCCAACATGCGCAGGATGCTCGGCAGCGGAGCCCGCGCCGCGCCGGCTCCCTCCACCCAAGCCCAGGAACCCGAGCGGGGAAGGACTGAACGCCCAAGGGCAGCGAGATGCAGGAGAAAGCTCTTCTCCTGGCAACAAGCAGCCCACACGTAGGGAGACTGTCTCATACCCATGTGCTCCAGCCTGCAGCGCTCCAGGATCAGCCTCTGGTGGCTTCCAGACATGACCGAGTGCAATTTTCACCCTGATTAACTTTCAGGAATGCCCGCAAGAAGGAGGGGCAAAGACCACGGGAGGAGGAAAAACCAAAAAACCTTGAGGGTTTTCTCCCTTTCCTGCGGTGTTTCCTCCGGCGGGACACGAGGCAGGGAGCAGGGGGGCTCGGCGAGGTGCTCACTGCCGGGCAGGTGGTGAAGAGCACCCATGGGAGAGGAGCTGTGTCCTCCCACCCCTCCGTTCAGCTGGCACGAGGGTCCTTCCTGGCAGCCCCCCCGCGGTGCTCCCCGCGCTGCCTCCGCACAAGATCCCTTTTTGTTTCCTTTTACAGTGGAAAGTGGGAGTGGAGGGGGGGGGAACGGGTCTGCCTCCCCGCTCGCCTCCCACCACCGCGCTCGCCACCCCCCAGCTGGGCTTGTTTGGGTTGGATTGGTGTTAAGTAACTCCCATGTCTTTTTCTGCAGATTTCTTTTTAAGATGTTTCCCCCTTCTCTCTCCCCGCCCCCTCTCTCTCCAGAGATGGGGGAGAAGGGAAGGGGAAAAAAAAAAAGGGGAGAAAAAAAGAGAAATGTTGAACGTGAGCCAGCTGGCACGCACAGAGGAGCCGGAGAGATCTGCACAAAGGAGCTTCCTCACTCACTTGCTGCTTTCAGCTCAAGAAATCACGCAGGGGAGGAGGGTTCCTCTCCCCCCTGCATCCGTCAAGCCGCAGCAGACAAAGGAGATTTGCCATGACACCCTCCAGAACTGCCACCCAACGGGGGCAGGAGCCCTCCATCGCCTGCGCCCGGCGGGAGCCGGAGCTGTTGGAAAACACGGCGAGGCGCAGGGCTCCCAGACAAGCTGCTCAGTGTTGAATTGAGCAAGGGTTTGAATGGAGGAGCTGTGCTCCTGCCTCCTGCCTCGCACAAGGCGCCGGCAGAACTTGGGTGGCTCTCGGGGCCGAGCGGGACGGCGCCGGCGAGCTGCCAGGAGGGAGAAAGCTGAACCCAATTTGAATAAAATGGAGCCACCCTTCTTTTTTTTAATATGGAGGTGCACCCCAGCAAGACTACATCTTCCAGCATGCACTGCAACCGGAGCGCCCGGAGACCGCCAGGAACTTATGCCGGGACTCCAAGTTTCCGTAGGCTGAGCCTTGACACTGGAGATGAACCTGACACAGGGCAGAGTCGTGACTCATTTGTTGGCATTCTTGAGAAAAGCCTGAAATATTTCAGTCCAGGCATCACAAAAGCAGGACAGACGAGGTCACTGGAAGAGGCTGGAGACAGAGGAAGGTGGGAGAGGTGAGCAAAGACCTCTCTGGTGTAGGGCTGGCCAGGCAACCACTCTACCTGGAGCAAAGGTCAGGTGGTTTCTCAGTCACAACACCCATCTGCTACCAAATACACACTCGGGTGTCAGCTTCGCCATCACGGGTCAAAAGAGGCAGCTCAGGTCAGAACTCAACCTCACGTCCACCCCCACCTGCTCATGGCTTTAAAACACAACCTTTAGAGCAACGTTCAGCAAGACTATGGCCCACAGAGAAGTCCAGTGAAACTGTAGATAGGAGATGAGGGCACGTGGTGCCAGACCTCAGCCTGGCTGTGGCTGAAAAGAACACTTCACCACATGAGCTGAAACTCAGCCTTTGCTGCTTATTGACACTTTAACCTCTCATCAGGAAACACCCGACCTAGGGCTGCAAAACCCAACCTTCTTGAACATGGCTTGAGAGCAAAGCTGCCCTCAGCAGACCCGCTCGCTTCCCTCAGCTCCCAACGAGCCAAACACGACACCAACACACGAGACACACAGAGAGATGAAAAGCAAGGAATGTTCCGGGCCTTCCTTTAGAATCATGGAATCATTCTGGTTGAAAGGGTCATCAAGTCCAACCTTTATCCCATCACATTCCTAACCATCAGACCATCAGACCATGGCCTCAAGTGCCTCATCAACCCGTTTGTTGAACACCCCCAGGGACAGTGACTCCACCACCTCCCTGGGCAGCCCATTCCAGTGCCCAACCACCCTCTCAGGAAAGAACTTCTTCCTAATCTCCAACCTAAACTTCCCCTGACGGAACTTGAGGCCATTTCCTCTTGTCCTGTCATTAGCAGTTGGGGAGAAGAGACCAACACCAGCCTCACTACAACCTCCTTTCAAGTTGGAACAAATTCCTCTTTAGTCCTCCCATCACTCCTGGAAGCGTCATCACCAAAGTCCCCATTTTCCATCTGTTTGTGCCTCAAGAGCCCGCGGGTCTTCAGTTTTGCAATGATTTGGTTTTGATGTCTCCCTGCCTCTGCACGGAACAAAGCACCACTCGTATTTCCTCCAACACCCAGGGAAGTCCAGAGCTTCCTATTTCAAGAAAACTAACGGTGAGAGAAACACCGCTCGAGCGCCTGGTCCTCAGGCAGGAGGCACCTCAGGCACATCAATACCTACAGACCCACACCAAGAGTCACTTCGTCTCGTTCCCGTGAAGGACAGACAGCAGGCAAATGTCACCTTCTGGCTCTTCACTTGCTCTTCACTGAGTCGTGCTGCTGGGAGTCACCTCTCCGGTGGGAAGCTGAGCAAGCACCTTCATCACATGAACATATGCTTCAACGCGACTCAAGGCACAGAGCTGTAGAGCAGCCCAGGCTGGAAGGGACTCTGAAAGGTCTCCTGGTCAAACCTTTCATGGGAAAGGGAGCCCAGATGAGGCTATCGACCACCCTGTCCAGTCACACCTTGAAAACCTCCAAGGATGGGGACTCCACCATGTCCCCAAGGTTGTTTCAGTTAATGATTGTTCTCATGGTAAAAAGTGTCACGTTGAGATGAAATCTCTCCCAATGCAACTTTTATCTGTTGCCCCTTGACTTCTCCATGTGGCTCCTGGTGAAGAGAGAGCCTCCATCCTCTTTGTAGCCACCCTTTAAGTCCAGCAACTTGCCCTCGTGCTCAGCCCTCCCACAGAGAGCTGATGGACCTCCTGCCGGGCAGCAGCCAGGTCTGCAGGGGGGTCACAGCAGCAGCACAGGCTGGAGGAGCACCAAGCACATAGAGTAGACAAGAGCCGTGCCAGGACTTCGTTATGGCTCTCACGTCACCTTCCCAAGCCTCTGCCGTGGAGATGAGCAGGCAGCAGCAAGGCTCAGGCTTGGCTGTTCCTCTGGACACTGGCTGGACCGTAGCCTGCTCATCCAAAACCACCAGCCTAGACCTCTTCCAGCAAGCAGGACCTTGCAGGCTTCAAAATGTCCGAGCTGGAAATGGCCAAGAGCCTTCTCAGCAGCTCCAGCACTCAGATCCACAGCCATAAATACAAGCTGGTGCCCAGTGCCCTTCACGCTCGGCTGTGCTGGGAAAGAGGAACTGAAATCCCACACACGTGGGAGAGAAAAGTATTGGGTGGATAAACCAACAGAGTTTGGTTCCTCCCCACAAACTCAGGTCTCCGACCTGTCCTGAATTAGGGACACCAAAGAGGGATTTACACCCACTGTCAGGTGACACCACGGACAATGGCCATGCCCAGACCTGCACGCCATGGTTTAACAATAACCAGAAACACAGTCCCACCTTCACCCCAGCCCTGCATCCCTCACCGTCCCCACGTGCCACCCTGTCACCAGGTGCCCGGCAGGTACGGGCATCACCACGGGGTTTGGCTGGTGGTGGCTGACAGAGCTCAGCGCAGAGCCACAGAGATGATGAAGGGAGTGGAACATCTCCCTTATGAGGAGAGGCTGAGGGAGCTGGGTCTCTTTAGCTTGGAGAAAAGGAGACTGAGGGGTGACCTCATCCATGGTTACAAATATGTAAAGGGTGAGGGGCAGGATGATGGAGCAAAGCTTTTTACAGTGCTGACCAATGATAGGACAAGGGGCAATGGATGCAAACTGGAGCACAGGAGGTTCCATGTGAATATCAGGAAGAACTTCTTTCCTGTGAGTGCCAGAGCACTGGACCAGGCTGCCCAGAGAGGCTGTGGAGTCTCCTTGGCTGGAGACATTCAAACCCCGCCTGGATGCGTTCCTGTGTGATGGACTCTAGGTGACCCTGCTCTGGCAGGGGGGTTGGACTGGATGAGCTTTCGAGGTCCCTTCCAACCCCTAGGATTCTGTGAGTAAGGGCTGGAAAATAGGAGCTCGCCCTTTCCCCCCCCTGCCGTCAGCAGGGTTGCAGAAAGGCACCCACAGTCTGGGCAGCAGCCCCAGCTCCTGGGCCTTGGTGGGAGCAGGACTGGCCATTTGTGCCCTTCCCTCGTGGGCTCTGGAGGTGGTGAGGCTCCTGGGCTCGCTCCTGGGCTCGCTGGTATCCATCCCTATGGTTCCCAAGTCCATGGTGCTCCCAGTCCCAAGCTAGAGCTCCCCTGGTCCAGGGAGGATCACCCTCCACAGAGGCACAGCAGGGACCGTGCCGGTCACCATCTCATTCCCGTCTTCTCCACCCAAAAGAAGATCCTCAGAGTGATCCCAGCAAGGTCCAGCTGAGCGGTGGAGACAGCAGCTCCACCTCGACAGCAGCACAGTTTGGAGAGGACAGCCAGATGGTCGCTGCTCACTCCCAGGTTGCTCCAAGGGAAGGGAGAGCTTCTGGGCTTTATTCATTTCCTTGAGGAGCAGAGCAGAGCAGGCAGCCTTGGCCGCTTCCCAGGCTTCCGAAGAGGACGAACACCCCCGTGCTGCTCCAAACCACTTCACCTACTAATGCCTTTAATTCCCTTCACTCAATAACCAATTAGGGCACCTTGGCCACAGGAGCTGAGGCTTCATTTGCAGCCGAGGACCGTGCGGGGCTGCCATCCCTCTTGCTGTCAAACCATCAGCCTGGGAACGCGCGGGGACAACCCGGGCTGCGGGGGGAAGGAGGACAGGGACAAATGCAACACAGCCAGTGCCAACGCCAAGAAATCCTCTCTTTCCCCCCCGGGAGGGATAATAAATAGGTGTATTTCACAGATTAATAAAGCACATTTGCAAGGAGATGATATACATCAGAAAGTTGCTAATTCACGCTAATGACCCATCGCAAATTGCCGAATTTTGTGAATTAGCCAGCATGGAAAGGAATACAATAAAAGCCAGCAAGAGCCATGCATCAAAGTGTGCTTGGCTTCTTCTGCTGGCCGCAGCTCCCTTTTAATTCCTAAGTGCAGAGGGAAGGTACAGATCAGACACAAAGCCCAAAAAGAAATGAGAAGGAGATCTTCAGGACAAGAACCTTCCCCACGGCCCCAGCGACCAAATCCTTGGGGAAGGAGCAGTGATCCTCCTGGAGATTAGCAAGACTCTACCTCTCCGATTGAATCCCAGGTGCTTAACGCTAGCAAAGTCATTACACACCTCATTTTCACTCCTTTAAAAGCTGCAAGAAACCCCCAGAGCCATCCTTGGAGGAGCACGGTGATAACTCCGAGCCGAACCTTTGGACTCGCTTGAGCCAGGGGCGCTCTGTTTAATCAAAAGCCCACACGGGTCCAGTGAATTTATCCAGATCATCCTCCAAGCACCTTGTTTTGCCATCAATAACTCGGCACAGCCACGCTAGAGGCGAGATGTTGCACGGGCAAAGGTGCAAAGATGTTCCTCCAGGCCTCAGAAGAGCGGCCAAGGGACAGCCGATGCCGCAGAACCTCTCCGTGCCCACCATGTGCTTGGGAAAGGAGCGGCATAAAGGGACAACACTGTCTTTCCTTTTTGGTTCTTTTCCTACTCCGTAAACAAGGGAAGGAATTGTGGAAGTTGAGCACTTAATGTTTAATATAAATTATCACAATTGTCCTGAAATTGTCCTCGTTCATCCTTTTGATACCTTCTCTCCCACAGCGATGGAGTGGAGGTGTGAGCACCTACGCCAGTCGTTTTTGGGCAGGTGAAGGACACTGAGCTGCAAAACCAAAACAACCTCTTGGTTTCACCTCAAAAACTGGTTCTTCACCAAGACCCAAAGTGAAAGAGGCATTTCCTTTAAAGAAAGGACATAAATTCAAAGGAAAAGAAGTCTCACAAGCCACCAGAGCCACAGAGCAAGCTTCCCAGCCAGCCCCTACTTCCTCTCCCGTAGGATTCTCGGAGCAAAACCTTACTCTGAAGCCACACTGCAGCACAAGGCATTGATCCTCCTGCACAGGGAAGTGCATTTTTGATGTGACTGCGTGGCAAAAGCAGCCACGTCCTGGTGGGATCTGTTTTGCTCCCCTTCCCTGAAAGCAAGCAGCATCCCTTCCTCACCTGGGCCAAGCTGGTACAGGGACACAGAGCCACACGTGGCCACCAATGAGCTCCCAGGGCAGCCGCGTGCTCTGAGCCGGCTCATCTGCCTACCTTTGATCTTACAGGAGATCCTTCACCCCCAGGTGAGCTCCTCGCCATAGCCCTACACCCCCAAAAGCCTCCTGGAGTCGGGCACCCCCATGCAAAGGCATCACCCTCCCTCTGGCCAACACAAGCATCCCAATCCAGACCTTCCTGGAGGGAAGGCACCAGCTCTCCTCATGCCTGGAGAGCACCTCACCCATGCCCAAGAGGCATCATGGGAGAACTGCAGGTGGCCCAGGCCATCTCCAGGTGTTCTGGGGACTTTGGTGCTTCTCAAAAACTCTCTCCACAAAGCACCATGAGCTGCAAAGAAACACGGGGCAGGTTTGGGAATGGACCCAGGACTCTCACAGCCCAGGGGATGAGGAAACATCGGTCCCTACCCTGCAAGCTGCAACGATGTTCAACGATGTTGGAGGTGTTCAAAAAACGGGTTGATGAGGCACTTGAGGCCATGGTCTAATGGTTAGGAATATGATGGGATAAAGGTTGGACTTGATGACCCTGGAGGTCCCTGCCAACCATAATGATTCTATGATTCTATGAACAATCAACCTGGAGCTCACCTTAACCTTGGTGAGAAACCACCCCATCTCCCATGGACTACCCAAAGGCAATCTGCTTGCTGCTGGGTTAAACTGTCACCAGCCCCTGGCAAGGTCACCTGTGGCCTCCTCACCTCCTGCCAGCGGTGGTGGTGGCAGCAGAAGCCCAGCTGCACACAGCTGCTGTCACACCCCCAAAGAACGTACCTGGGCCCAGAAATCCCATCTCATTCACATAATGCTGCGGATAAAGGCGACAAAGAGGCTTAGTGCTCTACATCTGGGACTGCATCAGCGCCCCGAGGCCCTAATCCCAATGGGAGCCCTGTGGTGAGGAGCATCCCAGGGCGAGAGCAGCAGGGCACAGCCCAGCTCTCCCCTTCCCTCCACCAGGAAGCAGAGGGAGATCCCTTTCCAGGCAGCAAACATCCCAGGAGCACCGAGTAAACCACAGCGCCAGGCACGACACGTGACTGCGGTCCCGGCAGAGCCCATCGCGGGGCTCCAGTCTCCATCACGGTGTGGACACGACCCATGGACACATGACACACAGGGACACCTGCATGGCAGTGCTCAAAGATGAGGCAGCTTCTGGTTTTCTTTAATTTAGGCAATTAAAATGGGAAAGTCAGTGTAAACATAACCCAGAGGCAAATCCAGATTCAACGCAGGCCGGGTCTCAGGGAATAAACCGGACAGAGCGAACTCCCTCTTTGGTTGCACATCATGGAGATGTTTGGTAGCTCCAGCATGGCATGAGAACCCCTCAACCGCCTCCAGGCCACGCGAGCCCTTTCTGCCCCAAAAAGGCACCTTTTCAGCCAACCTGATGGCAAAAAGCTTGGGCTCAGCCAGGCGAGGGGACCTGGCCACCACAGGGAGGGAGAGATCTTCTGGGGCTGCACCCAGGCTGCAGCACGGGGCTCAGGGTGGACAAACAGCCCTCAGCCACAGCTTCTCCCCCCAAAAACACCCCGACACCCATCCCGGGAGGGGGGAACACATGGATTAAGAGGCACCTCTGTGTGTATCAGCACTAACGAGAGGTCTCACAGTGCCTGACAAAACCAGGTCCAAGCTTGAAAAAAGGGGAAAAAATAACCCAATAACACCCCCCCCCCAAGTCCTGGCCGTACTCAATTACAGATCATTACCACTTGCTTGATAATTAATTTCCTCTGGTGGCTCTGACTGGCTCCCAGCCCTCGTCCCGACCGCGGGGCCAGTTTAGGTGAAACATTAAATCCTTGTCCTCTCGCAGCACGGCGACAGCCGCGCTCCCGGTGCCGCACGCGTCCCCCCGCAGGGAGAGGGCAAAGCCACGGCGGAAAAGGACGAGGGATTTTGTTTCCAAAGCAAAACCAGCTCCGAAATAATAAATTCTGGATTATTTCTGGTCAAGAGTTGATGGATAAAAGGAGCCGAGCGGATTTCTCGAGCGCCGTGCGCGCGTAGCGCCAACAAAGAGCTGGGAATGTGCGGCATAATCCGGCGCCGGAGCCGCCGCACAAAGCGTGGAAATAGGTTTTCCTGAGGATGTCCAGGCGAGGAAGGCAGCGAGCACCCACACGGCATCCTCGGTGCTCCTGGAGGGGGGAAGGAGGCCCCGCGGGCTCTGCGCTGCCACACACGAACGGGTCCAGCACCCCCCAAGCCGGGGAGGGACGGGGACAGGGGGGACGGTGGCTCTGGGGGATGGAGAGGAGCCAAGGCTCACGGAGCAGACCTGGACCGGTGACCTTCCCCGTGGACACAGCTCGGCTGTCCTCGTCCTCACCCTCTGTGCCACCCGCAGCCTCTCGGGGACACCTGGCTGCCGGCACGGCCACCTTGTCACCGCACGCAGGGACCCCACGGGCCCTCCCCGGGGAGCAGCTGGGGGGTCCCGAGCCCCATAGGAACGCTCCACAGTCCGTGCCTGGGGCTGAGGACCCCACAGCACCGTGGGGCAGCGTCCCAGGGGGACCAACCCCGCGTCCCCCGCAGGCTCCGAGGGG
>VZRW01003751.1:10471-31421 GCA_013398125.1 Aegotheles bennettii | reverse complement strand
ACGGCTGCACTCACTGGTCCCGCTCCAGAGAGGGCAGGAGGGGGTCACCACCCGGGGGTGCCCCAGGCACCCACATCCACCCCAAAACCCCACGGTGTTGTGCCCCACGCCGTGATTCCAGCTCCGTGTGCAGGTTCCCAGTGCTGGGATGGATCCTCTTGGGAGCAGGAGGACCCCAGCCCCCCTCAGCAGATTGTCCCCAAACCCCATCCCATGAAATTCTGGGATCCCAGTGGGGTGTCCCAGCCCGAGCCCCAGGACACCCCAAAACCATCAAGGAGCAGCAAGTGGAGCCGATGGAAGATGGGGCACACGATCCAAGCTGGCACCCCAGCCCAAGGACCACCACCTCCATCCCACCAGCCAGGCTCTGCCCTGGGGCATCCCTGCCTGGAGAGGTGCCACCATCCCTGCTGACCTTCAGCACATCCCAGGGCAGGAATGGTGCTCCCGAGGGTGGGAACATGGACCAAGCCAGGGCCAGGTTGGTGCCTCAGCCTGTTTGTTCCCCAGCATCCTGCTCATCCCAGGCCATGCCGCTGGGGCGATGTTTTGGGAAAGATGTTGTCCACCAGGAAACCGGACGTTCCTTCTCCACACAGCTCTGCCTGGAAGGGCACCTCCCCCACCCGGGTCCCATAAGCACTGCCTTTGGGCTGGCTGCTCAAGAGTCGGCCCCTTCCACCTCCAGGAGATGCTCCAGGGAGCTGCAGGCATCTCAGGCAAGGCCACCTCAATGTCCTGCCCCTCCCACCCCAGCCACCAAGGCCAAGTCCTCTCCTATCTCCTCCCCATGGCACCAGGACCCTGGGATGCCACCCCAAGCCCCCCATCTTTCTCCAGTTCTGCTCCGACAGGCACTATGGGTATTTTCCATCCCTCTTGAGTCCCATTGCCCAGGAGAGGAGGACCTCCATGATCCAGGAGAAATGTACAGGGAAGTCACCAGCACAGCTGACTGGGACCATACTGGTGCGACAAGAGGGACAGGAAGAGGTTGGTGGATGGGGGGACAGAGCCTGAGGTGGAACCTCCCTCTGCCACGCCAACCAGCAGCTCCAGAACCTCCAGGCCAAGCCTGGGCAACTCTGAGCTGCAACACCCACGAGGTTTTTCCACTCGAGGAATGACGTGAGGTGGGCGCTGAACCCAGATCCACCATCTCCAGCACCTTGGAGATCCCACAGGCAGCAGAAGCCACCCCCCAGGGCAGTGCTAGGGGATGGTTTCCCACACCACAGCACCCAGCTGCCAAGCTGGAGGGAGCACGGGTGGGTGGCACCAAGGTTCTGCACCCTCCTCCTCCTCCTCCCCGATGGGGCAGAGGGCTGGGACAGCTCCACACAGCTCAGGATCTCCAGCCAAGAGACCTTGGGGCACAGCATGGTGGGGGGGGAAGCTGCCCAAGCCAGGATGGAGCCGCCGGCTGCTGGCCTGGGATCCGGTGCTCCCGGGAGAAGCGGAGATGCCAGCACTCAGTGAAGTCCCATCCCATCAAGCTCCATCTCCCACCCATCATTGCCCACAAGCGTGGAATGTCCCAGGAAGCACAGGAAGAGCTGGGTGGAAACATCTCTTTTAATGCTTGTGGAGCACAGCAGATAAGGCAATACCTAAAAGCACGTTTGGATCCATCCTGCACCTGCTGTCCAGAGCCAAGGACCATCCCAGCACCCTCCGGGGACCATCCCAGCACCCTGTGGTGCTGCGTGGGAACCAGGCACCGCTCACACCATCGCCTTCTGCTTCATTAACCCCTTCTTGGCTCCCTGGTGGATCTTCGTGTCCAGCTTCCCTGCGAGGGGGGGAGGAAAGAGAAAGAGGAACACAACAACCCCTCATCCCTCTGCGTTTTGAAATGCCATTTGCAATGCAAATCAGCTGGAGGCAGCGAGGGCTCCCAGTTAGTGTGTTCCTGTCACATCCAATTATCCTGCTTGAGGAGCCAGGCGTTTCCAGCCACCACGGCTCCTCTCCGTGGGCACGACCCCGGAGACACCAGAGCCAGGAGAGTGAATGAACATCCAACACCCGCGTCGACACGGTGGGAGGAGATGGGGCACTGCCAAGCACCGTGTTGGGGACATGTTCCCCACGGTATGGTGGGAAGCCAGGCCCGGGGACAATAGATCCCCAGCTGGGGGATAATGGAATGGGGCACAGAAGGTGATGGGGACCAATGGTGTGGCAGGTTGGTGGCCTCCAAGGCCACCGTCTGGGAGGGACACACTGCCTGTGCCACTGGGGAGCATCCCCTGCAGCCCCTGGGAGGGACACGGGCAGCCACTGCGGTCACACCATCAGGAGGGGAGGCAAAGGGACCAGAGATTGATCCCAAGGAGGTGGATGGACGCGGCCCATCCCAGTGAGATCCCAGCCAGGCGGATGGAGCTGGAGCTGGCAGGTGCCTCACCCAGGTGCCACAGCATCGTCCCTCCAGGGAATGGAGCCCAGTGTCACCCTGGGAGAGCTGCCTTGCTCCAGCCCAGCTACAGCACACAGCAGATCTCATCCCTGGTGGGCACCAGATCCACCAGGCTTCAAACGGGTCCCACTTTGGCCACTGCTGCAGAAGCTGCTGGGAAATGCCCGTGTGCCGTGAGAAGCAGGTGCCTGTCCAGAGAAAATGGCTCCAGAGCAGCCAGAAACCATCACCCTCTGTTCATACCAAAAAACTTTCCAATTGCAGCTCAACAAAGAGTCTGACGACACTTCTCCAAGGAGAGGCTCTGCTCAGGATGTCCCACCAGGACAACCCAGCCTCCCTGACACTGCTCCTCCTCCTCCCACCTGTGTTCGGGGCCAGCCTTGCTCCTGCAGCTTTGAGAGGGAAGCTCAATGCACCAAACCCACAACACGTACCAAAAAACCACAAGCAAGGGGTTGCAGGTCACTGTGCTCTCCTGCAAGGTCTGGCAGATCCACCACCCCCTCTGCCAGCCGATGTGGGAGAAGACTTTCCCCACCTGCCCAAGGATGGGGAAGAAGCTCCCTCCTCCTTCCAACAGCTGGGAACACTGATGGGCAGCCAGGAGGGCTGAGCCCTGGAGCGGTGTGTGGGACCACAGTGTCACCAAGCCATGGGGTTCTACCAGGAGAAAGGTGGCGAGTTCACACTTGCTCCAGGCTCTGGTCCTCACCACCAAGGCTGTGTCACCTCTGGAGCTGTGAGCTTCATATTTAACACCCCTGCCTGCTCCTCCGGGACCCCAGAAGCAATCCATCAGGAGGCTCCTTGGCTCTATCAGCTGGCAAAACCTCACGTGGGGAACCTTTAGGAAAAGGCTGAAAATAAGGTGGTGGCCCTAGGATCTCTTTCTCTTTCTGCTTACTGATTTAAGGACTTGTCTCGTGCTGCACTGTGTCCTTTCACCCGTTCCACCGTGTGCCTTCACCCCCTCCACCACGCTCTTCCAGCCATGCTCACTTCTTACAACTCTGATTGGTCTCCTGGGAGACTCTGTATCATAGAATCATAGAATCAGGGAATCATAGAATCATTATGGTTGGATGGGACCTCCAGGGTCATCAAGTCCAACCTTTATCCCATCATATCCCTAACCATTAGACCATCAGACCATGGCCTCAAGTGCCTCATCAACCCGTTTGTTGAACACCCCCAGGGATGGGGACTCCACCACCTCCGTACTCCTGAGCACAACACAAACCCAGCGCCCGTCCCTTCCACACCGACCACAATCCTGGCAGCAGACACTCAGCTGGGCTGGGCTGGTTTTTCCCCCATCCCCAGGCTGCTGGGAAGGACTCATTTGCAACGGAGAAGCACTCGGATGTCATCGCGGCCAGGGCCATGCTGGGATCTGGCAAGGGAAGCTGCTCCAGCTTGGCTTCCCAACAAGACAAACTGGCATTTTGTCACGGCTCGAGTCAGGCTTCAAGGAGACCGAGGCAGGCAGCGAGCTCAGGTGGAGCCGTCAGCGGCGCCTTCCCCTGCTCCGCTTCCAGAAGGAAGCTCCAAGTGCCTGGGACGCGGTGCCAGCTGCTATGAAAAGAGCTCCTTACCCCAGTGAAAGGTCAGAGCCTTCCCTGCTCCTTCCCTCGGCTGTCACAGACATCACCCAGACGGACACTGTCCCCTCCGGGAGGGGACACGCAGCTCCCCAGCCTCGCTCGCGTGACAGCTCCCATCGGGATGGAGGGCAGGGAAGGCAGGGCCGGCAGCAGGAGCGGGCAGCGCAGCACAGCCGGCTCCCTTCCAGGCTGTTAGACTGATCCTTCTCCAAGCAGGAAAGTGTCACAACACAAAGGAGACGATGTGACAGATGGGGAGGGGACCGGCCAGGCAGACGCGCGGAAGCCGCTCGCACCGCGCAGCAGCTTCCCCTTCCCCGCAGCTCACCCCGAACCGCGGCCAGGAGGAGGCAGATGTGGCAGCCAGGGGTCATGGGAGCACCTGGGCAAGAGCAAGGAGAGGTTAAAGCAAGAAAAACACGAGGATGCAGAGGCTGCTCCAGCAAGAAACGAGGACTGAGCCACTCTCCTGCAGCCAGCGTGCTGGGAAGGACCCGGCCCTGGGGGAGGACGGCGCTGATAGCGAGGTCTGAGCACTGCAGCTCCCCGAGCATCCTCTGTCCCCATCGGCTGAACGCCCCTCCCAGACACTGCCAAAAAAGCAGGGAAGGAACCCAGTCACTGCCCTGCTCCATACCCCAGCGGGGCAGGTGTTGCCCCAAGGCCCAGGGAGAGACCGAAGCCGTGGGAGAATGGTGCCTCTCTGAGCAGAAAGGGGACAAAACCCTCAAAAAAACAACCCCATCCTATGCCGTGCTTCAAAAGGCCTCATTAACCAGTGCTGAGCAATCCTGCTCCGTGCTGCCAGACAACTGCTCCCCGGGCCCCGCGCTGCGAAGGAGACAGCCAGCTCTGCTGAACAAACAGCCCAGACCATCGCTGCTTGTGCTGCTCTTAGCCCGTCAAATTAATTTTTCACATCCCCTGAAAGCACGGACGGTGCCTTCCCCGGGCTGTGTGCTGGGCAGGCTGCTAATCAGGCCGGAGCTGACTGCAGGCTCCCCAGCTGCCACATCCCTGCTCCATCCTCTTTAGGGCAGCGGGCAGGAAGAACTGGCAGCCCGCGGCGGGGCTGGTGGCTCATAAAAGGGACGAGCGGCGCTGGCAAGCGGAGCGTGGACAGATGCTGCGGCGCTTCCCTGTGAGCTCTGCCAGGACATCCCATCCCGCAGGTGGAGAATATCCAGCTGGCTCTGCAGTGCTCGCTGCTCCGAGCCCGCAGAATCCCAGAATCCCAGAATCCTAGGGGTTGGAAGGGACCTCGAAAGCTCACCCAGTCCAACCCCCCTGCCAGAGCAGGGTCACCTAGAGTCCATCACACAGGAACGCATCCAGGCGGGGTTTGAATGTCTCCAGCCAAGGAGACTCCACAACCTCTCTGGGCAGCCTGGTCCAGTGCTCTGGCACTCTCACAGGAAAGAAGTTCTTCCTGAGATTCACATGGAACCTCCTGTGCTCCAGTTTGCATCCATTGCCCCTTGCCCTATCATTGGTCATCACTGTAAAAAGCTTGGCTCCATCGTCCTGACCCTCACCCTTTCCATATTTGTAACCATGGATGAGGTCCCCCCTCAGTCTCCTTTTCTCCAAGCTAAAGAGCCCCAGCTCCCTCAGCCTCTCCTCATAAGGGAGATGTTCCACTCCCTTCATCATCTTTGTGGCTCTGCGCTGGACTCTCTCAAGCAGTTCCCTGTCCTTCCCGAACTGTGGGGCCCAGAACTGGACACAATACTCCAGATGTGGCCTCACCAAGGCAGAAGAGAGGGGGAGGAGAACCTCTCTTGACCTACTGACCACCCCCCTTCTAATGCACCCCAGGATGCCATTGGCCTTCTTGGCCACAAGGGCACATTGCTGGCTCATGGTCATCCTCCTGTCCACCAGGACCCCCAGGTCCCTGCACCATGGGTGAGTGCGGATCCGCCCCAGCATCGCCACGTCGGCTCCCATCCCGACCCCGGCCGATGCCAGGAGCGCTCCCTGCCTCCCGCGTGTTTGCAGGGGCAGGAAGAGGCATGCACTTGGAAGGAAGCAACATCTGGGGAAAGGGGAACCGAAGAGAAAAAAAAAATATTAGAGCTGTATTGGAGTCATTAAACAAACACCTCGAGATCAAAGAGCGCGGGGCAAAGGTTGCGAACCCATCTGGCAAAGGCAAGCAGAGGTGGTGACGAGAGCAGGCACGAAAGGCCAAGGGGGGCATCTGTGGAAACTTTACTACTTACAGATTTTGGGTTTTCCTTTGATGGGAAACTTCACCACCAGCTCCTGGGGATTAGTGCAGATAAAGACAAACGGAGACCCAGACTCCTGGCTCAGCTCCGGATCCTGCGGAACAGACAGACACACGGACAGAGTCAGACCGGCTGCCGCGGGCGTGAGGAGCAGAGGACAGTTAGATAGGACATGGACTGGAGCAGCTCAAATCAAACCACTTCGAGGACTTTTAACAGAAAAAGAAACAAAACAATCACGGGTTTGGGTCTCCATCACAGTAAGCCCCTCACCAAGCTTCTTCACACCTCTGCTGGAGCTTCCTCCCATCTTGGATCCTCCCACCGAGGGCTTTCCAAACTCCCGAACCCTTTCCAGCCCCCCTTAGCACTGACCTGCGTTCCACCACCTCGGAGGTGTGGTTTCACTCTTGGATGAAGCCAATCTGAAGCATGGGGTGTCTACAGCCCTGCCCTCACCAGCTGGCCTGGCCACCACCTGCTCTGCACAGGGACGAGCATGGGACCTATTTTCAGCCCAAAGCATTCCCAGATCCAGCTAAGTGAGAAGGCAGGTACCCCCAGCAAACCCCAGCCAGCTGGGGATGACACAACAGCTCTGCCAACCCAACGAGACGATGACCACCAGAAGGGTGGCCACATCTTCTCCTGGAGCAGGTGGCCCAGCCACAGATACATCCCCATCTCCTCCCTGTGAAGCTCAGCCCAAACTGAAGGGCTCTGAGATTTGGAGACCATGGAGCATCCTGCTGTGGGACACACGGCCCTTGGGATTCATCTGCACCTGAAGGGCCAGGTCCATGGCTCGGAGAAGCAGGGCTGGCTCCACACATGGAGACTACGGAGAGATCTCACTGCAGTGAAGACACGGAGGAATTTTACAGGCAGAGTAGGAACAGATTGTTTCTCTCATAAACCACGGGGGGAAAAGGAGAAAGAAAAAATCGTCGGCGAGGGAAGTGCACCAAGGTTCTGTCTGGATGCAGCTCAGCCTCACTGGTGTTCAGGAGTGCAAAGCAAAACAGCAATAAAACACACAGATACCACCCTTGCTTCGGGTCCTCCAGGGGCTGCAGGCTTGCGGGGCCAAGGGCACGCCACCAAGGTGCTCCAGCCCAGGAAGCCCTGCTCCAAGAGCCTGTGGAAGCGGTTCTCCTTCCATGGGAAAACTGCCTCCTGTGGTTTTTTTCCTCCCCTGCCTTCCCCGAGCAGATCCATCAAGGCTGCTGTAGGGGACAGGATGCCAGACCAGATGGAGCAGCATGTCCTGGCAAATCCCCCATTTGTTACTAACAAATGACTCCTAGGCTGAGTGTTTGAAAAGCTCTCACCAACCTGCCAAGATGAGTTTGGATTTGCCCTGGAACAGCTGGGCATGGAGAGGGGAGCAGGGAGCAGCCCGCCCTCCCCACGCTGCAGCGGGGCTTGGCAGCATCGCCAGCGGTTAGGGGAGATTTACAGAAGCCTGACGTTGGGATTGGATCAACCAGGGAAAGCGTTTCCAGCCCCTCTCATTTTACAACAGCGTGTAAGAGCTGCTCACTGAGCCAGGGAGGGAGAGGGACGTGCCCTGAGCAGCTCTGCACAGCCCCTGCGTGGCACGCGGTGCCCTGCCGCACCGACCCGGGCTTGGAGAGGCTTCTCCCTCTCTTCTTCTTTGGCTGAGCCACACTACTTGACTCGCTTCCACCACTCCACACCGATGCCAAGGAGTTTCATTTCCCATCTGCAGGGAAGGAGGATCTTGGAAGGTTAGAAAGAGCCAACACGAATATCCCCAGCCAACGCCTGGGGAGTGCGAAATGCTGGGGCTGTGATACCGCTCTCAGCGTCCCGCGGGGCACCGGTGGCTCCTCTGTAGCCTGAGGACCTGAGCTGCTCAGCAGCTCCCACACTCGCGTGGCCTCCAAAGGTCACAGACCCGGGCAGAGAGGTGGCCCATCCCCACTCCAGTAGATGTGGTTCAGCCAGCAGCTTCTTCAGCCAGGTTGCGTGCCCGGGACCAGCGTGCCATGGAGGTCTTGCTGCCTGGAGTGCAGCTGCTTCCCAAATCTCCTCAGCCACCATCTCGTAGGTGGACCTGGATGTCACCAAGTACCCCCTTCATGGACCTTACAGGCCCCCACACTGGGACTATCCCCATAGTGGGTACCTAGGCAACAGCCAGCTTGGTTCCTCCGCTAACAGCGTTCATCCAAAGCCAGGATCCAACCTCCAGCTCCACAAGCTTCCAGCTCCATCCGATCCCAAGGTGGATGCCACAGCTGGGACTCGGGTTTATGCTTCCAGGCCGCAGCCTTTCATCCGTGCTCCCAGGGCACGTTCCTGTCCGTGTGCCAAACCCAGCCATGTCCTGCATTTGAAACGCCTCGGTCCTTCCTGCGGCACCTCCCTCCCGGCAGGCAGGGAAGGAGTCCCTCACCGAGCTGCTGCACTCAAGGCTTCGTATTGTCCCATCCCCAGAAACCTCTTATCCCATCCTGGTGAACAACAGAAGCAGAATATTCCTGTCTGCTGGAGCTGAGGAAAACCCGGAACCCTTTCCTCTGCCTAGAGACGAGATGCTCCCGAGTGGAGAAGCTGGAGCTGAGCTCCCACAGGATGCTGAGCCCCCAAAGGATGCTGAGTCTGCTGGCCAGGCCCCCTCTGCCCCCAGCCTCTTCTGCACTTCAACTCATTCAGCCTGCAGAAATTCAGGGAACTTTGGGATAAAGTCAGTTTTCCGCCAGTTTCATGGACTGAACTGCTCCAAGAAGGGCCCGATGAAGCGGGTGGACTCTGCTCAGTGAACAGCCAGAGGTGAGATCCCTCAAAACCACTGCCTGCAGAGCCCCGGCCAGACACGCTTTAGCCACAGGACACCCCACCAGGACCTCTCAGCCTCTGCCCAGAGCACCTGTAAGAGGCTGCTGAGATTTAACACCTCCAGGAACCACCTCCGTGGGTTTTGTAGATGTCACTGGAGCCGTTACCATTTCCTACCCAAAACCCCACCTCTGTTGCTGTTCAGTCCCCAAACAGCACCCGCTCTCAACGCCATCACCACGAGCAACGTCGCCTGTAGACACCCACAGAGTGTATCTACACAGTCTTGTCTCATCAACAAGATCAGGACAGCCAGCATGGCTGAACTCCTCCATGGCACTGCTCCACCTCCACAGCTCTTTCTGCTGCTTAGGACTTCAGCACCTGCCTGTCCCACTCCAAAGATGCCACCCCCATTGGCAAATCCTGCGCTGAGTTACACTCTCAGAGGAGATGCTGCCACCAAGACACCAAACACATTTGTCTCCGTTACATTTTCCAGGTCAAAACCTCATTTCTTAACGTTCCTGCTGCAAGAGGTCAGCTGAGCCACTCCCCAGCCTGCAAGGCACTAAGTTTAGGAGACAGAGAGCAAATTTACTCCCAACTACCACATCCTTCAGCCAACCTGAGACTTGTAGGAAAGCTCCAAAAGCCACATCTTGTATGCCAGAGAGAGAATACAGGGCACATCCCTAACAAACGGGATCTGCAGCAGCAACTTTGTAAGTAAAAGGTCAATTGAGAGGGAACCCACACTTGGTCTCTACCAGAGACCACCAATTAAACCCAGCCAGGGGCTGATGGGGCATGTGTCTTCCTAATTAGGAAGAAGTTCTTTACTGGGAGGGTGGTTGGGCACTGGAATGGGCTGCCCAGGGAGGTGGTGGAGTCACCGTCCCTGGGGGTGTTCAACAAATGGGTTGATGAGGCACTTGAGGCCATGGTCTGATGGTCTAATGGTTAGGAATATGATGGGATAAAGGTTGGACTTGATGACCCTGGAGATCCCTTCCAACCAGAATGATTCTGTGATTCTATAATTTGGTGGTACTCATTGTTAACCTTGAGGGTGTAAATAAGGCAGATGCCAGCACTCCAGGCTTTGGCATTGCCTCCAGCAGGAAGCAACTCAGCATTTAGAAGGTGGTGAAAAAGGCTTCTACAACAAACTGAGTCCAGGGGCCAGGTTGTCCTGCAACAAGGAGCCAACCCACCCTCCTCCAGTCCTGCAGATGAGCAGGAAAGCTCAGAAGAGAGGGGCTACACAACGTAATGACGGTGTAAATAGAATGATTCAGCCTCCTTCCAGACCTTCTGCCACCTCGTAGTGAGCTTGCAATGAGGCAACTGGGAGCATGGTGGGCTCTGTGGGCTGCCACCAGCTGGCACAGCTTGCCAACTGCTGCTCCAGCCCACTGCTTCACAGTCCAAAACTGTGATATCTCCACAGATCAGCGTCCACGCAACCACCGCCTTCACCGCTCTTCCCATCCCTGGCCAGGCTTCCATTTGCTGCTAACAGGTTTGTGAGGTCCTGGCTGTAAAGAGATTAGCAGGGAGGGGGGAAAAAACAGATCTGGAGGCAGCTTCACACCAGCAAAGAGCTCAAGGTTAAACGTAGCAAGCTGGGAAAGGGAGCTGAGCACCAGGCTCCTCTGAAAACCGGCCACCAGCTTCACCCTCTCGCCGGAGCCAGCACTTTGAACATCCATTAAGTGGCTATCAAATGTCCCCAGCAGCCACGCCAGCGCAGCCACAAGCAGGGATAATTGCTAATGACTGTTCCCTATGCTTTGTTTCCACCCTGGGTCTCCCATCACCACCTCGTCCCCGCTCACAGCCCCCAGCAAAAGAGCAAAGGAGGGGCCAAGCCAGCTGGGAGCCAGCAGAGACACGAAGCCACCTCTCACCTCCTCTGACATTTAAGGGGAAAAGAAAAAAAGCCCTGCTAATTTTTCTTTCCCCCACCAATCTGTTCGAGTGAGTATTTTGTTGCCTGATTTGGGCAGAGCCTGCAGCAGCGTGCGGAGGCTGTGCAGGCTCACCCAGCATCCCTGGGAACAACGCGGGGTTCAGGACCCTCCGTGCCATCCCGGCAGGAAATCGAGGGGCTTGGGGACAGCTCTTCTCCATGGTTTTATTGAAAAATGAATTTTTCAATAAAACCATGGAGAAGGGCTGTCCCCAAGCCCCTCGATTTCCTCAGCCCTCCCCATCCCTGTGAGCCAAAGAATCCGAAGAGCTGAAAGGAGAGGAGCCGGGGGAGAGCCAAACCATCACTAACGAGATGAGCTCTGCTCCGGTGCATCCGAGGGAGGAACAAAGGCATCGCGTGCAACGGATCGGCGGCTCCGCGCGGCACAAAGCCGGAACGCTCCCCGGCAGCTTTGTTAGTGACCTTTCAAGAGCATCTTTGGCTCTCATTAAGGTCTCTGGCCACAAAAGGAGACGAGCAAATGCGGTGCAGGAGACCAAATGGGAACAGCCCCAGCGTTTCACACAGCCCCGCAATGCAGCCGGAGCTCTCTCTCCTCCACTCCTCTTGCCCATACATTGCGGCCCCGGGCAGCCGGAGAGCGGTGGAGAACTGCACGCTGGAACCTGTAGTCCCTCAGCAGGTCGCCACCACCCTCTCCATCTTACAACTGCCAGGGGGGTGGCCTTGGGGCATGGGCACCGAGGAGGTGGTTGAGATGTTCTGCAAGGTTCCTAATGGAAAGGGTTGAATCATTTTCCTGGCGTGCCTCCTGGGTGAACAACAGGGGGAACGGAGCTCGCTCTGCCAGGCACACCAGCTCCAGCCTTCATTTCCCTGCTGCTCGCTGAGAGCTTCGGAATAAAAGAGGCAGCGCTGGAAAGCGACGCTGTCTGGAAAGAATAAAAGCGAGCAGAGCCCATGTGTTGGCAAGAGAGCTCACCTTAAAATGAATTCAAAGGGAAAAAAATCCTCCTGGCGCAGCCGGCGGCCCCTCCGAACGAGCAGGGCTGCTGTAACCAGCAGTGGCAATAAATCAGCCTGCCCCAGCAAGCACCAACACACGCCGGGCTCTTCCCTGGGCGTTAGGAGAAGCCTCTTGGCCACGCGCAGGGGAGGGGATGCGAGGGGTCCCCTGGGAGTCGGGTGCAGCTCCCTGCGCCCCGTTTTCCTGGTGATTTGTGGGAAAGGCAGATCCGCTCTTCCTTCACGCCCCGTGAGCTCCATAGCTGTCAGACTAACCTAACAGGTAATTAACTACTAAACAGCCATTTTCTCCTCCTCTCCGGAGGGAAATCACTCATTATTCAGCTAGAAAATGTTTCTTTAGTGGTTTGGGAAGGGGAAAAGAAAGTCAGGAGTTTCTGGTGAGCGATGGGGGTGCCGCAGCCGGAGATGGGCACTCATGGCAATGCCTGCAGCACAGACACATGGGTGCAGGAGAAACAGAGCCCTCCAAAATGAGAGAGATGATGCTCCTTGGGTTGTGGGTGCTGAGTTTGGGCACCACCCGGTTCCTGCCCACAGACACCCCCCGGAGCTGCCCGGGTACCGCTGCAGCCAACACCGACCCAGCGCTTGAAGGTACAAGTTATTTAACATCAAGAGGAGAAAACAATCCCACCCTCCTTGCAGTATGGAGGAGCAGCCCTCAGGAAGCACCGTGCCCCAGCCACGTCTGTCCTCGCCCCTTTTCAGAGGAGAGCACTGGTGAAGCATCGTTCCCCCACCAGCTGTCCTAGCAGCAGCAGCCTCCATGGCCTCCTCACATAGATGGTGTAAAAAAATCACTTTTGGGGATGATCTGGCCAATCTCCCACCCCAGCCTTCACCCTGAACTGCTCCAGGGTGCATCCACTCGAAGGTGACACCCAAGAGGAACCATCGCCTGAGCCAGCAGATCCAGGTTTGCCTCTGCTCTGTGGCACCATCTCCTGACTCAGACCTCCAGTTCTGGACTGAGCCTGCAGAGCACCAGGCGCTTCACGTCGAGGTTTGATCTCGGGACACGGTTTTGCATCACCCTTTCAACTCTGAGCACGTTTTCAAGCATCATCTCTGAAGGATCCTTTCCCTCTGCCTCAGCACATCCCAGCCAGGCTTCTTGCCCGTGAAAAACATAACATTTTCCTAAACAGCAACCCCAGAGCAGACCCAACTTTCTATAAATGCCAAACTTTCTGGCCTGAGGCAGAAACCTCCGGCGGTGCAGCCTCGTGAAGATGCACCCGAGGAGCTCCACACATGGCTCTTGGCCACGGAGGCCACATGGGTGCAGAGGAGCCACTTGCGGAGGCTGGGTTGGAGAGGGCCTTCAATTCGAGTCGGAGGAACAGGCAAGAAAGGAAAAGGAGCAGGATCGCAAAGAAACACAAACAAAAGCTGGCAGCCAAACTTTTGTTTGAAAGCCTGTCAGGTCTAGACTGCAACGTGTGAGGAAGGAACAGCTCGCAACCACAGCTGCTAATGGTTATGGATTTGGCAATCAAAATGTCTTTGTTAAAAAAAAAAAAAAGAAAAAGTTAACTGCCTCACTATTGAGGTTACAAACCGCAGCCTTGATGCATTGTTGCAGTCAACATCCTCCCTGCTGCTTCTGAGAGCTCACATCTGCTGCTGGCAGATCACGCGCTGGCACGGGCTCCCCCCGTGAGGACGCAGGAGGCGTTCTGCTCGCCCGCCTGCCTCTCCCCTTCTCCCCACAGCGCTGCCTGCCAGCCCCTGCCTGCTCTGCCCCTCTCACACCCGGCTGCCACGCACCCAGATCCAGACGCAGCCGGCTGGGAGCGCCGCAGGATCCTTCCCCCGCCGCCCGGATCCAGCCAGTGGGTGTTCTCCTCCTCCCAGCCTCCAGCACGGCTCGCTCTCATCGCCTTCCTACACCACAAGCTGCACTTTGATTCAAAGGGCAGGGGAAGCAATTAAAACGTAATGAGTAATAACAGGACTTTGAAATGTAGATTTAATATTCAAGCTTGTGCTGGTGCACTCGGAGTTGGGAACGCCGAGCAGTCTGCCAGGGCTCCAGGCCTGGAGGACCCAGCAGTGCCGCAAACACCGGGCACACCGCACCCCCTGCCCTCCCCGAACCGGCGCCACAGCACCTACAGCCACCAACACCCTCCTGCGGCTCTGATCCCAGCCTGAGGAAACACCTGCCCATGGTAAACCCTACCAGCAGCACAAGAAGGGCTTGAGATGTTTACAGAGTGCCTGACGCCCGCCGGGGGACACTGGCTGGGCTTGGGAGAACATCAGGTGGTGTGCAAGGCTCAGCTGATTCCATCCTCCTGTGCCAAGGGACAGCAGGGCAGGGCTCACCTTGCTCCAGCACAGCCCCACCGCCTGCACTGCTGGGTGAAAGCTGGCAAGGAGGAGGAACCAGGTGATGGGAAGGAGGAGACGAGGGGAAACCAGGGCACCTGCTTCTTCTCAAGCAGCTCAGAGTGCCTGCACCCTGCTAGATACAGCCAAAGAGCTCCACTCAGCTTCACAAAGTCCTTTCACAAAGCCGAGCTGCAAAGCAAAGGGGTGGAACAGCGCGGCCGAGCACAGGAGGTGACGGAGAGCAGCAGAAACCCTGACTTGGGTGAACACAGACAAGGCATCTGCAGCCCTGCCCTGGTTTGCTCTGCCAGCCACCACTCCCTGGCTGCTGCTCCCCGAGATCCATCCCATCCCACCAGGGCAATGGGATGTCTCCAGCCCCACACGTGGCAGAGCCAGGGCACGTGGTCTGTGCACAGTTGTGAAATCGGTGCCACGAGGATGAAAGCTCAGGCAAGCACAGGCCTCAGGCACCCGTGCCATGGCAGTTGGATTTTGTGGCCACCAGCTCCCCCATCACTTGAGGTCACACCTAAAGGGTGGTCACGGCTCAACCTGGTGGAGCTACAACCAGACGGGGCGGGTGTGGGGCAGCTGAGCAGCAGCCAGGCTCGAGGTTGATTTGATCTACCCCTGGGTTTCGGGATGAAATCAAACACCAAGGAGGTGGCAAGTCCCGGTGACCACATCTGAACGGAGGGGAAAAAATTCCCACATCACTGCCTGGTTTGCTGAAATGGTAGCAGAGGCTAAGTCCACAGTCATCATTAATTAAGTCATACGCCTCAGCTTTGGCTTCGTTTTTTCCCCAGGGTCTAGGAAACCAGAAGAGAGGGTAAGCTAGCCTCTATCATTCGATTTCTTTGGCATGTTAATGCATTCCTAAATTAATCATCATCAAGTGACAATCTCTCCTTCATCTTAACAGACTGAGCAGTGGCCTCAGCAAACCTGCTGCCTTATGCGAGGCAGCTGGGGCCTTGGAAGAGTCTCTGATGAAAACCAAAGCACTTCACAGAAGGAAAAACTCCCCCACCTCTTACTGCCTCTAATCCAAAGCAGCTGCACGCCTGCCCTGCTCTGCTCCCAGAACCACCAGCCAGGGGGGGCTCCACAAAGTGAGGAACCCCAACGAGCTGCATCACCCATGGGTCCCTGCAAGCCAGGCTGAGGTCTGGCACCGCTCGAGCTGGCACCTGGCTACACACCCAGCTCAGGAGAAGGCAGGGACTGTGAGGTTTAAAGGCCTTTCATCACATTAACAGCTACCTGGGTGGCTGCAGGAGGAGGTGTCCCTGATCCAGCCTGGAGAACCCTGCTAAGAAGCATTCATGAAGGCCTCAGGAACGGGAAGGCAAACACCCCGTGGGTGGGGGTGAGCCAGGGTGCCAGGACAGCCACAGCACCACACAACCAAGCCCTTGTCCCGCCCGGAGGCTGCGCTAGGAAGCCTTCACTTTCCTTTCGCTACATATTCCTGCTGTTCTGCAACCTCAGCGTGTGTGTTTGTGCTTCTCCCTCTCATTGACTTCTTTCTTAGGCTATTGCTCCTTTATTTGAAGACAACTTTAAAAGGCATCTTCTGGAGTCTAAACTTAGAAAATTCCTACCCTTCTTCACTCCTCGTTGAGGATCTGAAGAGAGCCCCCTATGCTTGGCACCCAAGCCTCATTTTTTTGCCATTGTTTTCACCAGGGAGGGAAGAAAAGGGCAAAAGCTTAAACACAAATTTCCTGAGAGGGGAAGATGGAGCCTGTTTAAATGATAGCTGCAATCTCGGGGCACAAAAATAGCTCAGCCCTGCTCCTTCGCACAGATTTAGGACACCGAGCGATCACCTAGAAATGAAAAATAAACACTTTCCTCCTCTCAAACATAATTACCCCCTATTTCAGCCCGAGGTAACAGCTACGTCTAGATGCCAGCAGTCCAAACACACCCATCAACCACTGGAATAGCAGCAGTGGAATTGTTCTGTTCCCAGTTAAAGTCATGGATCAAAGTCATCAGCAGAATGAACGTGGACTTCAGGTGTCGGGCACGCCAGCCCCGCCGCGAGGAGACGCCGCGCTCACTGCTCACATTGCCACGGGGGGAGAAGTTTCCAGGTCACCTTCAGTGCTGACAGGAGGAACAAAGGGAGCATTCTGGTCTTGACCGAGGCTTTTTGGGTGGCTGCCACCGAAAGGAGGAAACGAGCCCAGGCCACGCTCCGAGGAGGTGTAAGATGTGCACAGCTCGACTGGGAATGCTGAGCTTTGGAAGCCACCCCCCCTCGGCAGTGGGGTCTGATTCACAAACCAGCTTTTATGAAAAAACCAAGAGCAGAGCGGGTGACACTCGATACCTGGGCTGGACTTCCCTAACCCATCATAAGTTCTGCTTCAATCCAAAGATCACAGCTCGGAGCAGTAAAACACGGTGTAAACAAGCTCTGACGGAGAAGCACGGCTTCATTTTCCGTGTGGGAAAGAGACCCGGAGGAGCGGATTTAACCAGTTCCTGCAGTAAGCAGCACAACTGGGATTAGGGCAACAGCATCTGACGCGAGGCTGATTTTAATCACAAGGACATCTCTGCTCTGCTCCCTGCCAGCTCCTGCACACCAGATCCTGTCCCGTCACCACTCCTCACGCGGCCCTGGAGATCTGCAAACCACTCCAGCCACGTCAGTAGGTCCTTGGTAGGGCAGAGCCAGAGCCTGATGCCTCTGAAGGGCTGGCAGAAGGCTGGGTGTGTGTCTGGTGATAACGTGGATAAATAACCAGTCCCTGACACCAGCGCAGGGCTTGCTCTGAACCTGCCCATGCAGCATCCAGCGAAGAGCAGCATCGCTGTTTGGGTTTGGTTTTGAGCATAAGTGTAAAAATAAAGTAAAATTCAATGAGGATAACAACAGAAAAATACCAGCAGGGTGCCACTAACATCTTCATTAGCAACCTGAGAGAGGATGCAAACAGCACGGGAATGAAATCCGCAGACGGTACCGACCAGGGAGTGGGCGACAGCATCAAAGGGACTGAGAAACAGCAGCGAAGTGTGGGACAGAGCAGGAAGAGCCTCCCCTGCTTATGGAAACGAGTGGTCACAACAGTCAAAACAAACTTCTGCGGCTGCTGGGAAAGGCAGGGCCACCACCAGAAGTCAATGAGCAGGCCAGGGAACTCTCTCACCCTCGGGGGGTGGGCACAGCCTGCAAACACAGCTCATCCCGCACTCGTGAAAAGATTCCTGCTGGAGAGCACTGGAGCTTCACCTAAGAGTCAGTGAGATGGAGAGGTGTGAGTCACAGCACCTGGAAAGAGCTCCATGGTGGCTTCACCTCTGAGAGGTCTCTGCTGCACTACCTCACCTTACTTGACAATATATTCCATGTTTGTGGCATGCCTGGAGTGGCAGGAATACACAGTCCTCCTTTCCCACTCGCCCTGGTGCGAGGAGGAGTCTTTGCACACCAAGAAATGGATGGTGGTGGTGACAAGAGACTCTGGTGCTGGTGGCTGATGGACCCGGGCTGAATCATCCTGAACAACAGGAATCTCCAGCTCCCAGCAAGATCCAGCTGGGATTCCCGAGCTGGTGCTGCACACCATTTCATCTCGCTAGCATCCACAACTAAATTCATCTCAGCTTCCTTCAGATGCACTTGCTGCTCATGACAGCCCAGAAAAACCCACGTTTCCTCCCAAAGCAGCTTCACGAGGATGCTCACACCTCCCATTTCAATCCTACAAGCTCAGGAAATGAATGCTGCATTAAGAGAGCCTGGGAAAAAAAGGGAAAAAAGCACTGTGAAAATGCAATAAATTGGGAATTATAAACAGTTTGCAATATGGGAGCAGCAAAAAGGCAGCGAGATGGGAAGCGGGAAGGGCCATGGCATCGAGAGGAGAAGTAAATCTCTGGAATACACAGTTCTGCCCCAGCGCCTCTGCAGCCAACGGGGAGGCATTCACAGAGAGCTCAGCTCATCACGGGGCTCCTCCATGGGACCGTTAAAACCTACAGCTCCAGTTCCATGCTGGAAGAAGCTGCCACAGCCATTTTACCAACACCTGAAGAACACATCCACAAAGGAAGAGGAGGAGTTGTTAGGGAGAGAAAAGTACTTGTGGGAGACCAGGGGGTGTTTTCCACTGTGTTACAGACAGCCCAAGAAGGACCAGAAGCTCCGTTTGAAACCAAACTGCCCATCAGTGGATGCTACAGATGGAAAGCCCTGCCCTGGCCCCAGTGTCCTTTCAGCTTCTGTCTCCAAAGGCTTCCTCCCATGCAAGGCCAAACACTCCTGCAGATTCCATCCTATTCCAGTCCCAAAGCTCCCTCTGCTGCTCGTACTCCAACCTCTCCCCATTCTGCCCGCACTGAGAGACACAAACCCACCAGAAATATTCTCCTCATCTCCAATTGCCGGGCATCTCTCTCTGCTGAAACACCTTGGGAAAGCCAGAAGAGCGCTTGGTGAGGAACAGCCCCCAGCTGCTGCTGTCTCTCCAATTCTTCACAGCAAGAAGATGCCCACCAGCCTGGTGTCTCCTTCTCCTCCATCCCAAGAAAACCACATATTCCATCTCACAGGGTGGTCTTGGGTCACCATCAAGCCCTGCGTGGTCTGGTGATCACCATCAGACCAAACCTGACTTGTACAAGGAACGGTGGAGTGAAGAGAGGTGGAATGGTATCGAGAGCAGGCGAGCTGTGCTCGGTGTCTTGTAAGCCAATCAACCCTCCCTGAGGAAAGCCACAGCTCCAGATCTGGGGCATCACAGACTCAGTCCAACCTCCTGATGAAAGCAAGGTTGACACTGAAGTCTGGTGAGATTGCTCACAGCTTTGTCCTGTTGGGTCTTGAAAATCTTCACGGGTGGAGACTGCAGAGCACCCCCGGGCAGCGCCTGCTCCGGTGCTCAGCTGTCCTCGTGGGGAATTTGTTTTCCTTAAGTCATGCCAAAACCTTCCCTTCTGATTTATGTCCCCTGTCTCTCATCCTCCTGCCACGGACACCAGCAAGGAGCCTGGCTCTGCCTCTCCAGAAGCTCCCTGCAGGAAGCGGAAGGGCTCTGCAGCCCCCAACCACCTTGGTGGCCTCCACGGGACTCACTCCCATTTATCAACACCTGGTTTGTGACACAGGACTCCAGATGTGGTTTAACCAGTGCTGAGCAAAGAGGAATAATCACTTCTACTGGCCAGTCCCTGCCACCAGGGCTCCTGTTCAGCTCACTGCCTGCCAAGACCCCCAGTGCCTCTTCAGCAGAACCAGGAGCGGCTCTGCTGCATCGATGCAAGGGGCTCAGCCCACCCCAGGTGCTGGGTTTGGCGTTGGGCCTTCAGAAACATCACATCAGCCTCTTCCTCCAGCCTATTGAGGTTCTTCTGAGCAGCACCCACTGCTTCCCCTGAGAGCAGCATTCCAAAACTCGCTGTGGGGCTTGTCTCCCTTTCCAGGTCTTTGCTAAAAGTATGAGAAGTTCAAGGAAAAAACCCTGAGGAGCATCACCTTTACAGAGCCTCCAAGGAGATGACGAGGTAACCACCACTGCATAGAATCATTATGGTTGGAAGGGACCCCCAGGGTCATCAAGTCCAACCTTTATCCCATCATATTCCTGACCATTAGACCATTAATCAGCGTATCTACACCCAGAGGCAGCAAAAAACTCTTGCCTGGCTGGGCAAAACTTGGAGCAGTTCTTTCTACTGAGATTCCAGAAGTGTCAAGAGAAACAACCAGTACTCTAGAAGCCACATCGAGGTAAGATGCAAGCTCCTGAGTTGGCCAAAGGAGGATGGAACCCAGAAATGCACCAGGAATGCACTGCAGGTTCCAGCATTCTGCAGCCACAGCGTCCACCTCAGGGAAGCCACAGCTGCAGAGTACATGAGAAACTGGTTTCAACCAAACCTCCCCACTGCCAGGGAGGCTGACGATGGATTTAGTCTGTGTGAGTCCCCCACCACTGCTGAAGTGCATTTTCTCAGTGCATTCTCCTCCTAGCCACACAAGACCACTTGGTAGCCACGCGTAGCTCGTTCAGCCCACAGTCTCCACTCCAAGCCCTCCCTAGGAAGCTGGTGAAGGTTTATTTGTTGTGCTCACCTGCTCATTGAATTGCTCTTGTGATAAGCAGTCAGTCACGTCCACACAGCCGAGGAGGCATCCCGAGGGATAATCGCTTGGGAATTCCACATCTGCATCAAAAGAAACATCTCTTCAGGGGGCCCCCATCCCCACAGGCACAGCTGGTGCCTTCCCACCCCCCACCACGCGCTTCTCCTCTCTGAGGCATGAGAGTGCAGCAATTTTAACACCTCGTTGTTCTTTGCCCAGCTCAGGGTCTCCAACACGGCAGGACTGAGGTTGGGAGGTTTAATCACCGCACACCTGGCCTGGCAGAGCTGGGACACAGGGAGAGCTCAGCAGGGAGAGCTCCTGGCCCTGGTGAGGCAGCAGGGGACATTTAGACTCACAGAATCATTATGGTTGGAAGGGACCTCCAGGGTCATTGAGTCCAACCTTTATCCCATCATATTCCTAACCATTAGACCATGGCCTCAAGTGCCTCATCAACCC
>VZRW01003750.1:149252-190610 GCA_013398125.1 Aegotheles bennettii | reverse complement strand
CATGGGGGGCCTGGCCAGGGCGCAGCGGGTGATGGCACCGTGTGAACACAACGCACCCAACCAGAGTGTGACCGTGCTGTGTGGGTGCAGCATGGCAAGCAAAGGTATCCTGTGACCACCACGTGCCATCGCACCCCGGTGGCACCCGCAGCAGCGCCCTGCCTCAGTTTCCCCACCCTCATTCAGCATGGAGGTGTTGTCCCCCCGCCCGGGACCACCCTGTGCCCCCCAACACCCAACGGGTGTGGGACAGCACACAGGGCAGGACCAGCGCCCTGGCAGCCATACCTTGCCTCAGGGTGATGTCTTCTGACCACACTGTGTCAGCCAGGGGCCCGGAGCCATTGATGGCGAGGAACTTCACCCTGGGACAGGAGGAGAGGTTGGCCGTGCTCCACCGAGCCGTGGGGCTGCCGCAGGGCCCGTGGGGACAAGTCCCCGGGAGGTGGCTCACCGGTATGGCCCGGGGCTGGGCAGGGGACCGTTGCAGGTGGGTCTCATGGGGTCCTTGGCACAGCTCGTCTCGGTGCCAACACGCAGCACCGTGATATTCCCGGGGTTTGGGGTGCAGGGGTACTGCTGCAGGTTGGTGCCCAGGGTCATGTAGAAGGGGTTGCCTCCAGGGAAGCTCTGGTACGCTGTCCCGGGGCTCCCCGGCTTCAAGCTGTTGTTGAAGTTGCTTGTGGCTGCGGGGAGGGGGGCGGCGGTCAGGGGGGAGCCTGGGAGCATGGGGAGCCCTGCGCACCCCCCTTGCCGGGGCTGCTCCTCCTGGGTCTCACCGCACCCCACCTACCGTCGGATTCGGCCACCACCAGCCAGATGACAGCGCCGGTGTAGTTGGGATTGAGGAAGACGCAGCGGGGCTGCTCCAGCAGGAAGGTGGAGGCGGTGATCCGGCCCCCCAGGTCGGAGCTGGCCAGGGTGGGCTCGTACGCGACCCTGTCTGCGGGGAGAAGCCAAGGGAGGTGCAGGGGAGGGTGCGGACCCCTCGCTGCAGCCCCCGCCCAGTGGCTGTGGCAGCCCCGGGGGCTCTGCTTGGGGACAGGGACAATGAGGGAGCTGACCCCTGCAATCCCGGCTGCGGGGATCCCACTCCCTTCCCGCCCCCCATTTTGGGCTCAGAAACAACGTGTTTCATCAAAAAGAGGAAGCAAAGATACCCCATGTCACCCCCTGGGCAGGGACACCCCTGTGAGACCCCAGAGCACCCAGTGCTGCACCAGCAGACCCAGGCAGGTGACACCAGGGCTGGCACCCAGAATAGGGGGGCATCAGCTGCCCTGCAGTTCCAAGCTCCAGGGGGGATCCCAGTGCCCGTGCACAGGGGACTCCCACAAGCAGGGGCCCCCCAGCCCATCCCGCTGGTGTCGGTGGACTCACCCAGCCCGTGGGCTGTCGCCAGGAGCAGGAGGAGCAGCGGGAGCATCGTGCAGGTGCCTGCGTGCCGAGGGCAGGAGTGCGGGCAGCCAGGCTGGGCGTCCCCACGGGACTCACCTGCAGCCACCAACTGCCCACATTCCTGCGCCAGCCACGGCCCACAAAAACAGGTCGGGCCCGTTCCCCCGGGGAGCACCCGCTACACCCGAGCGCCCGCTGGCGAGGTGTGCTGAGAACTGCCACGCTCAGGGCACGGGTGGGCAACAGCCCCCACCCCGGCAGTGGGGCAGAGAGTGTCACCCCAGAGTGACGCCCACCTCGGGGCTCCCCACAGACCCCACTGGTGCCAGCATGTGCCTCCTCTGACACCAAGTGCCACCAAGTGCCACCAAGATGAGCCCTCAGGTGGTTTTTGGGGGTCCCAGTGCCCCCCATCCTCCACAGTTCCAGCCTTGTGTGGGGTGGGAGCCCCACCGATGGTGGGGGCCTGGTGAGTAGAGGACCAGGGCAGGTGGAGAAGGGACATCATCCCATGGGCAGGCAAGGAGAACGCAGAGAAAGATGCAAAGAGTTTACTTGGCAGGACATGGAGTGGGAGGCTGGGGCACAAAGCAGCCCAGCCCCGGGGGGCTGCACCTGCAGCCAGGGGGTGGGGGCTGGGGCAGGGCCGGGGGGACGTGGTGGGTCCTGTAGGACCTGTGGGAGAAGACGCTGGTCCCCAAATCCCGGTGGCACAGGGACCGCCACACCTCGACACTGCAGGGAGAAACAAGAGGGATCAGGTGGGGTCCGTGGGGCTCTGCCGGACCTCCCACACTGACCACCACCAAGGGGCCCCGTCTGCTTGCCAACCCCCCCAGTTTAAGGGAAGAAGTCTTATTAAATCCTAAAAATGTCTCCACCGCTTTGCTGATGGGGCTGGGGAGGGGCTGTTCTCCCCCAGCCTCCCTGGAAGCATCCCCCCGCGTGCAGCCCCCGTACCCCATGGCGCTGAGCATGGCCATGGCCAGCGCGGCCCCCAGGCTGGCGAGGATGGAGGTGATGATGGCCACGTGGCTACCACGGCGAGTGGGCGAGGGGTCGATGGTGCTGGGGCTGCTGGCTGGAAGGAGGAGGGGTGAGGGATATGGGGGGACACAGGGGACTCAGGGGTGCTGTGATGGAAGGGGGAGGGATAGGGCAGCTGGGAGAGATCAGGGATCGCTTCTCCCCTCTGGGGTTTGGGGCGATGGCTCAGGGCCGGTGCCATGTCACGGGCAGGGGTGGAGGACCTGCAGGGGGTGGCAGTGCCACCGGTACCTCTCCGCAGGAGGATGGGGTCGGACCACCTCGTCTCTGCTTTGGGGCCGTGGCAGCCCATCACCAGGAACTTCACCCTGCGGGATGGGTACGGTGGTGACAACGGTGGTGACACCGGGGAGGACGAGGGCGCCCAGGATGGGGAGTTATCTGGGGGGTCCTCACCTGTAGGGTCCCGGGGAGGGCAGGGGTCCGTTGCAGGGGTCCCGACCGCCCTGGCCCCCGCACGCCGTGTCACCCCCGACCCGCAGGACGCCCGGGCTCGGCACCGAGCAGGCGTAGGTGGCTGCCGCTGTCTCCAGAGTCATGTAGGAGTGGGCGGTGGGCAGCTGCTCGTATGGGGGCACATCAGCCCGGGACGGGGGGTTCCTGAAGGTGGCTGAGGCTGCGTGGCACAGACGGGGGCTGAGCGGCTGTGGCGAGGGTCCCCATGTCCCCCCGCCGTGGCAGGGGGCACGTGCCGGAGCAGCGGGTCTCACCGTTGGCGAAAGCCACCACCAGCCAGACGGTGTCGGAGGTGTCAGCGTGCCCGGTGAAGATGCAGCAGGGCTTCTCCAGCGCAAAGGTGGTGGCCGTGAGCTTCCCTGGCAGTGCCGCGGGGGGCACGCAGGGCACGTAGGGCAGCAAGGCTGGGGGGGCAGGTGGTGAGGGGGGGTCCCCATGCTCCACACTGCTCAGCGAGCACCCGAGCCCTGCCCACATTCGCGCTGGGGTCCACCAGCCTGGGTGTCAGCAGGTGCTGGCAATGCCAGCATCAAGAGGGTGGCACCAGTGTGGAGACCCCGCCACCATGCCCGGCCCCACAACCCCCTCCCCAGCACAAACACCTTGCAAAGACCCACAGGGAAAGCTCCCCACAGCCCCTCCGAGCCCCCCTGCTCCCCAGGACAGTCACCCAGGCCAGCGGCTGTGCCCGTCCCAGCCAGAGCCAGCAGCACCCACAGCAGCTCCATGGCCTCGTCCCGCTGGGGCTGGACGTGCTGCCCTGCTCCGCTCGCCCCGTCCCACTGCCGAGGGGACGAACCGCCCCGCGAGCCCCCGCTGCGGGACCGCCTCGTCCCGAAGTGCTGGACCCTCCCAGCCCCGCATTCCTGCACCAGCTCTGCCGGCCCGGCCAGACCCCGCGGGCAAAGGGGCCGGCTGTGCCACCCGGGTCACCCACTGGCCCCAAAACCCCCCCCGGGAGCCGCCCCGCTGGACCCCGGAGCCACACTGCTGGAGGGGGATGCAGGGGACACCTCTGTGATGTGAAAGGGGAAACTGAGGCAGGGAGGAGGCACCAGGGGCACGTTCAAGAGTGGGTTGGCAGGAGTCAGAGGTTTTGTTGGGGCTATGGGGGCAGCTGGGCAAGTGGTCCTGCACCTCTATTTGCCCCACCAGGACCTGACTCCCTACGGATACCCCGTGCCCACCCAGCTCCTGGAGCCAGGGCGAGCAGTGGCCCGTGCTCAGGTGGGTCTGGATGCAGCCAGCCCTGCCCCGCGGGCACGGAAGGACTCTGGAGCCGTCACACCCAAAACTCACCCCAAACCCCAAGTGCTCAAGGCGAACGGTCCCACCCAGCGCCAGGGGTGTGGAGGCACCGAAACCCCCGTGCTGACATTCCCACCCTCGCTGGCGATGGGGCTGGCCCATGGCCCCCCCCTCCCTGGGGAAAGGGTCCCCGAGCCCTGGGGGTGAGGCCAGGGACAGTGACCATGGAATGTCCCCATTGCTCCCCCCGCCCCCAAGCCACTCTTTCTCCCATCTCTGCCAAGGGCTGTGGCTGCCCACTCCAGCGTGGATTCCCCCCCCCTTCCCGGAGGGGCTGGGACCGTGACCTCAGATTAAGTGGAAATGGGGCATTTGAAGATTACGTGGTCGAGCAGCAGAGGGGATCAGCGGGCACAGCTGCAGCTCCATCCCCCCTGCCCCTGCCTCGTTCCCCTCCCAGTAACACCAGTGCTGGGGGCCTTGGATGCCCGGGGGACAGGCTAGCCCCCCATCACCCTGGCAGGGTGCCGAGGGAGGCAGGGTGACTCAGGGGGACACTGAGTCACAGTTTCAGCAGGCAGTGGGCAGTGCCAGCATACCTGTGGGGTCAAGGCTGGGCTAAGAATAACCACCCCGCTGCCACCGAGCTGGCACCACAGGGGGAGGGAGGAACCCATCCATGGCGGGGTTCAGCACCAGGGGGGTTCAGGGCCATGGGGACCCGAGGGTTTTGGTCAGACCTGTCAGGTAGCGCTATGAACATTTGTCTGGGGCTGTCCCCTCCTGCTCTGACCACCGTGTGGTGCCAGGCCAGCTGCCACCCCCCCCTCGGGCCAGAGAGGACCCGTTGCAAAGCATCTCCCTGCACAGCGATGCCCAAGCACCTGGCTCTGTCACTTTGTCCCCCTTTGCTGCCCGCATCCCCCCACTGCGGGGGGCTAAACCATCTTAGGGCTCAGCACCAACACGGCAAGGATTTCAGGAGATGGCTCCTGTCCTTGCAGAAGAGGACGTGACAGCCAGGGATGAGCCACTGAGCCTGCCCAGCTCACACCACAGTGCTGCAGCCCTGGACCAGCCCAGACGCAGGGAGGCTCCGGCTGATTCAGGCTCAGGAGCATCCATCAGCGCTGCCCTGGGCCACGCTTAGCAGGAAATTCTTGCTTTGGACAGGGCTGGGTGAACCCTGCTCCATTCTCCCTTCAATTCTCTGTTTTGATTGCTGAGAGAACATGATCTGGGGTGAGAAAGCCGGGGTTTAAGCTCGAAACCTCTCCCTTTCGCAACCAGGGTGGAGAGGAGCAGACTCCACCTGTTTCTGCAGAGCTCAGCAACAGACACCACCCTGCTGCTCCCCAGGAGCCCCCGACTTTGCAGCACCCCCAAACCTGGCTGTTTGAGTTGAGGGCTTTCTCCCCAGAGCCTGCAGCAGAGGGCAAGCAGGAGGCTGCAAGCACAAGATGGACACTGGGAAAAGCTCCAGCCTTTGATGGCTCCAGAAAACCTTTTATTTTTATATTGGCGTGGCAAAAGGAAACTCATCCCTGTCTGCTGGTGCAGGACATGCTGGTCCCAGCAGGATGCAGAGCCAGCAGCTGCCACGAAGCACGGCCACATCCCAGATCTCCTGGGAAGGAGGTGAAACAGCAGACGGGAGCAGGGCCCCTGATGTGCCAAAGGGATTTAATGCGGGCAGAGCTCCCAGGACTCACAGCCAGAAACAGCTCTTAGAAAGGCTTCAGCTACCAGGTGACAAGCCCAGGGACAACATACAGCAAGGCCACCAGGACTGGGGCAATACCCCCTTGGCAGGGTGCTAACAGGCAGAGTTCATGGTGCAGGAACATGCTCCTGCCCCGAGACCATCCCTGCCATCAGCCTTACACGGCTGCCACCAGCATCCAGCTGGCAGCAGAGGCAGGGGATGGTGCCTTGTCACCGCCTGGTGGCACCAGAGCTCCTCGCAGCAGCAGCACAAAGGGGTTGAGCAGCCTCCTCCCTGCAGAGGCTTCACCAGGCACAAACAGCCCCCAACTGCTGCCATTTCACCTGGGAGGGGGGAGAAGAGGGGCAGGTCCTGCCAGAAGGGCTCCAGGGTGGTACAAGCAGGGGGCTGTGACCGCCCCTAGGATGGACACTCTGGGGTCACCTCTGCTGGCACCTGTGGCCACACACCACCAGGCTCCAGGGGGTGGAACACTAAAGCCTGCAACCCCTAGCCCCTGGGACCTGTGTCCTGCCCCTGCAGAGATTCTGGTCCCTCCAGCAGAGCTGAGCTCTCCCTCCTCGCTCCCGCCTGGATCGAGTGTCCCCAGCTCCATGGAGCAGGCTGGTCCCCCAGAGAGGGGTCACCGAGGGGGGAGGCACCCCCAGCCACCAGGCTTGAAGGCAAAGCAGCCACTCACCATGGAAATGAAGTGTTTATTACAGCCAAGCAGAGACACAGGGGCAGGAGGGAGGAGGCTTTGCTCCAAGAGGTGCCTCAGAGCTGCAGGGCACCCCAGGGAGACCCTCGACCTGTCCAGGTGGTCCAGTGGGAGCAAGACATCCCCCTCTTCCCGCCCTGTCTCCAAGCATTGGCAAGGTCCTGCCTTCACAAGGGGCTCTGTCACCTCGGGATCACTCGCCCAAGCAGTCCCAGATGTGGCCATCAACCCTACCGAGAGACACAAGTGCAGTTTCTACAAAACCAGGTTTCCCTCCCCCCCAAAAAAAAGAGTCTGTGAGAACGGGCAGGGCTCCCGCGGGACAGTGTTATTGCTCAGTGTGACAGGCAGTCAAAAATAGGAACTTAAGGCAACAGGAATAAGTGCACTAGGTGGGCCCCGAGGCACAGCTGGGCCCCCACCGTGGCTCATTGTCCCAGGCAGTCCTCGGTGACGCCCTGGGCAGCCAGCTCGGCCAGCACATTGTCCAGGTAGTTGGGGTCAGGGTAGCCGTGGCCGCTCAGGTTCGTGTCCATCTCTGTCTTGTGGTGGATCTCATTCCATACCACTGTGTTGCTCTCGCCGGTGGTGCTGGAGGTGCCCACTGTGAAAATCAGGCGTCTTTTCCAGGCCACCCTCAGGAGCTCCAGGACCTAGAGGTGGAAGGAGAAAAACCAAAGCTGGTCTTCAGCAGCTAGGAGACTTGAGCCATGAAAGCAGCTTGCCAGAAGCTTAACAGCCTAAATTTCTGCTGTAGCAGATGCCAAAGATGCCAGCATCAGAAGGGATCTCCCTCATCTCCCAGTTACCCATGTGGTGTCCCTGATGGGAAGGACCATCCTCTACATAGAATCATTTTGGTTGGCAAAGACCTTTAAGATCATCAAATCCAACCATTAACCGGACACACGCTGGTCTTCCAGGACTTAACAATACAAGTAGAAGTTGAGACAAACACACCCATCCATGGGAAATGGGGATGGGAAGAGCCAGCAGCTAAACTTCCTGAGCTCCTTGTAATTGTATAGCTCAGGCCAGGAGTGTCTTCCCAGAAGCTCAGCTGGGATTTTGTTTAGTAAAAGTGATGAAGGAGAACAAGTCTTCACAGTCAGAGCTGTGAATCAGCAGCAAAGACCTTCACAGGGTCACAAATACACACAAGGAGCAAACAGCATGGACAACTACCAAGAATAGCTGGCTGGCATCACAGGGACAGGTCCCAAAGGCAACCCCATGGTGCTGATCCACCAACACAGGGCCGAGAGACAACCTGAGAAGGGTCACATCACCAGGGTGTGACACCTTACCTTTCTGCCCTTCTCGTTGTCTGGTAGATAACAATAGCGAGGGAAGCCTCTTGCTGTGTATGGCATCCCAGGGTTGGGGTGCTCAGGGCCCTGCAATAGATAAGACATTCTTGGCATGGACACGTCCATCTTCATAGGAGCTGGATAATCCCTCAGTAGCAGGATTCAGGATCAGCAGCAGGATTTGACATAGGCCCATCTCAAACCAGCTCTTCCATGTGAAAGGAGCAAGGTATTGCTGATGATGAGTATGAGTATCTGACTTGTTCTCATGAGATATGTGAGCATTACAGGTCCTCCACAAGCAGTCTCGTGCTGGGATACAAAGCCAGCTCTTCAGATCACTTAGATTCTGGTGGGAGACAGCCCCAAACCACAGCTTTTTCCATGAGGTCTGGTGACATCCTAAAAAGACCAGCCAGCTCAAACCATTGCAAGCTTACTGCAACCACCGAAACCTCAGACATGGGCTGTGAAATCCAACATGGGGATCTCTCCCACCTTGTGAGCATGGGCTGAGTCTCCTCTCTGCTTCTCATGGACATTACTCTAGGTGAAAGGCTGTTGTAGACCCTCAATGGGAAAAAGATCTTTCATAGAGGAGACCCAAGTCACTCACAGACTAAAGAACAGCCAGTGCAGCTGCCAGCTCCTGGCACCTTGGGGCTGCTCAGTGGTGGGAATGCCAGGAGATGCTCTACTGAATCCCTGTACGTTTCTGGGAGGTCCTCACAGCTTGTGCTACCCTGCAGCAGCCGATCCCACGAGCGTGCTGTGCACTCACCTGGATGCCTCTGCTGATGTGATAGACAATCTGGATTGTCCCACAGTCCTTGTGCCCAGGGAGGGACTGGGGGAAAGTGGAGATCTCCATCTTCCCTTTGGGCTGAGTACCAGTTTTCTCCCCGTAGATGGTTTTACACGAGGGGCACTGCAAACTCCCATCCTGCAAGGGAGACAGAACCAGGGGTCAGAGCTCCACAGCTGAGTCACCAGGGCACAGGGGACCTGGTGGGGCCAGGCCAGCTCAGTACCTTGTTCCCGTTGGAGTACATGGCCAGGACACAGAGCATGTGGAAGGAGTGCTGGCAGTTTGTCAGCTGCCCCACTGACTCTGGCTTGATCGTGCTGCTCTCACACGCATCGCCGTAACCCGAGGGGGAGGACAGCTTCTCCATGCAGATGATGCAGTCCTAGAGTCCAAGACAAAGGAGAAAGCCACCATGTAGTGCAAGCACAGGCTGATCGTAATGACTGACCCACCAAGAGAGTGATCGAGGAGATGCTTCAGGAAGATTTGCCCTCAACTGTGATCCTTCCCGTTGAGGTTTAAGGGCACAGAGGCAGGTTTGCCTGCCTGGTGGGTATCACCCCACTCCACCACCTCCAGCACAGCACAGGAAGAGACCTGCCACCAGAGAACTGAGTATGCTTCCACCCAGAGCAGCTCCTGTGCAGGGGTTTGACCTCTGTGAGCACTGAGCGGAGGCCAAAGCTAAACTCCCTCCTCCTCCCCAGGCCCTGCAACCAGCTCCAAGGGGAATCGCAGAATCCTAAGGGTTGGAAGGGACCTCAAAAGATCATCTAGTCCAACCCCCCATGCCAGAGGAGGAATGGGGAGGCATTGCCAGGCTTAGCTATTCAACCCACACCGTGCTCCCTCTGTCACAGTCTTCTGACAAGGACAAGTCACCAGTTACCACGTGTGGGCTTCAGGCAGTGCTGAGGGCTCTCCACCTAGCATCAACAGTGCCCTTGCAAGCAGCAGTATCTACTCCATGAGATGCCCAGGGAAGGATGGTCCTCAGGCATTGCCATGGCTTTCACAGCCCAGTGAATAGGTCACTGTCTTCGCTGTCCTCTCACCTCATCAGCTGGAGTGCCCTTCACCTCTTCCAGGTACTTCTTCACCACTGCTTCTGGCTCGGTGGGTGTTGCTGCACAAGGAGAGAGATGAGAAAGAGAGGAGAAGAAATGAGACAGGCTGTGAGATATTAGGGGCATGTGCAGGGTGAGCTAGAGAGAAGGGAGACAAGCAAGTCACTGGCCAGGACGCCAAGGAGAAAGGTTAGGGTTAGAGGGGGAGAAGAGGCTGCTCCAACTGATCCCTACAAGGCCCACAGAGGCTTTGCTATCAGAAATGGCTACCACTAGCACCGTGAGTGCTGTAGGTGGGATAACCCCCTGGCAGATGTCGGTGCCCTGTGCCGTACACCCAGGGGTCCACCTGTAGCTGCTGTGCTCCAGTTCTCCCCATGTACCCTGAGTGACGCCAGCCAGGTCCCAGCTGGACTTTGAGCACACCAGAGGCCAGCTGGGATCCAACTCAACCCAAGGATGCTGTGGTCTCGGTGGGATAGAGGAACAACTACATCATCTGTGTTGTCAAAGGAGAAAAGGCATTGCCACATCGCCCCAGTGGGCACCCGGCAAGGAGACCCAGCAACACTCTGAGCTTCAGGCCCTGTTCCAGGTATGGCAGAATGAGCCTCACATCCTCAACACGAAGCACTGGCCTTTCTATTGAGCTTCCACATACTCATGTCCAGCGAGACACAGTGCAAGTCACAGGGTGACAAACCAGCTTTCTACCAGGTGCCCTATTAGCATCACACCACACTGACATCTTCACATTTTCCTAAATACAGTTCCTGGTCCCCATCCATGGGCACCTGAGCAGCCCACCAGCACCAGCAGCCTGGTCCCCTCGGAGGTGTTATGGGATTCAGCAACACACATCACACAACACCCTGAGCAAGGTCCTGCCAAGAACATCAGTGGTCTCCTCAAGTCCCAGCCCATCCTTTCGGAGCTGCCCAGCGAGCCTTGGCTTAAGCCAGCGAGCATCGCCCACCTCCACAGGGCACCCAGCCCTGGGAGAGAGGAGATAACTCCTTACCCATCATCAGGCCCGTCACAGAGGCTGCCAGGCTCTTCCACCAGCCTGGGAAAGGAAACCCTTGCACAAGTGATGTTATGACTCCACCTGGCAGGAGGCAAAAGAGAGACCGATCACTTGGCGCAGGGGGGACCTCACCCTTCCTGCCCGAATCTGCTTCTGGGGGAGATCAGGAGCAAGCAGTGCTGTGATGAACAGGCCAGCGAAGGTGTAGCTCTTCCTTCTCCATTCTTCTCCACCCTGGCCAGCCAAGCTGCCGGGACGTTTGGGGAGCAAGAGAAATGATAGCAATGGCTGGAGAGGCCACAAGCATCCGTGTCCAACAGCCCAGGGCCTCGCCAGGGAGTTGTGCTCCAGCACTGCCCCAGAGAGCTCCACTCCTGAGCTCATTTCTAAGTAGGACACCAAGTGTATTTCAGCACAGAGAGTACTGCTACTCCTGCCTCCGTGCTCCAAGGTGGACACGGAGCATTGTCATGTCGCTCATCAGAGTGTGGGTGCACCTGCACAATATGCATCTTCAGCTCTCCCCATCCTCTCTGGTGCTTTCAAGGAAGGTGGAGGGTTCACAGGTGTTGCCTCTGTGGTTGAAAAAGCTGTGCATCAAGAGACAGTCCCATGGGAGCCAGCACCGAGCTGCTCTGTCACCCCAAAAAGCACTCTCTGACAACAGAAGGAAGTGATGCTGCTTTCTGGATAACCACCTTCCATGGAAAACATGGTGAAGCTCCCATAAAGGCCAGCTCTGTGAGCTGCTAATGCTCTGGGGGCACCTCAACAGAGAGCAGAAGGTTGCCCTGCAGCACAGAAAGCTGGGTGAGATGCAACCAGGGAAGAGACACCAGCTCGGGGCAATGGGAGAGTGAGGCAGAGAGTGAACGTGGGTGGAAAACATTTAGCTAAGGAAGACATGAACTGGGAGTTCATCATCTCACTTTCCTAAGTGAAGACACAGTCGTTGAGTTATTTCCAGAAGGTGATTCCTGACCATCCCGAAACAAATGATTTCTGGTAGTGGAAGAAGGGAATGATTGAGAGAAAGAAAAGGAGCCTGGGAGGTGAAGGGATGCTCCGAGTGCCAGTGCCAAGCAGGAGAGATGCCTGACATCTCCAGCAGGGCAGGGCTGCCAGGGTCACTCTCTGGAGACCCATAGCCAGGGAGGTGACAGGATAGAGTAAACATTAAGCCAAAGAGCAGCACGGAAGCAGGCGTTTTCCACTTCAGGGGCATGCCAAAATCCCCGGGAAAAGCATTTCCAAGAACTGCCGCAAGAAGAGCAGGAGACAAAGAGAAGCCTGGTCAAGCCCTGAGCAGCCTTCCAGCTCTCAGGCCAAGAGCTCAGCAGTGCCAGGAGCTACTCCCAAGGCCCCATCACCAGATCTCATGGGGAATGTAGCTCCTTGCCATTTCCAAAGGTGAGAAATGGGTCCAGGAATCCTCTCTGCTGGGACCTTGCTTGTACACGGTGGAACCAAGGGCTCCCAGCCAGGAAGGAGCTGCAGGGGGATGTGATCAGTCTGAACTGTCCCAGTTCACTGTCAGAGCTCAGCTTGGTGCTCACTGTGCCTGAGGCTCTCCCAGCTGGGATGTCCCCGCTCCAGGCTGGAAACACAGGGTGGCACTTTCCACATGTGGCAGTTGCAACCAGGCTCTGGCTTGCAACCATAAGAGACCTTCATGGTCACTTGGGAGACGGAGGCTCCAGCTTCTTCTGCTCTGCAGGTCTTGGAGAGGACCTTGTAAGCAGGGCTAGCCATTACCCACCATAACTCCATCCACTTCTCCGAGTACCCGATCATGATGACCACCACATTCTCATTCCTGAGGATCCCGTGCTGCCTGCCAGACTGACCACCAAGTCCTAGACTGTGTTTTCCAGGTAGCTCTTTTTGAGGTGACCTTCCTCCTTGTCTCCTCTGGCTATGGGCTGGAGAAGGCAATGCCAAAAAGATGTGCAGACAAGGCGGTGAAGACAGCGAGGGAAGCGAGCAGAGGGGGTGTGTGTGACACCAGCAGCAACACCTGCCCAGTGCTTGGCAGAAGGCCCCAGCTCACCAGCTCCCACCTGCACAGATCTGAGCAGCTTGAGAGCAATTCACCTTGTTCAGGACAGCAGAGGACGCTCCTTCCCCGCAGCCTCTGCTGTGCATTTCTCTTGCTGTCAGCTTTCCTTCCTCTGTAGCAGCTCAGAGAAACAAAGAGATGACTTGCCCAGGCTCATTCGAATCAAATCAATGAAAGGAGACAAAAATCCCAGTGCAGAGCTGGGTGAGAGTGAGGACAAGAAAGCTCTTGTGGTCTGTGGGGTATAGCAGGGATGGCAGGCAAAGCAAATGGCATCACACCACCCCACCAGCTGGCATTAGGATGGAGCTGGGGGCAACCAGACAGGCAGAAGAGGGTGATGCAGCCCTTGGGCATCCTTAGGAAGCCCATGTTGGATGGGTCTGTTCCTGTCACCTTGCTGAGATAACGCCCTGATGCATTTAGATCCACCAAGGCTGTCTGGAGAGAGAAAGGACTGGGAGCCACAAGGCTTTAGAAAATCTGTCCCCAGCTGCAAGTGCTTGAATGTCCAGCCTCAAGGAAGCCTTTCTATGCTGAGAACCTGGTTTCAGCAAGGGTAGTGAGGCCCACACAGCCTTTCTTGCCTCTGAATAGAGGCTCTTGCTTGGGCAGCCCAGCACATTGGGCAGCCCATGTCCCAGCAGCACGGGTGGGGAGCTAGAAGGTGGCTGGGAGGGACATCACCCGCCAACAGCATGAGCCACATATGCTGCAGGACACGAATCGCTTCCTTACTGGACCATCTGCTCCATTAAAGCATTTGCCTCCTAATCTTTGTTCTGGCCATCCCTTGGGATCATCAAAGCCTCTTCAGTCCCCAGGGTTCTCGGGACTCAATAGCAGATTGAAAATGCACCAGCAGAATGGCCCAGTGCTGCTCATCCCCAGCTGGCCTAACGCTGTGCTATTGATCTACCTGGGCTGGGAAGGAACATTCACCATTCTTTCATTTACAAAGAGAGGAATAACTGTTTTTTTTCAATGCTTCCCCTTCCTCCCTGTAGATAATAAGTTCCTTGCTGAAGCAAGGGCTTTTCACAGGCAACATTTAACAGATGTGTTTTGAATCCTTCCTGGGCAACCAAATGCTTGCAGCAGTACCACACCTCCTTCTGCATCCCCAAATGAGCCATATGCTGAGCAGCAAGCTCTTTTTTCACTACCCTGACACAGGCCAGAGACAGGTTGTTTCTAGTTATTGCCATGGACAGTCACCCAGCTCTGATCACCTCTGCCCTCTGTTCCCTGGACTCGCAAAGGCTGGATCTGCTAGCCCTCCTGGGGTTGAAGCCATCCAGAGATCAGGAAGGTGAGAGGAGATTTGGGGTTAAAAACCAGTTCTTCCCCATTTAGCATCCTCCACATTTAGCAGCCTGTCTCCTCCAGCAGATGGTGCCCCATGGGAACAGCGAGGTCCCCCAAGTCCAAGGGGCTCCCCAGTCCCACCCATCCCATCCCACAGGCACTGGCATGGTCAGCAGTCCCAGCTGGAGATGGACGGACACTTGGGGAGCGATCAGTCAGCTGGGATTAACCCCTCGCCTGGCCAGATCCCAGCCTGCTCAGCAGGGAAGGGTGGGTGTGCTCATCCTTCCCTCCATACCACAGCACTCCACGTGTGACCACCCACCCCAGAGAGGACATGCAGGGAAACCTCCAAGCCCGGGGAAGAATCACAGAAGCATTCAGGTTGGAAAAGATCTTTAAGATCATCGAGTCCCACCATTAACCTGACTCTACTGAGCTCACCACTAAACCATGGCCCTCAGCACCACATCTACACAGCTTCTAAACCCCTCCAGGGATGGGGACTCCACCCCTGCCCTGCGCAACCTGTGCCAGGCCCTGACAGACCTTCCAGTAAAGAAGTTTTTCCTAATATCCAACCTAAACTTCCCTCGGCATAACTTGAGGGATGTGGACAGTGATCCCACCAATTGAAAGGGTAACAAGTGGCACACCTGACCCAAACCAACACCTCCTCCCTTCAGCTCCCCCAGGGAAGGCAGGGGAGTCCCGTGGCAGCTGGCTCCATGTCCGAGCAGCACAGCAGTGCCCAGAGAGAGCCAGGGAAGCCCTCGGGAAGGCAGCATGGATCCACGAGGATGGCAGACACTGCCAGGTGCCCGCCTGGAGACCACGGCTTCGCCGGGACCTGCAGCACCCGGCTGTGCCAGGCATCACTGCCAGAACACCAACAGCATTAATGAGTCCTGACTAATTAGCGCCTTTGTTTAACACAACCCAGCTCTTTGCCAGGCTGGCTGTGATCCCATCCCCACTGCCTGGACCCACATGCAGCCAGGATCTGCAGCAGCAAGAGAAGGGGCTCGGCAGGGGCACGCTGTGCCCACCACCCCCAGTTTGGGCACCAGCTCCTGGACACACAGCTCCAGCTCTCCGTGATGGAAAATCCTAGAGGGGTGTGGGAGAGGAGGACACATGATGCAGGAATTTGGGGCACAAACCAAGCCCATCAGGGCCTGTGAAGTGGATGAGAACAGCCCAGCCAAAAGCCAGGCTTAGGACTTGGTGTGGAGCAGTGTTCCTAAGCCTAAGGGGTGTTGTACACACAGCTTGTTCCTAGGAGGAACTGGGCACCCTCTTCATCCCAGTTGTGTGCTCTACAGGACCCCCCAGTAAAGGGGACCCCACTTTCTAAAGCGAGAGGGGGGATGTTAGCAACCTGATCCAGAGAAAGGCACCCCCTTCCCATGGGTCAGCAGGGGAGAGGGCAGAGCTGGCAGAGCATCTCCTCTGCAGCACACCCCGAGCAGGACAAGGATGGCTGGGACCCATCTTGCCGTGCCAGACCGGAGAAGGAGCTGCTTGGTGCCACTGTCCTGTCCCCCCAGTGCTCCACACGCTGGACGTGTCCTGGCTCCAGCAGGTGGCACCGGTGAGCTGCCAGGGAGGTGGCACCCAGGCAGGTCCCCAAGCCTGGCTCTCCAGGCTGGCACCGGGGCTGAGCCAGCGGCCCCGACACCCCCGGGGGCCGAGGCTGTGCCAGCCCTGCCCCTGCTCACCCACCTTGGCCAAGGTGTGATGGTTGATGAACCAACATCACCCACCCCGTTCCACACCCTGCGTTGCTGCTCTCCCCAGCCTGCTCAGAAGTTGCAAGACACATCCCTGATTAACATCATGCCCTTGCAAGCACTCCGGTTGCTCGCACCCACATCCCCACACCCGGGGGGGCTGGATGCTGCCTACAGAGCCCACCAAGGAGGAGCCACAGCCAGCTGCACTGCAGAGGAGCAGGGCTGGGTGCCTGTGGCCACCCCTTGCCCTCCATACAGCTCATTTCATGTCACGGACCAGCAGCAGGTGACCAACACCCACGGCAGGCCTGGCCCTCAGCTCTTCAGGCTCCTCCAGGGACAAGGCAGCTCAGTTCTGGTAGTTTCCAGGGCATGCCCCCCCTTCCCAGCCCTCACCCCCGCTGCCGAGGGCTGCAGGGATGTGCCCGACCTTCCAGTAAAGAAGTTTTTCCTACTGTGCCAGGAGCTGGTGTTACCCCAACACCGTGCCAGCTGGCTCTGCCCAGTGAGATCCTCATCCAGCCCCTCTGCCACCCACCTCCTCTCAGCTCTTCTCCTTCACCTCCCCTTTTCCTTTGCTTCTCCTGCTCTTCACTGCTTCTCCCACAGCCCCCTGCTTTCTCCTCCCCCTCCATCACACATCCTACTCCACATTTGCTCTCCCTCCTTCTCACTGCTTGCATCTCCTCCTCCCAGCTCCATCCATAATGCATCTTCACAAGATACTTCCCTCTGCATTTAATTTCTGTTCTACTTCTAGTTCTACCACCCTTCCTGCCCTCTTCATATGGGTTTGGACCTCATTCCCCATGAAGCCTCCAAAGCATGCACAGACTCCAGAGACACTGGCACCCACAAATTCCCCGAGACAGCCAGATGCCTCTTCCCCTTTTCTTAAACATGAGCATCCCCATGTTGAACAACCACCCACCTCTAGAATCCCCTTTATTTATCTGAAGGGGGAAGCCCCTTAGTGGTGGTGGATCACCCCAGGACACTCATGCCAGGGCTGGTAAACAACATCTACAGCAGGCTGGATTCACACCGACCCCTGTAGAGCCCCAAGGCTGCTACACATGGATGGGACCCAGGCTCTACACCAGGAGCCCACAGACTCTGCACGGGTGAGGGATGCCAGGGAGACACAAAGAGGAGAAATAAAGGCCCTGCCCTTGAGGTGGCTTGGCTCAGCAGGAGAGCTGGGGTAACCCACCCCTTCCTGCCAGGGCACATCCACCTGAGAGAGCTCCACTCCACCCCCTTCCACCCCAGACAGAGGTGGAGAGAACAAATCCTTTGCAATTTGACCTTGAAAGCCCTGTATGACTCAGGGGCCTGCTTGTCTGGAAGAACCTTCTCATCCCATGACTCAGTCTTGACAAGCATGGCTCACAAGCAGACCTTCTCTTGAGAGCACGTATGGATTAAATGCTCTCACTGATGATCCCTCAGCTCCCAGACTTGTCCCACCACCGAGTCAGAGAAGGTCCTGCTACGATCCCTCAGCTCCCAGACTTGTCCCACCAATGAGTAAGAGAAGGTTGTGCTACATGGACACCCAGGGTTCCCTGAGAGGCTGTAGCAGGACCATGGGGGAGGCTGTAGAAGTCTGGCATGCACAGAGAACTGGGCTGCTCCAGCTTTAATGACTGATGGAGACGAGCAGAGCTACCACAGGACAGGGTCTACTTCACCATCTCATTTTACAGTCTGTCAGAGACCACGCAGGCCAGAGGAGACACGTGCCCTGCTCCTCCCCTTGGTGGGACGAACATCATCAGTCACATCAGAAGAGCCAAGAGGGTGAGGGGAGAGACAAGAGGAAAGGAGAGAGGCAGAGGGATAAAGAGAAGGAGATGGAAGCAAATATGAGAGTTTGAGCAGGAACTACCTTTCTTGGACACTTTCCTCCCCTCCTTAACTGAGCTGTGTTTTTTAGTGGCTTTATGGGTGGTGGCAGCTTGCGGCACACAGGTGAGGTGCACGGGGAGTCCAGCGGCTGACATCAGAATAGCCGTCATGCCTACAGCGGGTGCGAGATGGACATGCAGGAGGGAGACAATGGGGAAACACATTCATTAACAAAAAACTTCAACCTTGCCAAAGGAAATCAAAAAAACAAAAAAAAAGAGAAAATCAAACAGAACCCAAGCCCTTGATTCAAGAGGACGCGAAACATCCGAGAGGCAACGGGGTCGGAGTCAGCACAAGGACAGGAGCCAGGGGCTTTTAGAGAGGAGCCGAGGCAGCAAACTCAAGAGGGGAATATGAGCACAAGACTGGTCTGTAGCCCTCTGAGCTGGTGTGTGAACAGGGCGTTAGGCTCCTTGGGCATGGAGGCTGCTGTGGAGCCCTGGAAGCAGCCCTGAAGGATGAGGAGCATCACCTGTAACCCCTGAAGGTCCTGCTCAGCCTCTCCATGTTTCAGAGGTGTTTCACCAAACAGAGTGAGTTTTCTGGAGTTTCACCCCACAGTGCCCTCAAACACTGCAGCCGTGCCAGGCTGGGGCTGCCCCGCTCAGCCCCCAGCCCAATGAGTCCCCTTGGATCCGTGGTGGCAGCCCCCTGCTCGCCCCATGCCATCTCCTCCTTCACACTCCTGTTTCTTTCCCTAGCACCCCCCTGCTGCAATGCAATCCCCCATCCCCCAGCCAGCCAGCTGTATTCATGGGATGCAGTGTGTTAAAGCTCATGAATCATTTAAAAGGACAGCCATTCCCTGCAGGTAGGATCTGCACGGAGCTGCAGGAATGATCCTGCTCATCTAATGGGATGTTGGCCTGGGAAGCACAGGCTGCTTACAAGTCGTAACATTCCTAAGGTAGCATATTACCCTTAAACTCACATCCAAGAAAACACCTGCCTTTGCTTTACCAGGAAATTACTTCTCCATTGCCAGAACTAAAAAAATAATACATGGTTATGGTTGGAACCCAACAGCAGGGAACACAACAGCCAGCACTTCCCCAGAAGTCACCTCCGACAGCAGATCCTGCAAAGCCACATCCTAACGCTATGGACATTCTTGCCAGCATCCTGAACAGTAACTCACAGCCAAAGTGGAGATTTCTAAGGTTTTTCTTGTTTCAAGGCCCTGTTCCCAGGTTGGGAAAAAAAAGATACAAGAGCACATTTGTTCAGGACAAAAATCAAGTGCCTTGCCCACACATGACTGAAAATGGAGTTATGATGAGAAGCAGCAGGCAGCTCTATGTGCAAGTGGTAAGACCATCTTCTGCCTCAAATATGAAACCAGCCAAGAACGTGCACCTTGTGACCAGAAATCCCCTGTGCAAAGCCAGTGTCAGTGCCCCACCAGTAGAACCATCCCTACACAGTGCTGACCTCATGTAAGGTCTGAGTACAATAAATGCTCCAGAACCTGTTCAAGTCCTTTCTTGATACGCAAAGTCGGATGCTTTTACTAAAGCTTTCTCATATAAGGACCAAAAGATGGATAGAAGGGGTTTAACAAGACAGGGAGAGGGGCACAGATGGATACAGTTATTTCCCCAGGGTTATCCCAGATCCTTTGGCAGAGCTGGTCTGGCCAGAAGACCAGGCTGCCCCGAGGCATGGTGACACCAGCGCTTCCAAATGGGAATGGGGAACAGCAAACCAGGCAGCTGTGGATCCCCCACACTAGGTACCATTGTTGTTGATCCAGATCTGAGGTGCAGCCCTTCAGTTTCCAGGAGCTGCAAGGCCAGGGAGAATCTCCAAAGTGTGCAAGCATCGAGTTAGTACCTTGTACCCCATTGAGAGCATCGGGCTGCCCCAGCAGGTATGGCCAAGGAGAGCACCCAACTTGGTACAAGCCAGCAGGTCTCGAACTGAACATCGGATCCAGAAACTTCACTATCAAAATAACTGCCTCTAGGTCTTGAACTCAAGACTATTCCATGCTCTCAGCCCTGGTCTAAGCCAGCAGCCCTTCGCTACTCCCAGGGAGTCTTATGGAAGAGCTTAAATGTCCCCATAAAAAAAAAGCTACTTATTTCTTGAATGAGTAAGTACAACTGAACACCTGAAGCCCAGCAACAGCACTGAAGCTGCCACTTGCATGCACATGAGCAGGGACCTTCCCCTTTCAGCAGGTTAAAGGACAGTCTGAGGTATTCCCAGAACCAGCGTTCTCAAGAACCAGGGAAGGTGCTGGGGGAGATCATCTCAGACAGCCTGGCCCCGCCGAGGCTGCCAATGCAATTCCTCAGAATTGGTGCAGAAAAGGAAATGGTATAAGTTGTTTCCAAAAAAAAACCCCTGCTTCTAAGCAGTGCGATAGCACTGATTGCAGAGACTGACATTTGAAAAGCAAGTCCAAAGACTAACGGGGATTATCACCGCCTACACACAGCTGACTGATAGGCAAATGCAAAATTAATGCCTTCTTCTTGAGAGATCAATACCCTCTCGCTAACATTAGCATGCAGAGCCCATCTTCAAAAAAAACAAGATGAAAAAACATGATGGAAGCAGAGGCTGAAAAAACAACTTCAGGTTCTTAATGTTGGAGGACAAAATGTTGCCTTCAAAAGTCAGACCAAGCGAAGAGCACAAGCACCAGAACCTCATCTGAGTTCAGTTACGCTGACACAGCCCCTCACACCTGCAATAACATGTCCAGAACTGCCTGCCAGCATCATGAATCATCACAAAGAAAATAAACATTTACTCCAGGAACTTTCTCTCTTTCGTTTTATGAGCTGCAAACGCATCCACAACTCCATGCACACATAGGGCACGGGGCAAACGTGGAACCAGGAGAATTACCCCAACCACACGTTCTCCCATGGACAATCTCAAACCAGCCAAGAAAAGGTAATTTTCCACTTCTACCTTCTGCTGCCTTCAGGGAGACACACAATGAATCATCTTCTGCATGTTCCAATAAAGAGCGTTCAAAAAGGGGCTGTTCTGGTGCTACGCTGCTCTTCTGGCTCATCTCAAAACCCAGCAGCAACGCTCCCTCTAAAATTTAATACAATACTGGAAATCTCAGCATCTAGCAGCCCTCCCACAAGTTTGGTGACAAGACTCCCCAGTAAGGGATCTCCTCTGATCCAAGCCTTACGTGGGCGTGTGTGTTCAGACAAAATGCCAAAACAATACCCAGACACACATCCCATCTGCAGATCGATTCTCCAGTGCAGACCTGTGGATCCCAGTTCAGGACTTGCTGTAGGCATCCACGGAGTTACATCAGGAGCAAATCCGGCCCTGGATAAACTCTCACCTGAATAAATTCCCACCTAAGTATTCAAGGGCCAAGCTGCAACAAGATCACCTTGCTCAGACCAAGGCTGCTTTGGACACCCATGCATTCCTGCAAGAGTTCCTGCTGCTCGCTGCCTACCCCAGGAGCTTTAAAAATATTATTTAATATGTTCACGCTTTCCACTGGGTTTCTTCCCTGCAAGGATTGCAGGAGGGAAGAGACAGAAGGTCTTGCAAAGCATCCTCTGGCATCTGATCCAGTCCTACAAGTGTGTGCAATAACCACACTCAGAGAGCTGCCTCTTCTCCTGCTCAAAGCATCTGCTTGGCCAGAAGTATAACGTTACCAACTCCACAGGGTAAAATTATTTTCACTGGAACTATGACAACATCCATCAGCTCTTCCCAGCCTGCCGTGTAAATAAAGGACTTTTGCAATATCCTGTGCAGAAGCTGAGCACAGAGAAAACACCCTTACATCATGCAGTGAGTGCTGACCACACGCCTGCTGCCATAGCCAGCCAACACATCCTTCTGCTCGCTGGCTCCGGGTCTGTATGTGCACAGACCTCAGACTGGAAAGTCTTTGGTTCCAGTCCTGGGTTTAAGCAGGTAGAGGGGAAAGGGCAACTATGGGAAATGCCAGAAAAGCATTGTTAATTTGTACGATTTTATAGTTATGGTGAGTTTGTTCCCAAACGCCCCAGCTCAAGGAACCACGCGGATGAGAGACACTTGGCTTCATTTAACAAAAAAGCTCATTTCCAACCTTCATCTTCACAGCAGCATTAGAAGGGCCTTCACACAACCACCTGGTCCAGCCCCCAGGCACACCAGCTAAACTCCCTTATTCCCAAGGGATGTCAGTCCAGCTGATCCTCAAACACCAACACCGTGGCTCCACAGTTTGCTCTGTGTTCTGCCATCTCACCATGCCAACCAAATACTCGAGGAGGGGAAAGAAAAAGCTTAAAAGGCAAGTTCCCACCTGCACCTTGAAGCATTAAAATAGCAGAAAGCAAAGAAAGCCAAATTAATATTATTTTTTTTTTGTACAAAACATGGTTTTAAAGTCAGCTTCACGATTTCTGGTATCCCCAGTGGTGCTTTTGGAAGACATGGGGTTGACAGCATTACAAACCCCTCACTCAAATTCCCAGTCACTCATCACACAAACAAAACTCCCTTTCTCCTTCAGACACACAGGATCCCCCCCCGCCTCTTGTTTATCCACCACGAGCTCCCTCCACATCCAAGAGATGCACCTACAGCATTTCTCGAGATCACCCGCAAGGTTTCATCCCTCCTGCTTCAAACCAGAGCCAATAGCTGCTGAGAGGCACCTTGGGATGGAGACCAAGGGTTGTGAGACTTCTGGACACGCTTCCCAGAATAAAGCCCTTGGGTCCCAGCCTTTCCCCACCGATGCCGAAGGAAGCGGTCGCACAGCGGGGACTGGAGGAACAGAAGGGGCCCAGCCTGTGTGTTAGAGAATAACCTGAATAATAAGTAACTCAAACACCATCTGCAGGATTTAACGTGAACAAAATACCACTTCCCAGAAGAGGTTCCAGAAACAGAGAGCGGAGCACAGAGGGGAACAAGGTGTCCCTCAAGACCCAGCCAATTAATGTTTGGATAAAACTTGGCCTTTTTACCAGAACTCCACTGCTTGCTTTCTACCAGAAATGTTTCCAGGCATTTATTTTCATTTCACTTGCTACTTAACTTGTCCAGATCTTTCCTCTGCTTCTATGTGATTTTAAAGGCTCAAATTCAGCTTTTTCTCCTCCCTTGCACCCCTGAGGTCTGTCACACTCGGCTGAAGGCAGCGCAGCGCCCATCAAAGCTGTGCCCAAAGAAGATCTGGATCTGAAGGAGATGCTGGCCCCGGGGAGTTGCTTCTGCACTGAGCACACTCTGCCCAGCCCACGCAGCTATGCCCTTCCCTGCAACTCAGCGTGCCTCTTGCCAGCTGCCTCATGGAGAGCCAAAGATTATTGAAATGAGTAATTATTGCCTCTTCTGCACCCGTAACCTCCAACAACAGAGAGAGCAATGACAAGCTTAGCCTTTTCATTTTATTTTATTAAATGGTGGTAAATGGTTTATTCTACTGAGCTCTCTTGCAGCCTTTTATATCTAAACATAGCACTACAAGGTGTAAATTTACCACCAGCATTCACTTCTTCCAAATTCACAGTGGATGACTTGCACGTGTAGAATGAGATCACCATTAACAGCATTAACACAGCCTGGATTCACCAGGGCTCTTCACTTCTTTCCTGTATTTACCTTTATGTGATTAAGTATCTCATTACACAGTCAGTGCTAATTGCCAAGGGATGAAATTCAGAGATTTTTATAAGCAAGGGGAGGTCTGCTCAGGTCACCCACCTAGATGAGGTCTGAGCTTGATTTCACACCTCGTTTCCACAAAGACTGATTTGCTAGGGGGCGCACAGATGGGCTGCACACTGTCAGAGGATACTCAGTCTTTACTCAGCGCTCATTTGGATACAGAGACATGCAAGGCACAGTTTTCACAATGGCAATCACATTAGACAACTGGAAACATCAGTCCTGGGGATCATTTTTGAGCAGGGTATAAAGCCTGTTGCTTGGGAGGAGACCAAGCACCATCACCTTTCCTGGAATAAGGTGGTCATCATTTTCTCTGAGAGCAAGAACATAACTGTCTCCCCTTGTGCAGGAGCAAAGTTTGGTGTCCAAGAAGCTAGTAACCTCAACACACCATGTGTCGACAAGAGCCAGAGGAAAGAGAGGGTTAACAGGCAATTGGTGGTGTCTGAAATGGGTACAGAAACACCCAGAAAATACCATCCATCAGGCCTTTTACCCCTGGGTTACCACATTACGATACAATTCCAAGCACACAGTTGGTGTCTGTGGGGAGAAGACATCTGCTCTCAGCAGAACACCCATCTCCCCAGGCACCCCCACACCAGGGTCCCGTTGTTCTGAGTCAAGCAGAGCATTCTTGGCATGGGAACGCTGCCACTGAAAGCTGCGAGAATGAGTTGTCGTTTTCAAGGCAACGCCATTTCATGTTGAACAGGCAAATCTACTCTGAAAAGGAGCACTGAAAGCTGGCACTTTCATCCCTCCCAGACACACTCCTCGGGTGTATTCAGGGTTGGATTTGCAGGCTTGGATGATAACAAGCAAAGCCGTACTCTGCTGACACAGGAGACAATGTGGATTCAGCTTCTGTCCCCTCCTTTCCCCAAGACAAAGCATCAGAATCACTTTTTAAGCTGGAGACCAGCTGAGCCTTTGTAATAAAACCACATTTTATAGAGTCACATTGAAATCACACACCACCTCACACCACTCCCCCCCTTGACTTTAAAAAAAGGTAACAAGTAACAGCTAGCACTGAGCTTAATGTGTGCTCCCCCCTGCTCATCCACACCTACAGGAGATGATGAACACCCAATCCTCAAACAAACCCACTCCTTTTGACAGCCTTGGGACCAGCACTGATGAGAAGAACATTTACTAAGGTTTGACCAGCTCATTCTCCCCCAAATTTGCCCTTCTGAAAAAAATCATTGGGCCTAAAACCAGGAACACCAGTGATGTTTGAGACTCCTCCTAAAAGCTAAGGAAGGAAGGTCCGTGCCACGGAGCAGTATCCTTACCTGCCAGGGCCTGGTTCACCTTGCTGGGTTTGGACATCTTGACTGGCAGGTTTGGGGCACTGAAGGAAGGAAAGAGAAAGGGACAAGTTCAACAGCACAGCTCAATCACTACAAAACAGAGACAACTGGGCAGTGCCCCACATCCTCCTGAGTGCCATGGCCCAGGGTGTATTAACAGGGATCAATGGCTCAGGTGAGCCCCACCTGGGACCCCCACCCACAAACCCTCTGCCCCCTGCTCCAGTAGCTACATGTAAGGAGCCCAGTCCTTGCCAGAGCTATCTAGTAGGTTCACTTATCTTCAGAGTGGACCTCAGACCTTTGTTGTAGGTAGCTGGCTCCAGCCCCATCTCCTGTTGGCTGGATGCTGGGCCTGACTCATCCCTTCCTTCCTGGTGGACCTTGTTGTCAACCCCCTGCTCTGATCCCGTGATGCATCCCTGCTCTTGCTGCTCCACTAGAGCTTTCTGAGAGCAGCCAACCTGCACTACAACAGACTGCTGCACCAGCTGGTCCACGGCACGAGCACACAGCCAGGAACCACTGGGATGCAGCAAAGTTCATCTTAAACCTTCTAGGTGACTTGGTCTCCAGCCACAGAAACCCTGCTCAGCAGAGCATGAACACTGGTGCTGTAGGAGAAGTTGCAGCTGTACAGACTGAAGGAAGCAAGCATTATTCCCCACCACTTTCCAGCTGGGGAAACTGAGGAAGGGAAGGGCCAAGAAAAGCACACGAGCACACACAGCTGCAGCCCTGGGATGAACAGAAACAAGACTTGACTCCCCCTGCACATCCATGGGGTTACTGCAAGATGTGGGAATAAGGGAGGAAAGGTTGAAGGAGACTTAGAAGAGTTTGGCATCCAGCTTCCTTTAGAAATCAAGAGGATTTGGACACCAAATATCCCCTTCAGGTTCCTGACCTACTTGTTTTGGCAGTGTTTCCCAGCACTGCCAGCTGTACCTCAAGCTAGTTTGGGATGTGTGGGCAACCAGGGTTGTGCACTTAACTGATGACAGAAGTTAGGAAGGACAGGGTGAGCAGTGGTGTGAAAGCCGATGAGGGGGTCACTGGAGGAGAAAGCAAGCTGGAACCACATGAGCAGAGCAGGAAATCTTGAAATCCAACATGCTGGCTGAGAAGCCACCCACGGACACTGTCTCAGGTGGCACAAGTGTCTGGGACAGCACAGGCTCCTGTGCATCAGCTGCAGTTAACACTTGCCCTGTGCATTCAGACAACCATCTCAAAGGACTCCCCAAAATACATCAAACGTGGCCAGCTTCTTAGGAATTCACAGAGCACATGAAGGTGGTCAAGTGCCCAAATGCCACCCACTATCTAGAGGGAACCTAGTGCTCTCCAGGTGGGATGCAAGAGCTGCCACTATGCCCCAAAAGAGGTCCCTCTCTTCAGCCTTGCTAAAATCTTTGTCCACATTTCTGTGACGATGAACAGAGCTGAAGAGATTTGGGAGTGACACAGGGCTGTCTCCCACCCTCATGTCCCCCATCTCCCTCCTCTCCTACCTGCTGCAGTTTGGAGAAGGTTCCTGCACATGCACTGAGCTCCCCTGGCGCTGTGCTGACAGCCTGGCCAAGTGAGACCAACTCTTCCAGACCTTTGAAAAGCTCTCCTGACCACAGAGGTTTCCCTTCTGTCTCTTTCAAAAGCTGTGTTTTCCCCTCCACTGCCCGCAGTTTCACAATGTCTTCAAATGATGCAAGGGGTTGGTCTTGCTACAGCCCAATTGAAACCCATCCAATACAGGGGGAATCCTTCCCCCAACTTCAAAGAGCTTTGAATCAGATGCTGTGACTTCTCGTCACGATTTTTCTCTTGTGATTCAGCCTCCTCATGACAGCTATTTCTCAGGTATTTCCCTCCTCCTTGTCTATCTCATCCCTTTGCTTCATTTCTGCTCCTACCTATGATCCTCCTCAGATGATGGCAAGTAGCAGGGCTGCTCCCTCTCCAGCTGCAGACAAGGAGGATATTTGAGAACCAGATAATGCAAAAGAACTTGAGAGATCTGCTCCCAAAAATCAGAGAGGCATTGGACCTCCCCTCCTTCCCTCTTCCAACTGAGCAGCCAAGACAACAGCAGGGTGCCCCTCCACTCTTCATGTGACTGATACTGAAGAACTCATGCTTCATCGTCACACCACGAAGCTCAGCAGCCACCTTGGCCTCTTTCGCTTCCCCATGGAAGGTAAAAATACAATGGAGCATAAAGCTGAACCTTCTGCTCTACCAGGAAAACAGACAGGCAGTGGGGGATCCCAGGGTCTTTACACCTGGGGTTGAAGAAAGCAAACCCAGAGCTGCTTCAGAAAGGGGTCACCAGTAACCACGCTTCAAGGAAAGGCTGAGAAATTCCTCACTCTTCTTTCCTGCTCAAGTTAAAGTCACCCAGGAGTTAGAGCTTCTATGAAGTGAGAAGAGCCCTCAAGATTTGCAGAGGGCAATGGATAAGCAATTAATGCATTTGGAATCCAGTTTTGGGAGCTGGGAGTGCGCTGCAGACGAATTGCTACCCACCAGCCAGGGAACGGTCGCTGATCAGCTGCACTCCTGGTGTGAAGGCAAAGTGTGTCAGCTTTGACTGCTGGAGGCTTGAAGCCAGCTGATGTGATGATGGAAAGAACAAATGGTTCTTATTTCCCGTGGGCTAAACACACACACGTTCAGCCAGCAGCATCGCAGCTAATGGTGCCATGGATGTGCTGACCCAGCCACTCGACACCGTGTCAGTGTGCTGGCAGGGCTGCCATGCACTGCCCTTCCTTCCACGTCTGCAGAAAGCCCCGACCCAAGGCCGATGAGATCAAGGGAAATGTGCACTGCCCTGAGGTACACAGCTCACTGCTCGGGTAGGTTTGCAGCCACGGTGCGTGGGAGGAAGCGTTGCCACGCCACAAAAGGTGCAGAAATGCTACTGGGAGCCTACCCTGGGTCTGAAGTGGGGTTTTGGAGAGGAAGAAGAAGAGGTAACAAGGAAGGACATCACTATTGTAGTGTAACACGGGCTGTGCCTCAACTCCCAGCACACACCAGTCCATCAGCTCAGCCTCCAGCTACTCCAGTATGGCCACACCAGTGCTGGCTGCCTGGGAGAGAGCCGGAGCCAGGCTGCAGTGAGGTCCTGCTGGGTTACTCAAGCCATGCTCCATTAGGAGAAAACTTGTTGCAGGCAGGCTGGTGGGGTTCTCGGGTAAGGGAGCTCTGGAGAGCATCGGGGCAAGCACTGCAGTGCGGAGAGATGAGAGGTGTCCACGGAGACACCTGCTCCTGCTGCCCACAGATGAGATTTCTAACCAGTCAGCGCCTTTGACTCCTCGCCAAAGGTTCAGGCTGTGCTTGCAACACCTGAAAGTCAATGCCTGAATTCTTGGAACATTTCCCGGTATCGATTCCTCCCCTCTGGTCCAGTTTTGTCCTGCCATTTGCTGCAGCTCCTGTCCTCCTACTGCTCTGTGTGCTGGAGGTGACTGGGGGCACCAGGTTGTGAAGAAAGGGATGCAAACTAAGACATCGTCCTCAAAGATTCAGCAAGAAGATCCTGATAAGATTTCCAAGCACCAGTTCCCAGGCAATTTGCTACGGGGGACAGACAGGGCAGACTGACACTTCAGCATGACAAAGCCACTTGCTTCTCCAGAATTTCAAGGTACTGCAAGACAGCATGGTGGTCATGGCTGCTGCCATCTCAAACACCTGAGCTGAGCATCACCTAGCTGCACATACACGATATCCTAACCAAGCAGAAGCAGGGAAGCCTGTAACAACTCACCCTCTCCCCAGTACAGCCCTTCCTTCCTTCCTCTCCCCCTGAACACCAGCCAGCAGGCCACATATTCCCATACCACGGAGTCTTTGTATCCCTGGGGACAACAGCCAGCGCTTCTCCCAGCTCAGGGCTGCATCCAGCACCAACACCACATTAACACCAAGTGCTACCACAGCACCCAAAGGCCTAACCCCCTCCCCGGAGCTAACTGAGCGTATGATGGCACTGATGACCACACAGCAATTTCTCCCCACTTTTCTTCTCGAGAAGATGCCAAAAGCCAGACCCAATCCCTCTAAAGGAGGACCTGTCGGTGCTGCACACAGCCATGTGGATCCACGGATTCCTCCTGGCACCAAGCAGAGGAGATTCCCCTGCTCAGGAAGACAGAACCATGCCAGCTAACAGGGCTGCAGGACAAGTCACAACAGGCCCAGCACCCACCTGAGGAGCTCGTGGGTGTGCCTACAGACAGAGCAGCTGAAAGATGCAAAGGAAGGGGAAGAGGTGGAAAGGCTCTGCCCAGGTTCTGGTCCCATGGTTACATCTCCCCCAAGCATGGGGTCACTCCCCATGGGAGATTTGGGGGCACAGCTCCAGACCCTCCCTAGGAACACCACAACACTAAGCATCCTTTCCCAGTCCCCAGGATCTCCATTCCCTACGCTTTTAAACAAACCCCTCCCTCCTGAGCCTTATTTGCAGGCACCACCTAGACCAGCACCCAAAGCCACATAAGCTCAGAGGAGCTGGTGGAGCTACAGCAGGGATCTGCCTGGCTGGGACACTGATTAATACACCCCCTAAAAGACTGCTTCCTGCAGCTTTACTTGCTCATATCATTAGCAGGGTGCTCCTTATCATGCTTCAGGGGTGCCCTCCTCTAACGAGCCAGCACACTAGGGGGGCACGGGGTAGCTCCTGCCCCAGGGGTGGATGCTTTCCCATGCAGAGTGGGAAGAATCCTGCCAGGAGCAGCTGGGAGCTGAGCCCTGCTTCACAGCACGGATAGAAAACCACATCCCCTACCATGGCACGCTTGCATCTGCAAATTTCAGTGCTGCCTGGGAGAGGCTGATTCATTAACTGCATTTAATACACGGGAGGAAACCAATGCACCAAGCAGCAAAATAACTTGCCCGCACATATTTAATGCATCAGCAGCAGAGCCAAGGATATTAGCATCTGTTTAAGCCTTGGCACTCCTCTCTGAGTATTCCAGCGACTTTGACCCTCTCGAGAGCATGAGGAAATTAAACCTGTATTTTGAAGTGCCTGAGCTCCACCCATCCCCAAGCAGGAACTGGATTTAATCACCACGATGCCCAGGCATGCCCATGCTGCCAACAGCCCAGACCAGGGCCATCCCTGCCCATCAGAAACAACTGCCACAGCCACGTGGAGTTATGCAGCTTACAGCATGAGCTACATCTCTTTCTCAGCTCTGCAGGAGAGATGTTTTCTTCCTTGCTGTCATTTTCGTTGTGTTTCCCTGAAGAAACTGGGTGTACACAACTGCACCGTCTTTGCATCTCTAATAGCTTCTGAGCCCTCCTGCCAGTTGCAGCTCAGCTCTGAGAGGCAGGAGCTGGGTCACCCCTGCAAGCTTTGTGAAGATAAGCAGTTTTGTAAAAACAAGTAATCCACCAGGGCTGCTTCAGAGCCAAAAGGCCATGGGCTGAACACAACACAACCTTTATTAGACACCAGAGGATCCACCATGGCCCACTGCTCCCTTCCCTTTGGCCTCTGAGCATGGGCCAGTGTAGGAATTGCACATCACAGCTAAGAGGAATGAGCAGTGCTGCTGTGCTGGATGCAGACAGAAACCATCCACGGCCTAATTAGTGCAGGATAATTAGCACTAAAGGCCACACTTTTCGGTGACACAGGAGGAGACCAGGCAGTGACCATGAGGGAAGGGCAACTAACCACTATGCCAGCACTAACCAACCAACCACCAAGCCAGCACTAACCAACCATGCCAGCACCAACCAACCACCACGCCAGGCCAAGCAGAGGGGAGAAGATGGGGAACCCAAGGGATTAAATAACCCAGGAATGTTCTGGTTTTAGGAATTAAATGATGCCCATTGTTAGAGTTTGCTACTCAGGTTTCCCCTAATTCACAGAAATTAGGGTATTTTCTGCTGGAACATGGGTTTCACAAGCCTGAGACTGTAACCCCAGCCAGGAGCAATTACACCCAACCCTGCAGCATTTCCGACTCGAACCCAGCACGGGGGTGGCAGGGGAAAAGCCATCCTGAGCTGTCAGGTGGTGCAGAGAAAGTCCCTTCACACAGGGCACTACACCAGCAGGCAGAGCTTGCCCCCTGTGTGCATCTGTCTGTCTGAGGGAGAGCACAAAACCAATCCTGAAGGACTGGAGATCCAGACATCATCTGTCATCCATGGAGAGCCACCAGTGCCCATCCCTAGTGTGCCCATCTCTGGTGTGCCCATCTCCAGGGCCCGTTTGGGTGAGCTCCAGTTGCTGTCTCCCTCTGGGTTCAGCACATGGCCATGGGCTTGGATCTGTGATCCATGCACGTTCCTGTGGGGGGGATGGAAAATGGAGGCTTCCACAGATACATCTGGTGGAAACACCAGTGTTAATGAACAGAAGAGAGTTGTAGAGATAAAGACTGCTCCTAACGTCCTGCCTGCAAAATCACCTCCCTGACAAGCCCCGCAGCCAGGCAAGTGCCCAGCAGCATCCCCACGTCTGGGCAAGGCTCAGGTCCTGCCAAGGGCTCATGTCATGCTTGCCATGGCAAGCCCAGGCAGTGCAGGTGCCCAGGGCACGCTGGCACCTGGCGGGGACAGCCAGGGGAGCGAGGAGCAAGGGTCCCAGCTGGGGGTGCAGGGTCTGCACAGGGGGTGCTGGCACACAGGTCCACCAGCACTCACACGCTCCCTTCCAAGCACCTGAAGAGCTGCCACCTTCCCTGCATGGCACATTCTGCTGTTCCCAGCAAAGATTGAACTGTGCAGTCCCACCGCATCCCTCAGGAAGGCTGGCTTGGCCAGGGATCATTGCCAACACATCAGCCACCTCACCCCTTGCACACCACGAGCAGCCAGACCTCGACCAGCCACGGTGCTGCTCGTCCAGGGCCAGCACCACCACCAGTCCCAGTCCTCTGCCTTCCCCTTCTTTTCTTCCCCTTGAAATCCAGTCCCTGTCTACCAGTCTCACAGGAAGGAGACCATGCCACCCCTCTGAACACCTCTCTGTTCAGCACAGCCATCCTCCCCGTCACCAGTGTACAACATACCCAGACCCTGAGGGGCTCCAGACAGGCTCACGGGGTGACTGCTGCAGCATTCAGCTCTTCAGTTTTAATATTCCCACCCCCAGAGTCACTTTGCAACTCATGCCAAGGCTCTGGGGCTCCAGGCAGCCCCACACACTGACCAGTGGCTCCTGCCAGAGATGGGGAATTTGGCAGCTTCTTCAGGAGACAGCAAGAGCCTTCCTGGGGGCTCCTGCAGGCAGGACTGAGCTCTGGTTCTCAGCCCTCTTCGAAGGTGACTGGAACAGAGAAGCTTTGCGGGTGCTTAAGATGCCACCAAAAAAAATCACCAGGTGCCAAGAAACCACCAGAAAAAGATCGTGAGAAAGAAGAACAGGAAGCCATTTCACTCAGATGACCCCAAAGAGGGGAAGTCCTGATATGATACTAAGGAAAGTATCTCGAGATTCGCTTAATACAAATGAGATTCAAAACAAGCCTCAAGCCCCTGTGCCTCCTGTAATTAGCAGAATGTGCTTTCAACAGCCTTCTAGATCTCTTATCTCTGTATTCACTGGGGCAGCTTGGGCAGGTAAATCAGCTCTGGCAAGCTCCCCTTTGGTTACTCAGGTGCTCAGCAGCAGTTCAGCACCTGGATTATTTCAGGTGAGATGTGTACACTGCTCCACACACTTCCTGCTGCTTCCAGACAGAGGGAGCGGTCACACAGCCCTTCTGGGTCCTCAGGGTCACGCTGGCAGATGCTCAGTACAAGTTGTAATCACAGACAGGCCACAAAGACCTCTGCTAGCAAAGGCCGGAGCGCAGAAAGAGCGAAGAAAGTCAATTAGTGATGATCTGATTGGTTTGGGCATCCGGGCGTCACCGAGGCCATGCTGGGACCTACTTTGCAAAGGTGACACTGGTCTTCCACAGCCCCCAGATCCCCGCTGGACACCTCCCACCACACCAGGTTGCTCCCAGCCCCATCCAACCTGGCCTTCAACACTGCCAGGGAGGGGCAGCCACAGCTTCTCTGGGCACCCTGGGCCAGGCTCTCACCACCCTCACACCAAACAATTTCTCCCTCACATCCCATCTCAATCTCCCCTCTGGCAGTTGGAACCCGTTCCCCCTCATCCCATCACTCCCTGCCCTTGTCACAAGTCCGTCTCCAGCTCTCCTGGAGCCCCTTCAGGCAGTGGAAGGTGCTCCAAGGTCTCTCTGGAGCCTTCTCTTCTCCAGGCTGAACACCCCCAACTCTCTCAGCCTGTGATAAAGACCTGAGCACCGCAGGTCTCTTGGACACGTGCAGAGCATTTAAAGGTGAATTAGGGTCTGTACCTGATGCCGTTGGCCGCAGACAGTCCTGTGCTGGAGCCCCCAGCTTGAGGCAAAGCCCAGTTGCCCTGTACGTTGAGTCTCGGTGTTGACCTCGCTCCAGACAAGGTGGGTTTGTTGTAGGGCACAAAGCCGATGCCGGAAGCACTTACTGATGCTGTCCTGCTGGAAAGCTGATGGGTAGCGGTGGAGTTGGGAAAGTTTATCATGGAGTGGCGGTAGCGCGTGGTGATGGGACCAGTCCCACTGTTCAGCCAGCACTGCTGGCAGGAACAAGCCACCCCTGTGTGGAGGGGTGCCGGGGAGGCTGTCACCGGGTACGGGGCGTCCAAGCGCCTCTGAACGCTGCGGCGGAACTTCGTGGTCTTATTGGTCTGGACTTGAGCTCCAAAGTCAACTTCGTAGTTGTAGCCCAAGGGTCCGAGATCAACTCGCTGGTGGTTGGTGGCACGGGCTTGTTCCAGGAACACGCAGACGTTCATCTCATAGGGGGACCACCCGCCTTCATCGTTCTGCCACTCCCAGACGATGCCCTGCCCGGCGGCAGAGTCCCCAGGGAAGAGGTGCCTGCGGATGGCCCGCATCGTCCCTGTGTGGGGAGAGGGGGCAAATAAATCATTTTGTGAGCAGAGAAGGGGGATCTGGTCTGAGGGACTCGTTCCTGCACAGCTCTGTGGTGTCTACATCAGGGTGGCTTTCCTCACCTCTCCCTCAACAGGGGCACTACCAGACCTTCTCTTCCCGGCGGGGCTGGGTTTGCTTATGGAGCTTGGAGCAATGCAATACCCCTGAGATCCCTGTCCCTCTGCCAAATCTGATTGCAGGCTGGCAACAGGTTCAAAAGCTGCTGGGAGGAAGGGTGGGAAAGGAGGGAAGGGGAGAGGATGCAGAGGCAGACACACCCGAGCACAAAGGCACAGCCATCACATATGCTTCCCTGAAAAAAAAATAATAAATCAGGCTGAGGCAGAGATCTGGTTTAAAAAAAACCCACAACTCCCACAGCCTTGACAACAGAGTAACTATAGAGATATAACACCACTGGGGAGTGCTCTGCAGGAGTGCTGGAGGGGTTAAACACCCACCTGGCTACAGGGGCCTGGGCAGCTTTGCTCTAGGGGGAGTGGGTGAAGTCCCACAAGGACTTTGGAGAGGGGATGGATCAGGCCCAGCTTCTCCAGGCTCCCAACTGCTGGGAGACACAGCAAGACTAGAGAGGAGAAGGCAAGGAAGTTGGAAACTGAAGAGAGCAGCTGTTCAGACAAAGGGAGAGAAGTGAAAGCAGAGATGCTGCTCCTGTGAGGAGCAACAACAGGAGCTCGAAAGTCCCAGCAGGCTGGATCTGCAGGGAGGCCTTGCTCCTGGCTACTTCATTCCTTTCTTGAACACAGAAGAAGCCTCATGAGAGGGAGGTGAGCCACCCAACTGGACAGGAGCTCTGCAACCTCTGCAAAAACAGGTTCCTGCAGCAGGGGAAAATCCTCTGGGATGAAAATGAGATGGTGAAAAACGCACTACATTTAGAGATGAGTGCAGGGAACCTGCTCCCAGGAGAAAGGGGACTACTACAGGTAAAGCATGGTGTCAAAGCCCAGCAGGACACATCACTCCTGCTCCACTGGCAGCTGAGAAGCCAAAACAGACAGAGAGCACTTAAGGAGTTTGTAAGCAACCTGTATCCTTAACATCTCAGAACAGCAGGGAGAAGAGCTTTTGGGAGTCAACAGCAAGACCAAAGCCACACACTTGGAAAACGTCCCTCTTCCCGCAGACTGGCAGGGAAACTGGCATTCCTCTCCAGGGTGGGCAAACAGCTGTGGCAAGAGAATAACTCCTGCTGCTCCCTGGCACTCCCTCCCAGCTAATCTGCCTCGACCAGCAGCTGAAGCCCACAGCTAATCTTGCCCACAGGATCCCCCCACACAGCTGTCACTCCCCAGCGGTGGGGATGCTGGTCCCGTTAACACTGGCTTCCTGTTATTCTCCCTGGCTTCCCCTGAAGAGCCTATTTGTCTGTCTAATAGCTAATGAGCAGAATACAACAGCCTATTTTTTGCTCTGTTTAAAGATTTTTCATGGGGATGTTTCCTGCAGAGATTCTTTTCTGCAGCACATGACAAAGGTCAGCTGGCTGCTCGCTCAGAAAGGTTCACGTTTACGGCAGAGCCCCGCAGAGAGAAAAAGCTTTGCTGAGAACTGGGCCACTGAAAGGGGATATGAGAATGGTTCCAACAGTCACGTTGCAGAGCACACAGGTACTCGTGGAGGGAGGACCACAGACCTGGATGCTCTGAGCAGCATCCCTGAGGATCGGTGGGAAACGCCGCAGGAGAGCCATGAAGTGGAGTCAGCCTTTTTGTTATCAACAACTCAACCATCCAAGGAAAGATGAGATCACACCAGTCAACATCATTTCCAGAATTGTATTGGGCTGTCTCCCAGAGATGACCAATTCCAAACCATCCAGCAATACTCAGGACGAGTTCTGAGATCTTTCTGAGGGGCTAAAGAGATACAAGACCTTTGTGGAGGGACACCTCCACTTGAGGAGAAGGATGTCGCAGTCACATTGGGACATATCCTTCACCTTCCCACAGGCACTCTGCCCACCCTAGCAAAACTGGGCCATTTCCTGACAAGGGATGGCCCAGGATGGCTGCCCACATGTTGGAGCAGTGGTGAAGAAGTCAAGAGGCCGGTAGGTTTCTTCTCAAGTCTGGCATGATGAAAACAAGAAGGAAACAGCTGCTGGAGCCAGCTCTGGTGGTCCATGCTGTATTGCTCAAAGCCACAGCCTCAGCAGGGCTTCCAGGTGCTCAGCCAGGCCATGCTGAGCAGATCTGCCAAGGCATCCAGCTAAGAAAGCTCCTCACCCAGGACACCACTAGAAAAACTAATCCTAAGGTCAGCAAGTCAGAATAAAAACACGGATGCAGCTGTCATGACCACTCACATGTGTTCCAACCACTTCCCTTTCCTGTAGGAACTGCCCGATCGTGCAGTTGATTCGAGATATTGCTCACTTATTGCTTCAGTTGGCAAGAAACCAGCGCCCTGCTCATCTCAAAGCCTGGAGTGATGCTTGGCTGCATCCTGGGGTGATGGGAGAGGTTGGCAAAGGGGAAACCGCCACAGAGTTTTCCAAAGCAGCCATTCATTTGGGGTGTGTAATTTGGGATGTCCCTGGATTTTCCAGAGATGAGAAGCATGCATTCCACCCTTGTCCCCTTTCTAAGCCACAGCTGCTCAGCACATCTGGAGTAAGAGAGGGTAGGAGTCATCTCAGCAAATTCTAAGCTCGGTGACCCCAGGAGAATCAAAACTAGGTCTCAATCCTGCTCTTAAAGCCCAGCCCCGGGAGGAAGCGAGCCAGCCTGGTACAGCACAAGTGTGGGGAATGTTCTGCTGCAGCATCACGGCGCTCTGCGGGGGCTGCAGGCTTTGCAAAGCAGCTTGTGCAGGGCGGCGTGCCAAGGCAAAGCAGCTGGCACTCCAGTGGCAAAGGGAACAAGGGATTCGAACGAGAGGGCTCGGATCATAAAAAGGCCTTTTTATGCAAGTGGTCTTAAACGGATGTGGGTGGGGGCAGGAAAGAAAGTCTGCGGCTCCGAGGGCTCTGGATCACAAGCTCTGAGCTCCAGAGGTCCCGTGATGAGGCTTCTTAAGAGCCCAGCAGTGCCTGCCTGTGCCCAGCCCCGTGGATTCATGGCAGCCAACACCAATGTTCTCGTGTGCCAAGGCACCAGGCAGCAGAGCAGACAGCACCAGGAGAAGCAGACACGCCACCCGTCACACAGCTGCCCAGCAGTGACAGCGCAGCTTTGTAGGGCTCTCCCCTGCAGAACAAGGTCCCACTTATCCCCAGGCAGCCCCACCAAAAGCCCAGCAAGGGCAGGGAAGCTCCCTCACCTGTGTCCTGCCGGAACTGTGTCAAGCTGGGGATGTCGATGACGTAGGGGGCCAAGGCAGGATCCGCGTGTCCCAAGGGGATGCTGCTGACTAGCCCCGATCCCGAGCGCCGGCCCTTCTGCTGAGAGGCCTGAAAAACCTGTTCAATGTAGCTGCAGACATTCCCTCGGTACGGCCTCCACCTGCCAAATTCATCCTGCCATTCCCACACCGCCACTGCCGTGGAATTGCTGCTGTGCCCCGGGGCAGAACCGGGGAGTCCGGATGGCCCGGCTGAGCTGCTCCCTGCTCCCTGAGCTGCTGCCATCTTCCTCCCTGAGGTCTGGGCACGCCGTGCTTGGATGTGGCAGCTCTGCTGGTTGGCCTTACACCATTTTCTTCTGGGGGACCTGCAGCAAGAAACAAAGAGAGCACACGGACCTGAGAATAATGTCCCGAATCCATCCCACCCTGCATCCATTCCCATTTAAGAGAGGGAAACAAGCTCAGCCTTTCACAGAAGATGCTCACTATGCATTTAGGAGGCTACAGGGAAATGGATTGGCCTCAAAACCCTCTGGTCAAAGGCAAATGAGGTACCACCACCCACTACTTGCCAACGCTAGCAACTTTTCTTGCTAATTTAGAGCAAAAACTCTTTGGAGAGACTCAGCTTCTTATGGTTTGTGGCTCCAGGCACCACCAGTTGCTGCAGCAAAACCAGCCCAGAGCTGCTGCTGATCCGTGCTGGGCAGAATTACTTGGTTACACAAGCAGTCCCCAAACTCTTCTCATTGACCCGAGCTCCAGGGCTACATCAGCTCCATCCAGGCTTCTGGTCACTCAGTTTTGATCCAGGATCGGTCCCTTGACTCCTTCTGTGCTGTGTTACACATGCAGACAAAGCCAGCAGACAATCCTTTCTGCTGCAGATTGAGTGTGATCTGAGCAAAGAATGGGTGGGAACGAGTACAGGAACGCAGGGTGTAACAGCCTGTGGGGAGGGCAGTGGTTCAGCACGTCCTCAAGACCTCAAGCATACCTACCCACAGCTTCTCAGGTTGGAAAACCAGGAGCATCATGAAACAAGGGGCAATCTGCATCAATAAGACTCAAGCGAGACACTCAAGCCATTAAGAGATGATTTGGGGAAGAACAGAGAATGGAGTAGGAGCCTTAAGACATCCAGATAAAGACACAAATGGCAGCAAGTAAATCCTAACCTCACAGAGAAGGGACAGGAAGCAGAGACAAAAGATCACCATCACTCTTAGTCCCCAAGGGATGTAAAAAAGCAGACCCAAAGCCATCACATGGTCGCCAAACTGGCCAAGTGACACCAGAGGTCCAATATCTGGCATTCCTTGCCTGTCACTGCAAGGAATGCTGTCTAGACCCTCTGGACACACGTGTCTAGATGCCCAAATGTCAGACAGACCACTGGAGATCCCCGTGCTGGTGCTCATGAGCGTGAGCGTGAGTGTGAATGAGCAAAATTCATTTTGTTTTAAAATAAAGTCACCTTCTCCCTCCTAAGGCCTCACGTCATTGATTGCTCACCTAACTCCCAGCAGTCAGCAGGGAGCTCTGAGCTTCCTTCCCATCAAATGGAAAAGTTCAGGTCTCCCAAGAAGCAGAGCAGTAGTGGGTGGCTTCCACTGGAAGATGCCATCTGCACAGAGAATGACATCCCTGGCGGATGGGGGAAGATCCCACGCTCCGTGGAGCATCCCGTCCATCAGGCTCATGTGGTTTGCCAGCTTAAAAAAGAAATCGGGAAAGAGCGAGCGAAGAACAGACACACCCACACGTCTGCATTTTTAAGAGGAAAGCAACACTTTCTCCAGGAATTCATTGTAAATGAGTATATGAGCTGCTCTGAGATTTTTACAGAACACCCCCAGTTCTACTGGTGTTGGTGACAAGCCACTCCAGACCACCAGGAGAAGATCCCTGTCTCTGCAACTGATATTTTTGATGTAATTCCATCAAGGGCAGTTATTTTACTGCTCAAAGTAGCAAATTAAAACTTGGGGTATCAAACCCAACACCTGCCTCTGCCAGCTCTTTTCAAGGCAGGTTTCACACCAACACATCTCCTCCTGACAGATCACCAGCATGTCCATCTTGAGCCAGAGCAGGGCTGCTGGGTCTTCTGTCCCACCCATGAGGCCATGCACCTGCAGCAAGTGCTCTGAACGCCAAGTAGAGAAAAAATTCCTTTTTCCCCCAAAAGTTGTTGTTACCAAATATTAATCTGCACATCCTATGGTCATAAGCAGAGCAGGAGAGCAGAGAGGAGCTGTTTGGAGGGAGTCACTGATTTCTTTCCCTTCCTTTTTGAAACGCAGCAGCAGGCAATGGAAAAGAGGGCATCCCAGCAGAAGAGCCACCTCCATCAGTACCACCAGCCAAGAACTGCCGGGTGACAGAAGCCTCTTGCTCACCCCCTCGGATGGCAGTGGTGGTTGAACACTGGACCACACGCACAGGTGCCCGGAGGGGCCACATGCGAGTGCTGTGTGCTCCAACACCCGCTTCCCCATCCAAATGGAAAAACATTTCCTGTGCTGGGGCTCCCAGTCCAAAGGAGGAGCGAGGGGTGTATTTCAGCCTCTTGCCAGTTCTCGCCAGCAGCTGTTTGCATGGATTGGGAAGCAAGGAATGTGGGAGAGCTCCAGTAAGCCAAAATTACACGAGTCCCTGAGTTAAGGCAAACAAGAGACAGCAAAGACCCGAAGCCACAGCTCCCTCTCCATGAAGTCAGTAGCACACAAACATTAAAAGATGAGAAATTCAGTATGGGAGCTGCTCACACGGTTTTCAGTTACCTCCCGAGGCAGGAAGGGTCTGGGGTGGGCAGAGCTGTACGGAGATGGCTGGATGTGCTGCACATCCCACTTCACCAGCGTCGCGTGCCGGGTGTGAGCAGCAGCACTTCAGCTGCACCAGCTCCTTCACGCCGGCTCTGTCCTGGCAAAATCAGCAGCCACACCAAAATCCCATGGACTGTAACACTTCAGCTTGAGCTTGACAAGTGCCTGGAGAAGCTAAAAGTCGTATCAACCCCTAAGAGCTGTGCTTATTCAGCAATCAAGTTCATTCAGTCCTGGCTCCAATTAGAAATCCTACAGGATGCTTTGCCCCAAATGAAAACACAACCTGAAGTGCAAACCTCAATATTCTATCCCACTGCCCTCCACTTAGGAGGTGGCTTAGGCTCAGATCTGGAAATTGGGTTTGTCTGGTTGGATCTTCACACCCAGCACCACCTCCAAAACGTTTGCCCGCACGGCTTTAATCAGGGACTTGGACAGGAAAAGAATTGGGTGTGTTTTGGTTGTGCTTCCCAGCAGGTTCACTCCCTGCTCCTCAAGCTCCAGCAAACGGTGGTGGGAGAACTAGGGAGGGGCAGGTGGAAATTAAAGCATCTGAAAGACACATTTAATTCTCGAGCTTGTTCTGCTTCCAGAAAGCTGAATATTCTCTCACTTTAAAATCAGGATCTTAAAATCCATAGGCCTGACATTCTTTCTAAAAATGCCAAGTCCCTTTTTAAGCTTCTGAACTGAAATTGCCAGCGTGGATAAAAGTTTCAAAGATATCCCAGCTCGTACCTGGGAAAGGAAAGGCCCAGGGAGCCCTCGAGCTGGGCTGCATTAAAGAAATAAAAGTCACCAGATTGGTAAAACAGAGACTTTGCAGCAGGTGGCTCAGAAAGGAGGGTGCCCAGGAGAGATCTGTGAAGCACTGTGTGAGAGATGGGACTGGAAGAGCTGCAAAGAGCCCCCAGGAGAAGATTACACCTGGATTAGGAGAGCACAGAGAGCACAGGGGGGGCAGCAGGGCTGTGAGGAGCCCCCGACCCTGCGCAGGGGCAGGACTGGGGCAGCGTTACAGGTGCCCTGTGCCACCCTGAGCCCAAAGCACCCAGCCAGGGTGCCCTGCACCCTCTGACCTGCCCTTCTGCCTGAGGGAACTCACACCTCGGCTAGGGGCTGAGCCAGGGGGAGAGGGGAGGGGGGATTAATGATCCCGGGCACGGTCCTGCCCCGGGCTGCCAGCTCAGAGAGATGAAATAAAACCACAACTGCTCCGAACCCGGGCTGCTCCCACTCCGGACGGGCTCCGGGAGTGCCCTTCGGAGGGGAAAGGCAGCGGCAAACAAAGCTACGGAGCGCTCGCCCGGGCAGAGGGCAGGGAGCCGGGCGGTCCCCAGCGGGGCGAGTGCCAGCCCCGACCCTGCCGGGGTCTCACCCGGGGGGCTCCGCCACCCCCCGGCGGCTCCGCCCCGCTCCCCGGCCGCGGTCCCGCGATGGGCGAGTG
>VZRW01003750.1:129702-148703 GCA_013398125.1 Aegotheles bennettii | reverse complement strand
CCCGCCGCTGCCCTCACCCCGGTCCCGGCGGTTGCTGCGGGGCTGCCGCGTCCCGGCCCCGGCGGGAGGCACCGCGCGTGCGCGCGCACGGCCCCCTGGGGACTGTAGTGCGGGGGCGGGGACAGCGGGCGGGGACACCGGGCATGGGGGGGACACGGGGAGAGGGAGAGGGACACGGGCAGTGACACGGGCAGTGACACGGGGAGTGAGGCACAGTGTGAGTGTGACACGGTGTGTGACATGGTGTGTGACACAGGGAGTGACACGAGCAGTGACACAGGGAGTGTGACAGGATGTGTGACATGGTGTGTGACACTGGGAGTGACACGGGGAATGTGGCACAGTGTGTGACACTGGGCGTGACACGGGCAGTGACACAGGGAGTGACATGGGGAGTGTGGCACAGTGTGAGTGTGACACGGTGTGTGACACTGGGAGTGACACAGGGAGTGTGGCACGGTGTGTGACACCGGGCGTGACACAGGCAGTGACATGGGGAGTGTGGCAGCACAGTGTGAGTGTGACACGGTGTGTGACATGGTGTGTGACACTGGGAGTGCAGTACTGTGTGAATGTGACATGGGATGTGACACAGGGAGTGACACAGGGAGTGTGGTGCCATGTGAGTGTGACACGAGGAGTGTGGTGCCAAGTCCAACATGGGGTGTGACACAGAGAGCGACACAGGGAGTGTGGCACCGTGTGAATGTGACACAGGGTGTGTGTGACATGGGCAGTGAGTGTGAAAAAGCCCTTCCAGATCACCCAGTCCAACCGTTCACCCAGCACTACCAAGGCCACCGCTGACCCATGGCCCCCAGCACCTACTGGGCTGTGAACCCCCTCCAGGGATGGGGACCCCACCATCAGGTGTGCCAGGGTCTGGCAGGCCTTTCAGCAAAGAAATCCAGCTGGGGATCGATCCCCTGGCCTTGAGGAGAGGTATTTTGGGTCTCATTTACATCCACGTCAATCAGAAACAACCCCTGGAGATAACTGCTGTGTTCCTCATTCAAGTGCAGGCTGAGGATCACTGGATATGATACACGTGTGCTGCAGGTATCTCCAGCTGCCCGCTCCCCCTCACCCCTCACCAGGCATACGTCTGTATTTAGAGATGACATTAATCCAGGAACACCTTGCGGGTCAGCAAACAGCTTCTTAACACCATGCCAGAGGTCGGTCAGACCCCACCTGTGTTTTTCCCTTCCCCAGCTGAAGTCCAAACCACCACCGAGGTGTTTCAGAATCAGGAAACGTTCACCAGTCCTTATCAAAGGACTTTAATCCTCCTCAGACTTTACACCACTGATTCACCCATGATGTGCCGTGATACACCTGCTCCAGAGGTGCTCCAGAAGCCTTATAATAATAAAGGACACCATGCTTGGACCCAGTAATTATAAAAAAATAATATATAGACCCATCTTAGGCAGGGAGGGGTGTTATAAACCCCATGTCCTGGGTTTGATCCAGGAGACTCATCTCTCTTGAGCTCATACAGGGTCAGGGTTCTGCTCGCAGAAGATGTACAGCACCAAGCACACAACCATTGTGGTTGGGGTAAAACTCCTCCGGAGCGGAGTCTCCCTGCAGCTCAGCCCCTTACGCAAACACCCATGGATTTCTCTCTCCCAGGATGGATGAGGCTGTCACACACTGGCGTTCAAAATACCAGCAGAGTACTAATAATTGCCAAACGTGATTGATGGCCTGCTTGTGCTGTGTCTGTTTAAGCAATAAACTGCACATTTACAACTCATGTGCTCGGAATTCCCGTCTCCTGTGGCTGTAATAAGGAACAGAGGAATGATGAGAAGGTTTTTTTCCTTTCTACTCTGGTACAGACGAGCCTGAAAAATAGATAAGTACAGTTCATAAAGCCATGCTGGGGACAGATTGCTGGGATGGGTGGATGGGCATTAAATATTCCCTGATCCTGAACAGGAAAAGAATTGAGGATGGTGAAGAACAGATTATATTGAGCCTGGCAGAGCTACACAGCATGGCTGGGAGATGAAGAGATGCTGCAAGTGAGGAGCAAGGAGTCCTGGTTGATGTTAGAGGTTGGGTGAGGGCTTTGGGTGATGCTACAGGGTCTGGAGAATGTTGCAGATCAGGGCTGCAGGGTGTCTTTGAGGGATAGTTACCAGTGCCCCTTGTCCTGCCACTACAGCCCCTTGGAGAGTGCCAGGTCTCTCTCCATCCCTGCCTTTGCAAAATCCAGCCGAAAAATTGAGTCCTTTGGGTCGTGTGCTCGTCTCGCTGCTCTGCCCATCCTCATCTCCGTAATTAGTGCTAATTACAACAGCACTCTCCCTGCTCTGCCTTCCTCCCGCTTTGCCTATGCCCTTGACTCCCCCCTTCCCCCCCGGGCGGGCAGGTCCCCGGGGCTGGCACCGGCGGAGCTCCGGTCTCTGCCCAAACCCAGCCCCTCTCCAGCTGCCTCCAGCCCTTTTCCCTGAAGATGGTTGCCACCTAGTGCACACTCGGCCGTGCGGCAGCCGGGACCGCGATCCATCCCTCTGGAGCTTTTCTGGATCAGCCTGGACTAAAGGTCCTTTCCCTTCCAACCCAAACTATTCCATGATTCTACGTGTGTCTCCATGCCACGCAGGTTCCTCTGCAGCAATGTCCACCCGCCCGGCTGGTCAGCGTGTCTGTCCCCATGCAGGTCACTGCTCCTCAATCACACACTTTGGAGAGTTTGAGCTCTCAGGACTTGATTTATCTGAGACCTTAGAGCACCTTCCAGTGCCTGAAGGGGCTCCAGGAGAGCTGGAGGGGGACTGTTGACAAGGGCATGGAGTGATGGGATGAGGGGGAACGAGTTCCAAGTGCCAGAGGGGAGATGGAGATGGGATGTGAGGGAGAAATTCTTTGCTGTGAGGGTGGTGAGAGCCTGGCCCAGGGTGCCCAGAGAAGCTGTGGCTGCCCCTCCCTGGCAGTGTTGAAGGCCAGGTTGGATGGGGCTTGGAGCAACCTGGTGTGGTGGGAGGTGTCCCTGCCCGTGGCAGGGGGTTGGAACTGCATGAGCTTTAAGGTCCCTTTAACCCAAACCATCCTGTGAGTCTATGATTCTGTTTAAAAGCCTTCACACTGTGGCTGCAGCAGCCCCCTCCCCATCAGGAATGCTGCAGCAGAAGGGCCGCCTGCACTCCCCACTGCTGGCAGAGAAGCCCCAGACTGCTCATCCCAACGGACACGTCCTACATAAGCAGCTGTTGTCCCATAGGATCCCACTGCTGGGAGCCCAGTGTAGGGGGAGGTTTCACCCCAGAGCAGTAATGTCACGAGGTTACAGGTGTACCCCAGAGCTCATGGTCCACAGCGAGTGCCTTTGCTGTCACCAACCAAGGGATGCAGTGCTCCATTTCCCATCCTTTCTTGCACCCTATGGACCATGGCTGCTCTGCCGTGACTCTGGATGCAGGCAGAGCCCATGGCATAGGCTGGCTGCCCTCCGCAGAGCCGCCTGTCAGCGCCGTGTCCTTGGGCTGCTCCTTCTCACCTGGTTTCTGCAGCACGTTGGTCAGGAAGCAGATTACGGGGAGGAACAAAGGTGATGTTGTCTTGGGAGGGGATGGGTACTGCAGCTGCCCTTTCCACAGCCCTGCCCTTCCTTTGGTGCTTCCCAGCTGCCAGAAAATACATTAAAATTAGCACTTGGGTCACCAGATAGCACAGAAGTGTGCTGGGACCACAGCTCCAGCTGCACCGAGGCAGGGCTGGACACCAGGACAGGGGAACCGAAATGCTCTCCCACTGTGCTGAAGGCTTTCCCTTCTTCTAAGGCTGCTGGATGCTGGCTGATTTTGGGGTATGAGAACCCCTCTCCCAGGACCCCACATGGCAGGGTCCCACCTCCTGCCCCAGAGCAGCAGAAGGAGCAGAGGAAGGTATGGAAGGAAAGGAGGCTCCATCCCACTGCAGGCACAGCATCCTTCGTGCCGGTGCTTCCCGAAGTGCAGGCACCAGCAGGAAGGAAACCCGTAAATACCTGGTGACTGAGCTCAGCCATCAGCAAGGGAAACCTGTCCTTCATTATGACCTGGCTGACGGCTCACGACAGCTACTGGTGTCCTGAGGAACAGCTCAGTCCTTCCCTCCTGCCAGAAAAAAGATGCCTTTTGTTTTAGTTTGTGGCTTTTTCAAGTCACACCAGAGCCTTCTTCCAAATGGCCAACATATTTCCTGGCAATGGCATAGTACATACACAGGAGTTTCTCCCTTCTCTCTGTATTCTCCCAGCTAATTGAACAGGGATGCCTATTTTTTTTTCTTTTTCTTTTTTTATTTTTCCTGCAGATTTGTGAGCTACTGGTTTTCCCCAGCTCTCATCCATGTCCAGCTGCTGCCACAAAAGACATCTGGAGGCAGCTGCTGTGGATGCTGTCCACCCTGTCATCCCTAGGAAGCTGTGGCAGATGCTGCTCGTGGCATATGACAGACATTCAGGAGACATGGGCATGGTCCTGCACAGCCCTGAGCCCCCCAGAAGCCGCCCTGCCATGAACATCACTGATGTCCCTCAGTGACTAGGCAGCAGGACCAACACGAAGGACAAAAAGAGCTTTTTTTCCCAGTGAACAAGAGAACAGCCCTGCTACCCTGTGGAATTTCATAATTAGGCTTTCTGATGTTGTGGCTGCTCTTTGAATAAGGCTGGCTGTGTTTGCTCTTCCTCGGAGCAGCATAAGCCCCATAGCCTGAGACTTGCCAAGCCACCCAGAGCACACACAGTGAGGATGTAGACGTGGAAAACATCTGCAATGCTGCCCAAAGAACCCAAGAAATCATGGACAAGGTGGAGAGCATGTCCGGGCTGCTGAGCTTACCCCTGTGTGTTCGCATTTCGGGAGGCTTGGGGAGGCTGGTGTGGGTTTGGATCGATGCTGAAGTGGATGATTTCCAGCCTGCAGGCCCTGGAAGCTAGCCAGGACGAAGGAGAGTTTATCAAAGTTTAGGCAAAACAGACTTAAAAGGCACCTTTGAAATTTGCATTTGCGAGCTGGTTAATTAGAACTTTGCCGCTACTGGGAAACAAGAAGTAAATGCTTAATTGCTAATTACTGCATCCCTACAAAACATTAGTGGCGATGGGTAACCATGCAGCTAGTGACAGTTGCAGCCAGAGCCTGCTTTGTACAGAGTTCAAACACAAAGCCCGGGCATGTAAAGGCATTTAAGGACATTTAAGGGTCTGGGCTTTGTGTAGGAGGAAATGAGCAATGGAGCAGAAAGAGCAAGGAGGCAACTGATGCCTCCCGTGAAAGCCAGGGCAGGAATTCTGCTGATCATAGGGTCAGCTTCTTCAAAGCCAAAAGCATGCCAGGCTCCTAAATTTACTGAGGAGCTTAAGGATTCACAAAACTAGGAAACCCAGTAGGTTTGGGGGTCCTTTTTTCCATTACCTTCAAGGCTGCTGAGACCCAAAAGCCTCTCATTGTCAGTCTTTCACTTGCAGTGATGGTTAAAAAGCTATAGTGGTTAAAAATGGTTAATCACCACATCTTTTTAAAATATAGAAAAATGGCCCATGCAGGAGCAGAAGGAGACAACGTGAATGTAGCACGCGAGGTGGTGGAGGTGGATGGGAAAGGTTTCCAGCCCCGGGGTATGGACATCCCTCACTACAGGCTGGGATTGCCCATGGATGTCCCCCGAATGCCCTCAGCAGAGCTGCCTCGGGGGGCTGGGCAGGAAAACTCCTAAAAAAAGGACCTCTGAAGGCAATTCCTTGTCCAGGAACAGGCAGGGAGGAGCACGGTTTGCAGGAGGAGCAGGACCCCCAGCAAGCGGTTCCCAAGTCCCCAGGGCAGGGTAGGAGGCTCGGGACAGTCCCCTCCCGCTGCGTCCTGGTGCTGGCTCAGGCATCCACAGAAATATTTCCAGCCAGGTGGTTATTGTTGGCTTCCTCTCCAGGTGGGCATTCAGAAAGCTGAGGAGGGAGGTGGGAAGGAGCTGAAAAGCCCAAATCCTCTGAAATTGCTTCTCCCTTCCCCTGAGATGTGATCCGGGCTCTGCCAGCACCTGATTTAGGGCTGTGTCCCTGCCTGCCTTCCGGAAACCCGAGCCATTCCCTCCTCGCCATGGCTCCTTAGAGGTCTTCCCTCTATTCCTCCCTCTCTCCTTCTTCTCCCTCTTCTTCCTCCTCCTCCTCCCTTTCTTTCTTCTTTGCTCTCAGGATGATCTGCCCCAGGATGGGATGCAGGGCTGCCGTCCCACGCTAGAGCTGCAGCCCAGCCCCAAAGGTGCGAAGAGATGATGGGCTGGAGCTGTTCAGTTGATGGATGAGATCCCTTTCCTCATCCTTCTTCATTTTTTTTTTTTAATTTACTAAAAAGAATCTCACCTAAAGAAAAAAAATCCTTATCCCCGTTGCCTCTCTCCTGGGAATATTAATTTCAACAATTATTTTTTCATTTTTTTAACTAATTAGCCAGCTCTTTCCTTTACTTCAAAAGAGACTATTTATTTCTGGGATACCATAAACCCATCTTTATACTGGAAAGAAAATACCAAACAGGTATGTGGATTTATGATGCTTTTTTTTTTAGGGGGGTGTGGTAATTACAAATAACGATCTGATGGGATGGTGGAAGCTCAAAGACTGTGATTTCTTGTGAATTTGTTTGAATAGTTGAAAAGTGGAAGAAGTGACAGCTAAAGAGTAGGGGGGCAGTCCAGCCACAGCCAAGGGGGACCAAAGAGGAACCAAAGGGGGACCAAAAGGGACCAAAGAAGATGAAAGGGGTACCAAAGAGGACCAAAGGGAGACCAAAGAGGACCAAAGAGAACCAAAGAGGATGAAAGGGGGACCAAAGGGAGACCAAAGAGGACCAAAGAGGATGAAAGGGAGAGCAAATAGCATCAAAGGGGACTAAAGGGGGACCAAAGAGGATGAAAGGGAGACCAAAGGGGTACCAAAGGGGTACCAAAGAGGACCAAAGGGAGACCAAAGAGGACCAAAGAGGATGAAAGGGAGACCAAATAGCATCAAAGGGGACTAAAGGGGTACAAAGGGGACCAAAGAGAACCAAAGGACCTGTGGGGTCTTGTGTCCAGGCAGGATGAGATAGTTGTCACTGAGGACAAAGAGCTGGCCGAACACAGTGTGACCCCTGCAGTGCATGTTTTTTTGGGGTGAAAGCGGGGATTTTCTGTGCCCCGTGTTAGGGCCCTGCTCCTACCCTGTCAGTTTGCCCCAGCCCCTTGTGCAGGATGGGGGCTGATATGGGGAACGCTGCTTCCTCATCGGATGCATGGCTGGGGGATGTTCTAGGAGACATCTCACAGCTCAACAGAGCTTTATTTGAAGGCACATCCAGAAACCCACACTCAGCAGCCCTTCCACAGGGATGCTGTGCTTTGCTGTGGTGCCCCAGTGGCTTATTATGGCCAAAAAGCAGTTTTTAATCTATAGGCATCCTCAAAGGGCCCAAACAACCCTGGGTGTAAGGAAAGGGGGTTCAGTTTGATGATGAACCCCCATGAGGATGGAAAAGCAGGTGGAAAAGAGTAGAATGAGAAGGGAAGTTGGGTTTTACCTCTCGGGGTCGGCTGTGGCACAGCATCGCAGTGGTTAATGCCCGCCAGGGAGCAGGAACGCGCTGGCTCCGGCACAAAAGTGGCCAGCGATGACAACGTCCCCAAGAGCAGGACACGGCGTGGGGGTTTGGCTGGGGCAGGGCGGCGGAGGGGCCGTCTGTCAGCCCGGGCCCATCGGAGAGCGGGGAGGGCCGGCGGGACAAAAGGCGACATTATTCGGTGCGCAGGAGGGATGAATGGAGTATTGAGAGGCACCGCCTCAGGGAGGAGATTGGTTTTCATCCCCCATCACTGAGCCGTCTGTCTGCTGGAGGGACTCCTCCCCAGGCTCAGCAGGAGCATAGGAGGTGTAATGGGCTGTATCCCATCCACGGTGGCTCCATCCTGCACCTCCAGTGCTGTGCTACCATCAGCCCTTACTGGTGCACACTGCTCTCCCATCTGCTCTCACGGCAACAAAGCCAAAGGCTTGGTCTGGAGGCTTGGGAGCCCATCCAACCCGTGGTCTTGAAGGAGCTGGGTGAACACAGCACATGGTCTCACCTGGGAGCTCTTCCCACCCTGTGCCTCCGTGTCGGAAAACCAGGAGCAGTGAGAGGCTGGATGAGGGGTTTCCACAGGTTTGTGTTTGGACACAGGTACAGTGGATTTCCAGATCCTTTCCCACGTTTGTGATCATCAGTAGATGCCTCAAGCGGCAGCAGCCGGTGCCCATCCCTCCAGGAGAGGATGTGTCTCCTGTAGGCTGGAGGGGCTGGTTTTAGGGCTCGGCTTAGCCGAGACTCCAGCGTATGAGAGCATCCTCATGATGGCACTGCTCCACCAGCACACGCGGCTGTCCCACTCCTGCCGTACCCGACTGCTGGGACCTTGTCCGGCTTCCCAGAGGTGTGATGGAGTGCAGGAGCAGCCCCTATCCCGCTCCCCATCGGGGAGAAACAGAGCTGGAAACCCACCACTGTGCCAGTCATTTCTGATGGGAACAGGAGATGGCATCTTACGATGTTTCATCTCTTCCTTGTTTTCTGCCTGGCATTCCCAGTTGCTTCCTGTCTGGTTCCCATGGAGCTTGTGTCTCCAGCCCCCAGGTGAATGAGGTTGTCCTATCAGACCCCAGAAATGTCTGTCTTCCCACAGAAATGCCTTTCCCTGCTTTTTTTCCCTTGGGATGATGAAGAGCAGGGATGTGACCCTGCAGCTTCATCTTGCCACTCAAAGAAATTCCTCTTGTTCTCAATAAATCCAACCCAAATTATTGTTCATGTGGTTCCTGGCCTCTGCTCCAGCAAGTGCCAAGGAGGGACTTGTTTGCAGGTCCTGCATGGCCTTTGGTGAGGCAAAGGCTCTCCTGGCCATCGCCACTAATGCTCTGGTCTGTGTGTTTCAGGGACAACCTCCTCTGGACACCCCTCTGCGGGAGGACCACGGTGCAGCAATGAGACTCGGTCCCCATCCAGCCAGCCAGCACAGCACGGGGAGGCTGGACATCAGGGTGCTGCCTCTCTCCCTGATGCCAGCCACGCTCCTCCTCCTCCTCAGCCCCACCGGTGAGCTCCTGCCTGGTGCGGTGGGACAGGGCAATTTTAAGAACCTATGACCTCCCTCATGGCCTCAGATTTGTGGCCAGGAGATTTTCTTCATGGAAAGCCATGAGCAGGAATGTCACAATGTCCCCTATGGTGTTGAGCGTGTACAGGGTTGGAGGGAGCAAGTTCAGGTCTTATCTCCCACCATGACCTCTGCGTGATCATGGAATCATCAAATCATCTCGGTTGGAAAAGACCTTTAAGATCATGAACTCCCACCATTACCCCATCACTGCCAAGGTCACCATTAACCCATGGCCCTCAGCACCACATCTACACGGCTTTGAAACCCCTCCAGGGATGGGGACCCCACCCCTGCCCTGGGCAGCCTGGGCCAGGCCCTGACAGCCTTTTGGGGCAGGAATTGTTCCCAATATCCAACCTAAACCTCCCCTGGGCAGCTTGAGGCCATTCCCTCTTGTCCCATCACTTGTGACTTGGGAGCAGAGACCCCCCCTGGCTCCGACCTCCTCTCCGGGAGGGTGCTGACCACCCATGGATGGGGCTGTGGGACCTGTCCTGCCCAGGCGATGGATGGGATAAGCACCCATTCTCCAAGGACACCAGTCCAGGCGCTGCCTGGCCAGGCTGGGAAGCATCAAAATCCAGCAGGAAAAGCCATTCCTGCCCTGGAGCAAAGGTCCGTGGGGCACTGTGGAGGGGTCATTATCCGGGTGTGACTTTCTCAGTGTAATTACAGCCGGGTGATTGGCAACACCTCCCTGCTTCACCTGCCAAGACAAAGCCAGCCAGAGAGCAGCAATTAAGGCGTAGGCAGACACCGTAATTGGATTAAATGAGTTTTTACAGCTCCCATCCCCTCAGCTGGAGGGTTCTCTTCATTAACGAGCAGGGCTAACGAAGGGCCATTTGTCCTCCCGTTTGGTGGCCATACCCAGTGCCCTGGGACGACTGGTGTTCACCTGAGCTGGCGTCCCCTTTTCTTCTGGCTTTGTGAGGCTGGATCAGAGAGAGCTCAAAACCCACCGGTTTCCTCTCGTTCTCGTTACTGTAGGCAAACCAGGCATGTTTTTTTCAGGTGTCTCTTGACTTTGCTGGAGGATGCTCTCAAATGAATATTTCAGAGCTTTGATTTTGACTTGAAGGGAGAGGAACATTGAATATTTAACAATGTCCTTTTTATCCACTGCTTTCTCGGCGCTGGAGCGGGCTGGGTGTTCAAAATCTATACAAACCCAGATCAAAGGCTCTTCCTAGAAAACCTCACATCTCCATGTTTTTGGCGCAGAGGTGATGTGAATTACCTCTCTCCCACTATCCAGCCCATGGGGTGACCATGTCCTTCCCTGTCCTCTCCTTCAGCGAGCCGGTGCTGCCTGTTTCCAGCCCGTATGGTGGCTGCACCCCACCAACATGTGTGTTGATACATCCATATTGATACAGAGCCTGCAAAAAGTGTGGGGAAAATAGGAAAAAAAATGAATTAAAATGCACAGAGGGATTCCCAGTGCAGCAGCTTCCACCAGGAGATCCCCAGTGGGTTTCCCTTGCCAGGTTTTCCTCATTCCCATCTCATCCCCTGAGTTTTCCACGGGGCAGGAGGATGCGGGAGCTGCCCAGGACCCACAGTAACAGAGCCAGGGAGACAGAAAGGTCCCCAAGACCCACCCATGGCCACCTGCATCCCTGCTGCCATCTCTGCTCGCTGCAGGGATGCTGGGGAGATCTGATCCTGTTTCTTCTCCCTTGCAGGCGACTCTTCAGAGCCTGAGCTGCTGCCATTCCCAGGTGAGATTCCTCTTGAAGTGGCTTTTCTCTAGGAAGGTTTGCAGTTGAGAAATGCATTTTTTTTTTTAAATGGAATTTGGAGAATTTCAAAAAGGAAGCTGCTCGGTTTTGAACAAAAAGCTGCAACAAAAAGTGAAACTTCTTTTACAGAAAGGAAATAGGGATCCTTTATTATCTCAATTCTGCTCATTATCCCGAGAGAGGAATTTTGCCTCCTCCTGCTGAGTCCCTGTCCCTGTGTCACTCATCATGTGAGCAAGTAATTCCCTTACATGCCTGCTCCCTACCACCAGCAGCTTGAGATCCCACCAACTCCCCCTTGGGACCAGCTCCGGATGTGTTTGTTGAGGCTAACAAGAATTTGCTAATTGCATCTTGTCACTTGTCACCCATCATGTGGCATCAGGTCATGCCACGTGTCCACTTTCCTCTTCTTCTGTTGGGTTATTGCCCAGGCCACTCATAGGTGAGATGCTGGGATGATGGTACATTTCATTGATGTATTGAGATGTGTCGAGGCTTCATGTCCACTGCCTCCAGCAGATGAAGAAAAGCCCATGTCCCACCATAAAATGTGTGGCACCAAGCCAACAACTGCCTTGTGCTGCAGCTAAGGGTCACCATTTTCTTTAAGGAGCAGAGATTTGGTGCAGAAAGGGCTCACATCCTCCCTGTGACACCCACCAAGTGCTTGTCACCTCCTGAGCCTGGGGCAGGCTTGTTGCCTGCTGAGGGACCTCTCTCTGCCCATCCTTCCAGAGATACGGCTGGCCAACGGGCCCAGCCGGTGCCAGGGGCGAGTGGAGATCCTCTACAACGGCTCCTGGGGGACGGTCTGTGATGATGACTGGGACATTGTGGATGCCAACGTGGTGTGTCGCCAGCTGGGCTGTGGCCACGCCATCGCCCTCCCGGCAGCCTTGACCTTCGGCCAAGGGAGTGGACCCATCTTCCTGGACAACGTGGATTGCAAGGGCTGGGAGGCAGCCTTGAGCGAGTGCTGGAGCCATGGCTGGGGCATCCACAACTGCTACCACTACGAGGACGTGGCTGTCGTATGCAATGGTAATGAGGCTGGGGTCCTCAGGGGTCTCATGAGGGTGAAGTAGAGGGGAGAATCCACTCCCTTGACCTGCTGGTCACGCTGCTTTTGATGCAGCCCAGGATGTGGTTGGTTTTCTGGGCTGTAAGATGTCTTGGAGGAGCCCAAGAGTAGTATCTCAGAGCCTGAATCAGACAAACCTCTGCAGCCTTTCTCCACCCCTTTCCTCAATCCAGGCATCCCAACACGCCGGTGCTCCATAGGGTGACCAGTTTGTGTTGTGTTCCCCATCACTCCCAGCTCAGGGACTTTGCAACCTCTCCAGCATGATCCCTGGGGAAGGAGCACAAGCCCACCCACGCTCCTGCCTGAGTCAGCCCCTGCCCAGCTGCTCTTCCCCCTTTTGACTTGTCTGTCTTTAAACTGCTGAGCTTGTGGGTATGAAATGTTCCTGAAGGTGAGAAAAGCAGTGGAAAGTGTTTGAACTTGGCAAGTGAAAGTGGAACGGCTCCGTGCCAGCCCCTGTGTACCCTGCACGTTCCTCCTGCACAGCTACGTTGGGTTTGTTCCTCAGCTGTGCATCACCCACTGGTGAACGTGAGGCTGTGCAGACCCAGAGCTCGGCCACGGCTGGAGCTGCTTGGTGAATCCCTGCATCCTGCAGGAGCTGGGCTTGGAAAGGCAGGGATGAGGGCTGGGCTGGTGGGTTGGACTAACAGCAGCCAGGGACAGGTGATGGTGGGTTGAGCAGGAATCAAGGCACTGCTAGAGAGGAGAGGTGGAAGGACTGAAGGAGGAGGTGATGGAGATGGGTCTGAGGGCAGAGGAGCAGCTTCAGCGATGAGGTGTTTGTAGCTTAGTTGGTGAAGAAGACCAGGAGATCATAGAGTTGTAGACTCATGAGATGGTTTGTGTTGGATGGGACCTTAAAGCTCATCCAACCCCCTGCCATGGGCAGGGACACCTCCCACCACACCAGGGTGCTCCAAGCCCCATCCAACCTGGCCTTCAACACTGCCAGGGAGGGGCAGCCACAGCTTCTCTGGGCACCCTGGGCCAAGCTCTCACCACCCTCATGGCAAAGAATTTCTTCCTAATATCCCATCTCAATCTCCCCTCTGGCAGTTGGAACCCATTTCCCCCCCATTTGACAAAGTGATATCGGTAAAACCAGCAGGAAAATCCAACTGACACTGATTTTTCTCTACATACACCATGACTTTGAATCCAAACCCCGCAGTAGGTGGGAGCCAGACCCCGTAGCCCAACATAGGGTTATGGTTTGGTCTGGGTCCCCATGCCAGCAGCCGAGGGGCTGACTCCATCACCTTCCTGCACCCACAGCAAGGGGGCAGATAATTCCAGGCGGGTGGTGCACCCACAAACCCCTCTCTCTTGCCCTGTTGGGGCTGGTTTGGTGCAAGCCCTCTTGCTTTCCATGGCGTGTCCTTGCCAGTGCCCATGTGCAGCCAGTGCCCAAGCAGCGGGATGGCTTCTGGAGGGCTTGCTGTGGGCAGCAAGGGATGCTATCTCTCTGCTTCCCTTCTCAGAGTTCTCACCTACGCAAGCCAGCGAAGGACCCACCAGCAGGACCCTCACAGCCTCGGTACAGGATGGGGAAAGTAAGCAGGGGTCTGTCCTGGCTGAGGGTGGGTAGAGAGCAGCATCCCCCACCCTGCCACCCACCCTCTGTGAGACACCCGCACTCTCCAGCTCCCACCATGGCCAACCCCTACCCCAAAGGATCACCAAGGGTCTCACTGTCATAGAATCATAGAATCATAGAATCATTATGGTTGGAAGGGACCTCCAGGGTCATCGAGTCCAACCTTTATCCCATCATATTCCTAACCATTAGACCATCAGACCATGGCCTCAAGTGCCTCATCAACCCCTTTTTTGAACACCCCCAGGGACAGTGACTCCACCACCTCCCTGGGCAGCCCATTCCAGTGCCCAACCACCCTCTCAGGAAAGAGCTTCTTCCTAATCTCCAACCTAAACTTCCCCTGATGGATCTTGAGGCCATTTCCTCTCATCCTGTCATTAGCAATTCGGGAGAAGAGACCAATACCAGCCTCACGGTAACCTCCTTTGAGGTAGTTGTAGAGGGCAATAAGGTCTGTCCTAAAGCATCGCCCCTTCCCAGCTGTTTCTCACCCGGTTTCTTTGCCATCATGGGCACTGCTGGCTCCAGGCTCGGTGCTGTGGCGTGCGGTGACCTCCTGGGGAAAGCAAAGTCCTTCTCAGGGCGTGCTGCCACCCTCCAGGTGACGGCAGCATCCGCCTGGTGAGTGGCACCGACACCTGCCAGGGCCGGGTGGAGATCTTCTACCGCGGGAACTGGGGCACCGTCTGCGACGATGACTGGGGGCTGAGTGATGCCAGCGTGGTGTGCAAGCAGGTGGGCTGTGGCCAAGCCCTGGATTACAAGAGCAACGCCTACTTCGGCTACGGCACAGGCCACATCCTCCTGGACAACGTCAACTGCGATGGCAGCGAGCCTTTCCTCTCCGCCTGCTACAGCCTGGGCTGGGGCATCCATAACTGTGGCCACCACGAGGATGCCGGGGTCATCTGCACAGGTAGAGCATCATCCCGGAGCACCCAGGTCACCCTGGGTCTGCCTGCCAGAGACAGAAAGTTCACGGCTTTGCAACATCTCCCTGCCTGTCACCTCTGTCCCTCTGTGTCACCACAGGGCTGGACACATCCACCATCACGTCCTACACCACCTCGGTGGCCCTGGACTATGAAGAGACACTCACTGCCACAGCCACAGGTAGGAGGTTGCAGCCACCTTGTGCTGTAGCTGGGGCCATGGGCTTGATGGGAGGGCACCATGCCTTCTGTGTCCTCTTGTGACCCCAGCATGGTCACCCTGGTGTCCCACCACTTGTAGGTGAGACTTGTGGGGTGACATTGACCTCGGCAGGAACTTGCCAAGGGGCTACCACTGTTCTGGAGGCCCCTGGCACCAGCCAGACTGGGGACAGTGGGTGCTGGAGCTGTTCCCCTCCAATGCCCATGTGTCCCCACACTTGTCCCAGCAGTGACAGACAGCAGGGACCAGCCCTCCCAGGCCACCGAGGTGCTCACCACCACCCTCCTCACCATTGAGCAGGAAAGTAAGTGTATGGCTGCTGCTAGTCCTGCACAGGGTCTGCCATGGCTCCCCAGCTCCATGTCCCCAGGGTCACCCCATATCCCCGGGGCTCACCCCACATTCCCAGGGGATCTCCAGCACCCCACAGTTCACCCCACGCCAACAGGAAGTTGCCCCATGTCCTCAGGGCTCCCTATGTCACCAGGAGTACCCCAAGGACCCCAGACCCCAGGGATAACCCCACATCCTCTAGGCTTGTCCCATGTTCCTCAGGGAGTCACCCCATGTTCCTCGGGGGCTCACCCCATGTCCCCAGGGGGTTGCTCCCATGTCCCATGCGTTACCCTCTACCCCAAGGACCCACCCCATGTTCCCATGAGCTCACCCCACTCCCTAAGGAGCTCACCTGATGTCCCCAGAGTTCACCCCATGTCCCCAAAGCTCACCCCATGTCCCCAGGGGGTTGCTCCCATGTGCCCATGTGTTACCCTCTACCCCAGGAGCTCACCCCGTGTCCCCAGGAGCTCACCCCACTCCCTAAGGAGCTCACCTGATGTCCCCAGAGTTCACCCCATGTCCCCAAAGCTCACCCCATGTCCCCAGGGGGTTGCTCCCATGTCCCCATGTGTTACCCTCTACCCCAGGAGCTCACCCCGTGTCCCCAGGAGCTCACCCCATGTCCCCAGGGGGTTGCTCCCATGTCCTCAGGAGTTACCCCACAACCCAGGAGCTCACTCTGTGCCCTCAGGGGCTCACCCCACGTTCCCCGAGGGCTCACCCCATGTCCCCAGAGGGTCGCTGGGGGCCATGGGCCCCCCCGGGCGCCCCGGTGCCGCAGCGCTGTGCCTGTGCCGGGCCCCCCCCGCAGGTGGCAGCTTGCGGCTGGCGAACGGGAACGGGAGCTGCCGCGGGCGGGTGGAGGTCCGGCACCACGGCCTCTGGGGCACCGTCTGCGACGACGACTGGGACTTCCCCGACGCCCAGGTGGTTTGCCGGCAGCTGGGCTGCGGCGCTGCCCTCGCCGCCACCGTCCTCGGCTCCTTCGGCTACGGCAGCGGGCCCGTGCTGCTGGACAACGTGGGCTGCGGTGGTGGGGAGGCTCGCCTGGCCGACTGCTTCCACCTGGGCTGGGGGCAGCACAACTGTGGCCACCACGAGGACGCCGGGGTCATCTGCCGAGGTGAGAGTGGGAGCGAGCCCGGTGGCCACCGGCTACCACCCGAGGGTCTTCCCTCGCCGTATGGGTGGGAGAAGGGGGATGGGTGCGACTCCCCTAAAGCCCAGCCCCGTGGTGTGGAAATCCCATGGGATAATGGGATTTCAGCCATGCATGGTGTGCTGGCTGTGAGAAAGGAGGTCCCCAAAATGTGGTGATGGGTGAATGTGAGCCCCAAGGTTCCTCCTGCCCATAGGGGGACAGCAGCGGTGGTTGTGTGCCGTGGTGCTGGGGGATGGCTGGAGTGTGGGTACCACCTCTGGTCTCTGCTGGTGGCTTTCCTGGAAGCGCAGTGGCTGTACATCCCACCCCACATGTTCTGCATCCATCTCCAGCCAGCCCCACATCACTGTGGGGGTCTCAGGGATCCCCTGAGTTGCTTTTCCCACCCTTTTCCCCCTGCACCAGGTCCTGAGGATGCTGGGGACAATTTCCAAGAAGCCACCGCTACAACCACCACATCAGCCCCATCCCGGCCCAAGGACGGTAGGTGTTGAGGTGTCACCAGGGACGTGGGGCCAGCCCTGGAGATGCTCTGCACTGGCACAGGGTGGAAACGGAGACAGCTCAGGCTGAGGCCAGCGGCCAAGGCAGTGCCTGAAGCACTGGCATGGAGCAGCCCATGGGAGGGGGGAAAGCCGTGCTGGTGGCACTGTTAAACTGTGGGCTCTCCCAGTGCCCCCAAGGATGGTCCAGGCAGAGGAGGGGATGGACCTCGGTGGGGAGAGGAGGGGATGGATCTCAGTGGGGAGAGGAGGGGATGAATGAACAGGGATGAGCTGGGAGCAGAGATTATTGTCTCCTCCTTCCACCTGAACATCCACTGCGATGCTCTGGGGGTCAGCCCCAGCTCTGACACCAGCCCCTGTGCTCCCTCCCACCTCCGCAGAAGCAGTGGTGGAGGTGAGGGACACAGCAAACATCTGCCCAGCCTTGGTGAGACCAGGGCGGCTCTTGGAGGTCCTGCTGGCCCAGGGCAGTGGCTGGCAGGGAGAGGGGGATGCAGTGCCAGGGTGGGCAGGGTCTGCCCTGGTGCTGCCTCACCCTGTCCCCTCCGCAGGGTCCCTGCGCCTGGTGAATGGCAGCCACCGGTGCGAGGGGCGCGTGGAGATGTTCTACCTGTCCCAGTGGGGGACGGTGTGCGACGATGCCTGGGACCTGTGGGACGCCAAGGTGGTGTGCAGGCAGCTGGGCTGTGGGCACGCCATGGCAGCCTGGGGGGAGGCACGCTACGGCCAGGGCACCGGCTACATCTTCCTCGACAACCTCAAGTGCAAGGGGCACGAGCCCTCGCTGTTGCGCTGCTCCCACATCCGCTGGGACGTCCACAACTGCGACCACTCCGAGGACGCCGGTGCCACCTGCGGCTTCCTATGACCACCCGCCTGCTGGGACCCTCACTCAGGTACAGGGGGACAGGGATGGTGGCAATGCCTGCAGAGAGGGGCTGGTTGGGTTGATGAGGCACTTGAGGCCATGGTCTAATGGTCAGGAATATGATGGATAAAGGTTGGACTTAATGACCCTGGAGGTTCCTTCCAACCATAATGATTTTATGATTCTATGATTCTGTGGTCAGGGACACTCAGTCCCTGCTTCAGTTTCCCCACTCATCTCACGAGGCACTGGGTGGGCCCCCCGTGGGTGCTTGGGCTCTGGGGATGGGAAGAGGGGGATGAAGACCAGGCTTTCCTCTGCTCCCAAAATACTGGCTGAAGCTTTTCCCCCTGAAATGTCACTTGGAAAAACAAAACCATTTTTGGTGTGAAATCTGGTTGGTTTCAGCCATTTCAATTAAGAAGTGAGGAGAGAAAAATGGATTTTCTGCTGTGAAAATGGCATTAGATTATACTCAGAAAATGTCAAAAGGGGCTGAAATCACACCAGGATATTCCAGTGGCTCTGCAGCGACGCGCTGCTGTTCTGCAATTTGCTTCACAAACCCCCAGTGATCCCAGCACCAGCTTTTTGTTCCCATTTTGGCAGAAGGACTACCAAGTCCTCACCCATCCCCATGCAGCAGGAATTTAGGTGTTGGCTCTCACACTATCTGCAGCCCCATCCCACTCCATGGCTGCCCGGTATTTCTTCCTCATGCCCATTTCACCTCCTCTTTCTTCTGAGAACACCGCTGGGTTTGCAGAGATCTCAGCCAAGATTTCCCTTCCTTGGGAGATTCAGCACAGCCAGTCCCTGCCCCAAAATCCTTTAGGGAGCAGGGAAGGACCAGGGAGGACCAGGAAGGACCAGCCTGCCCATCCTTCCTCCATCCAGCGTGGTCCAGCCCAGCCCTGGCTGCTCTTTCCCAGGAGCTCTGTGATGCTCCAAGGTGTCCAGGGCAGGCATGGAGCTGGCAGGCAGGGTGGGAGCAGATGGAAAACCATCAGGAAGATCCCAAATCCCTGCCCAGCGTGGTGCTGAACCCAGGATCCCGGTTCCCCTCCCCCCCTCCCCCCCCAGTGCTGTGCCTTTGGGGTAAGGGCTGTTTCCCTCCCAGCTCAGGTGGAAGGACCCAGCCTGCAGCACCCCCTGCCTTCGCCATCAACCGTCTCTGGTTAACGGGACACCGGCCAAACCATCTTCGTGTTCTCGTGGACGGGGTGCCAGGGTGGGGAAGGACTGGTGCAGCGGGGCAGAGCAGGTCCTGGGTGCTCCATCCTCCTCTCCCACCCCTATTTGTGCAATTCTTTTGTTAGTAATAGATTGTGCATATTCCTGGGGTTTCCCCCCACCTCCCCCCTCCCAGTTTTT
>VZRW01003750.1:99142-119891 GCA_013398125.1 Aegotheles bennettii | reverse complement strand
TGGGGTGAGGCTGTGGGAAACCCTATTTGAGGGGGGGGGGGATTGCATGGACACCCCTCCCTGGTGCCAAAATAGCCCCCTGGTCGCTCCTGTGCATCCCTTCCCACATGCAGTCGGGCAGGCTGGTGTGTGCTCATGACCCCAAAGATCAGGAGCCCTTTTGCTGCCAAAGCTCTTATTTTTACTGCACTTGGTCGGAGATTTATGAATTGAGTCATGTTGTATTCATTTCACGCTCTTAAAATAAAGACTCTGCATATAGCAGGCTGATCTGATTTGTGACACTGAACGCTCCCCTTCAATACTGACATTTTGACAATATAAGAAGGGAAAAAAACACATATCTCTGATCTGATCTTGCAAACAAAGCAATCGTGGGAGGCAGGATCAAGTCATTCCAGAAGATTCTGCATTTGTCATATTGCAGAGAGGCTAGACTGGGTGGAGGGAGGGAGGGGGTGCTTTAAAGGGGAAAACTGTTCTTTATGTTTGCCTTCTTAAGTCAGGTCTGAACCTTTGCGAGGAGCTGGGGTGTCCTCCCCGGCTGATGAAAAGCGAATGCTGATCTGGGAATGTCGCAGTCTGCCGTGGGTGCAGCTCTGTTTGCCCTTATTGCACCATTTTGTCAATAACCTTGCATTTATCAACCAGACAAAACTGTCACAGCCTGGGAACGGGGAGGGAGGAGATGCCTTATCAAGGAATGAAATACGGATAATCAGGACAAGATATTATCATATTAAACCGCCCGGGCTATTCCTCTGCTGCACTATGGCTTTTATACCGCTCTCCGATAAGGGCGTCTGTTCATTTTAAAGCAAAGCCTGCTGTGTGAGCAGATCCTACAGCTCATTTCCTACGGATAATACAGCCGCTGTGACAAAGCCGACAGGGATGTGCCTGGGACACAGAGCTGTGCTGCAGCATTCCCGCTGGGCACATTCCCCTGGCCTCGCTTCCCCGGGCTCGGTGTTAAACCAGAGGTGCTGTTTGACATTATATATACGTTTTTTTTATCTCAGTCCTTACTGGCCCTGATGAAACAGTAACCTGGGGTAATGCTGCTTATCATTTGCTGTGTGGTTTGGCCGTAAGAAAATGAGTCACAGCGGGAGCGCTGACGCCTCCCGCGCCGGCAAACAAAAGGCAGAGCTTTGTTCTCCAGCTCCCCACGGCACCGCCGAACCCTGGTCCGGCGGCCACGGGCACGTCACCCCCGGTTATCCCTGTCACCCATCCCCCAGCGCCGGGTGTGCGGGAGCCTGATGACCTCGCACTCATTTCCGTAGCAACGCCTAGTGATGTCATCCACCATGGTCCAAGCTGCAATGCACCCAGGTGGTAGCAGAGAGCGTGCAGGCTGCGGCTGCCCAAGGTGATGCAGAAGCATCCCCATGGCTGGCACCGTTTTGTCTCCTGCCCTCCAAAGCCAACTGCCCGCTCCCTCCCTGCTGAGAGGTGCCGGGTGCTTTTCCTGATGAGCCCAGGGTGCTCACAATGTGCATAAACGAGGCTCATTTTCCTGCAGCTCCATCTCGCCGTTACATTTTTGGTGGTCACCTCGTGGGTGGTGGCACGGCAGCAAGCCCCAACCCCAGCTCCTCGGGAGCCTGTGCTGAATGGCCATTTGAATGGTTTAAACTGGGAATGGTGTGCTGAGGCTCTTGTTGTCTGCTGGTTCACCCAGTGCTGCTTGTACTGAATCATGGTAGTTTCTTCCAGATAATATTTTATATATATATATATAAGTTCTGGCTCCTTCCTGCTCTGAGTGCCAGCTGCTGGTGTCCCCAGTTGGTACGTGTGGTTGCATTGCTGTTGCGGGAGCAGGACTGCTCCTTCAGCCCCTGGATGTCACTGGGGTGTCTCAGTGACACGCAGTGGATGGTCCCCTCGCCTGCTGGAGGGAGCAGAAGGCAATGCTGCCCCTGGGGAGGGTGATGGGGCTGGGCCCATCGGCCTGGGGTATGACTGCATGACCTCAGTCATGTCCCTTGTCTCCTCAGCCCTCTCTGGGGACACAGTCAGCCCTGTAATGTATTGGAGAGCAGGAAGGTTTCCCCACTGGTCCCTGGTGTGGTGGCCATGCCCCTTGGCCATCAGGCAGGCTTTGGTCTTGCCCACCCAAGCGGCACTGGTGGTTTCCTCCCTGGTTCCTTGCCACCACCTTGGCTGGTTCAGCTCTGCCAAGGGTTTGCTGGCCAACCCCATGCCAGGGCTGGGGATCGATAGCCATTAGCTGGGGAGCAGTGATGCTGCTGAAGGCTTTTTGGAGGTGGAGCCCTGCCAAGCCCTGGCAGGTGCTGCCTGAGGAGCAGAGCACATCCCTCCCTGGAGACCTTTAGGGTGGGGGCGATGCACAGATGAACAAGTGAGATGATTGCTATAATGTTCATAGGAAGTAAATCACCTAAAAAGGGTGGGGGAGGATGATTACATGGCACCTATGTACCACGGAGGCATGGGACCATATGGCAGAGTCCTTGAGTCCACCTGAAGGTCCCCTGTGAAGGGAACACCTGGCTACTTGACTTCAGGGACCCAGTCTCTGTGGTGGGGCCACGGCTATGCTGCACGTGAGGACCATAAGCTGGGGTGGTGCTGGGTGAGGAGGAGCAAACGTTGGAGATGCTGAAAAGCAAAGTGCTGCTGCCCAAGCTGTAGAGTCAACTGGTGCTTGGTGCAGGAAATGGCTGTTGTGGGTGGAGGAGGAGAAGCGTGGGGAATTGCACATCCCTGGCATGGGGTATGTGGGCTTCTGCTGTGCTGCTCGCCAGCCTGGCAGGCTATTGTCCTCCACACCCTGTGACCAGGTTGGTGCAGATATTGGGACTTCAGGCAGATAGCAGGCTCGCCCTTGGGAAGGGTGAGAGGAACGCAAATACAAATCCCTCCTATCTGGGGAGTCCCAGGGGAGCGTAGCAGGGATGATTATCTGCTTTCTGCTTTGCAGCGTAGACGAGACAAAAGGGTGAGGTGGAAAGGCTTCTCCGGGAGGAGTGCTGGGCAGGCCATCTGTGATGATAGGAAGGGAGCAAGGAGTGGGAGCTGCTGTAGTAGCACTTCCAGGGGGGCTGGGGAAGGCTTTGGAGAAGCCATTTCCAGTGCCAAGGTGGAGAGGGTATGTTGGCATCCCGTGACTGCAGCGATGCTCTTGCTGCCGCCCCTTGTGCAGGCATCTTGAACGCTGCTCAGCCTCCTGGTGCCTCCTGGGCCACTGCAGCATGGCTGTCACTGTGCTTCCCGACCTGCTCTTGCACACAAAGCAGCGGTCATCTCGCCCTCTGGCAAGCTGGAGCCAGGGGGGGGTCTGAGGCAGCATGACTCACGAGCAGGGCTTCCTTCCCGGAGGTCTGGGGGGGTCAGGGCAGGATGGCTGCTGTCACGAGCTGCCGTCATGCCACGCTTCCGACCTCGTAACGGTTCACGGCGTGGGTTGTCCCTGCGTAATTCGGCCTCAGGACCTGGTGGTGGTGGTTGGCTGAGTCACACACCCGCACGTACACCACGGGCAGGTAGCAACGTGCCCTCTGCACAAGTCCAGCGGGCACCGCACACATTAACTGTATTAACTGGGGAGGCTTCAGCAGCTCAAGCTCTGGGAAACTCCCCCTTAAGCTCTTTGGAAGTCTTTATCTGTGAGCTTTAGGAAAAGCCAGTGACTTGTGAGACCGTGCTGGGTGTCTGTGGGTTGGCCAGGTGTAACAGCTGGGTGTGTGTTTGATCAGAAATAGCTCTTTTTGGACTAAATGGAAGCAATACTGAGGCAGTGATGGATACTAAAGCTGTTGAATCCTCTGCAGGTGTCTGGGGTACATGGAAACAGTGAAGCTCTTGGGCAGGGGCTCTCCAAGAGCGCTTAGGTGTTTTGGGCTTAGCCAGTAGATCTTTTGGATGGTGACTGGTCCTGAGAGTACAGGAAGGCTGGTGGGAGTTGTCTTGCTTCTTTTTCTTGTTCTTGCTCTGCTTCTTGTGACTAAAGATGGCTGGCTCACAACAGGCTCTTTTTTTTTTTCGGAACACCAAATAGGCTTCATCATCTGTATGGACGAGCCCTGTCTGCCCAAGCTTTGTTCACCAGCTGATCCCAAAGCTGCTCTCTGGAATAGACTCTTTGGGTGCTGGTGATGTGAAATCAGGCTTGCTAGAAGCTACGGGAACAGCCATTTTAGGGCAACCACAGCAGCTCAGCTCCAAAAGTGTTTTCAGAATTGAAAACTCCAGCACCTCTGGAGCGTGTGCACTCTGTTATCAGCTTGTCTCATCTAAACTGGATGATCTCATTTGGCATCCTCTGATGGGTTCTCAGGAGTGTTCTTCAAGAGCAGTGAAGGCTATCCAGGGAATTGTGTTGTGTCCCTCTGCCTCCTCTGTGTCCTACCCTTGCGTGATGGCTGTCACTACCCATGGGCATTCTCTGGGATCTGGATTGTGATCAGAGGAGGTGGTAGCTTCTTCTGTTGGTGGTAGCTGGAAGATTTTCTTTAATTTGAGGATCCCCATCATCATTTTCATTCCTCTGTCCCATCTCTTCTGCACTGTGTATTACTGAACCACTCCATTTTAAGCTGTTTTCATTCTTGTGTCTGGGCCAACAGTGTTCGAGCTGGTGAGGAGCGTGGTCTGCTTGGCTTTCTGGGTAGGAATAAGAGGTCTCAGCCTCACAGAGCTTCACATCAGGGAGGTGGAGTAAGAGCAAACTGATGGTCCCCAGTAGCCCATGGGGAGGCCTGGGCTGGACCAGGGTTTTATTCCCAGGCTGGTGGGTGACCCCGAGGCCCTTTCCAATCACAGGGGCAAGGATTTCCAGAGCCTGATGTTTCACTGCACTGCTCTTCACTGGGGTGTCACATGCTTGGAAGAAGCAAAGTTAGGGCTGAGATGGAGGAAGATGTCGGTGTGCACAGGATGGAGGACTCCAGCTGTACCAGCAAGCTGCTCTCCTGCTGAACTGGCAGGATGGGGTGGTTTGTGCTGTTCGGGTGGCTTTAAGCTGTTCCAATGGAAGGACTCTGCAAACTGGACGTGGTGGGAGCTTTGTCAGCTTGTGTGGGCAGGGGCATCTGTTATGGTTGTACCTGTGAGCTGTCACTTACCCTTGGGTACAGGCTTCTGTCTTAAATCTCTGAAGAACTGGTGCTCCCTTGGGTTCAGTAAATGCTCTGGGACAGTGTGGGTGAGCACATCCCAGCTGCCAGCCTGGGTGCTGTGGAACTGCAGATTTGGGTAGGGTGGGCACCGAGCGTGCAGATCTTCCCGAGGCACCAGGAAAGATGAGATGTGCTTGTTATGTCTGCCATTTTGGTTGGTGCATGCTGGTAGTTAAGAACTGATCTCCTACTCACTGTGACTCTTGAGGGTGCAAGAAGAAACACGTCTCGGGGTGCAGCTGATGGAGCAGGGCTGGGAGAGGAGGGTGGTAGCCATGACTCTACATATGGAGAAACCTCTGTGGACAGTGACACATCTGGCAGGGTATAATGCACGAACTCCACAACCAAACTGTTCAGCTTCTCTTCTGTGCAGCTCCATGCCAAGTAAACCATGTGCAAACGAGTGCATAGGAAGTTGTGTGCAAGGGTACAACTTTAGGAAAAATAAACAGTGCCCGGCTGCCAATGCTTGAGTAACCAGCTGCTTCTTGGGAGGTGGCGTGGTCTGAGATCAGGCGTGTCCTTGGATGCTGAGCACTGCTGTGCTTGTTGATGCTGCTTCTCTCCCTCGGCAGAGGTGAGTGGTGTGTTGGGAGCTCGATACCAGTCTGGCAGGGAAGAGCAAAAAGGACTGTTGGACTGGTTGAGCCTGGAGTGAGCTGCTCGGTGTGTCCCAGCCAGACACCGGGCTGTTCAGGGGCAGGTACAGAGGAAAGGGGGGTTGGAAAATGCCCACAGTCTGACCTGAGGGAGCCTTTCCTCGAGGTCTGGGGCATTGAGGACTGCAGATCTGAAGCTGCCTTCTGCTTTTCTGCCCAGTTCTTCCTCCTGACCCGTGACTGATGGTGGAATGTGAATGCATACTGGAATAACTGCAATACAAAGCATGGTGGAATGGGATTTGCCCAACTTCCCAGGCATTTCTTGATAGGATACAGGCATCATCTTTCACTCCACCATGGCAAAGCTGTGGTGTAGACCTTTGGTTGTCTCTGGATAGCTGGTGCACCCCCGATGCCTCCAAGTGGTATTGTACACTTCAGTGCTCTGCAACTCAAGACAGCTCTTTCCAAAGCTTTGGAAAATGAGTATTCTTGTCCTAGCTGGTTTGGAGCCAGCTTACACCCACTTTCCTTTGCTGTCCAGGCCTTTGTGATTTCTTTCTGGAAGGCTGGAAGCCTTAACCAACAACTGGAAAGGTAACTAACCAAACTTGTCCTTGGCTGAGGTCTCCCTTCTGCCTTTTAAATTCACATGACTGCAGATAAATGGCAACCTGATGTCTGGAGAGCAAAGTTTTTGTGAAAACAGTAGCAAGTATTTACTCAATTCAGTTCTGCAAGCGAAGGTCACTGTTGGAAAGCCATAGCTTGGAAACCTCTTTTAGCACCTGCTAAAATGGAGGAGAAGCAGCTGTGAATTTGTGTACCTTGGTGGTGTCATCTCCTCGCCCGGGCATGGCCAGTGCCGTCATCGCCAGCTTCCTCTTGTTCCTTTCTCCAGCTGCTTGATCTAATGAACAAAATCTCTCCTCCCATCCTAAAATGAAGGAAAACGCTCACAAAAGGACTTTTATTCTGCTCCTTAATTTATTTGTTTTTTTAAGGAAGAAGCCCGACTCCTCTCCCCATAGTGCAGATGTGGAGATGTTGGGTTCCTCCCCATGGCTCTGGGTGGGCAGCCTGCCTTGGGGAGGGGCTCGGCAGTGGGATGGCTTTGTCTGGCTTCTCTGAGCACACAATGACAGTGAGCCAGAGCTGCCGTGTCTCTCCAGCCCCTCTGGTGGGCCACGGCCCTGGGAGATGCTGGGTCTGGTGGGGCGCAGGGCTTGGTGTTCACGCAGGGCCCTCACCCTGGGTGCAGTGCTGGTTTGCTTGGCGAGGTCTAGAAACGCTCAGAAATGGTAAATTCTGGAAAGCAGAGCTGAAATGATGAGGCAGCAATCCTGGGGCTGCAGGAAGCACTGGTGAGACCGTCTCTAAAGGCAATGCCCTCGTGTAGCTGAAGAAACAAAAGCCTTTGTCTGCCTAGTTAAGTACAAGCTTCCCCCAGCCTTAGGTTTTCCTGTGCTAAACCAGATTTAGTCACACCTCGGGAATGACCCAGCACATGCTCGGGTGGGGATTAAACAGACCTGATTTTTGGCTCAAAACCAGCAATCTAGCGACCAAGGGCAGTGCATTAGTTAATGGCAGCAGGAGAGTAACAGGAGAACATGTCACTGATGAGGGCATGAGATTCCCTTAAAGTGATCCCCAGATTAGGGATTAGAGGATTTAATGCTTTGCTTCTATAAAGGAGATGTCAGAATTGAGTCAGACCATGGGTGTTTGAGGCAGCTGAGCTTGGCCGAACGCAAGGGACTCTGAGTACAAAACATTCCTTAATTGTTTGCAAATTCCCTCTGCTCTTACTGGATGGGTTGGCTTGCTCAGGACGTGTCTTTGCTTACGTACCAGGCAAAGCTACTTGGCATGTCAGTATGTTTCTGATTCCTCTCTTAAGATGGTTTCAGCGAGGCTCTAGAAAAATAGCGGCACGAAGTCTCAGGCTCGGTGTTAATGAGGCTGCTGATGGACACGTTGTGGGACAGTCGTGGTGCTCTGCGGCATGGAGTTTATTAATAGCAGTTGGAGAAGCTGTTGCTGTGCTGTGTGCTCACAGACACACTCGAGAACTGCTGCAGGAGATCTGCGCCTGTGAAAGACTTAATGCTCAGTATTCAGCAGCGAAGGAGAATTTGGGGAAGATTAACAGCCTTTGATTTACACCCAGCTGAGGAAGGCACTGGAGCTTTGCCTGTTTATGCTGTTGGGCTTTGTTACATGGGATGAATATTTCATTACCTTGAAGTTGGGAGCTTGGGTTTGGTGGTGTCAAGACGCCGGTGCCTAAGGGGCTCTGTCACCTGTGATGAGCTGAGATCAAATCCGTGGTAGCAGTCCCTTGGGCTTCAACAGAGGGCTGGGAGGAGATGGCTGGAGCCAGGCGGTGTAGTTAAATCCACAGGCAGAGCTGGAATAGTAAAGTGACCATCCTCATAATTTAGAATTGCTCCAGAAAGCTGCCAGAGCAAAAACTTGAATTTCGGTTCAGTGATAAAATTGTCTTTGCTAGAGGTGTGCAAGATCAAGCCTGAAATCCCTGGAGCAGTGGGAGGGTAAAGTACATCTGGAGGGATAATCACCTTACTCGCTGATGGGGAAATTAAACCTATGGTGGAGCTGGCATGCTGGAGTCCACCAGGGTGTTCTGGAAAGTCTCTTGCTTAATCTGGTAAAACACGTTTCAGGTGCTGCGAGGAGCTGCTGGTTCTGCAGACTGAAAGACCTAGAGCAAAAGATCTTGGGTTTTTTTAATTTATATTTTACATTTCCAGAGCCTTGCCTCGCTGTGTGACAGGCAGGCTTTCCCAACTTTCTCTCAGCCTGTCCTAGGGTGTCCTGCCCATGGCACATCGTGTCTCTGCTCAGTACAGCTGAACAGAGGTCGTGGGTACAGCATAACGCTGGCATTTTTTGAGCCTCAGATGGAGGAGTTGTTGACCTGGTGTTGTGTTGGCCTGGCCCTCGAAGCTCCAGAGAGGATTTGCTGATCTGGTGGCACAGTGCCTGGCAGTGGGGCTGGAGGTGAGCAGGGAAGCACTGATATCTGAGCCAGATTAGCACTCTCTGAAGCTGTGAGGTAAGTCTTTAAGCAGCTAAGGCTCCCAGCAGCACTAAACACCCTCCTCTCATGAAACTTGGTTCATATATCATCTAGCATGTCCCTACTTACATGCTGGAGCCCCTCACATCTGTCTAGCTTGGTTTTGATTTGCCAGGAGAAAAAAAAACCAAGTTGCTCTTCCATGTTGACCAAGTCTTGAGGTTTTAGAAATAACCAGTGGTCATCCCATGGCTGGCTGCTTCAGGTAGAACACCTGTGAGTGGATGGACTTTTTTGAAGAATAATGCTTGAATGGAAAAAAAAAAATCAAGTTTTTGAACTTGTACAAAAGTGCTCTTGGGGAAAGAGCTGCAGCTACTCTTAAAGAGCTTTTCAGCTTGCACCTGGAGTTTAATGCAGCCCAGAAGAGCCTATAGAATCACTGAATTGTCATTGTCCTTTCTAAAGGATCTGCTCTCAGCCCCTAAAGCTTTTGGTGTGCTCAGGAGCACATCTGAGCTCCCATGGCAGTGGCACGCTGCGGCAGGGGTCTTCCACAGGCTTTGCAGAACGCTTGGAGAATGGGCATATCAGCAAGGATCAGACTGGATAATCCAAGGCAGCAGAGCTCCCCGGGCTGCTGGGTGACAGAACGAGGTGTTGATCTTGGTCTGCTGTTGAGGTGCTCACAGAAACGCGAGAGTGGGCAGATGATGCTTGCCAGCCTGCTGTATCTCAGGGAAGGAATAGCTTGGCATCCCTTCTGTCGCTTTGTAGTTAGCAGGCAAAGGTGCTGGCATCCCATCTGCTGGAGATGGTGTGATGAGCCCTGAGTGACAGTCCTCTTAAATGCTGGGACTGATGTGGTTTGACTCGCTGCTTTCTCCATCTGGTGGCAGGAAAGCACTTGACCAATAGAGATTGATTCTTATTCCCAAGAGTTTTTAACAGGTACGAGGCAGCTGTGGCAGCAGGACAGTGAAACAAATTGTCCTGCGATCAGTTTTCATCTGGTTTAATAGCCTGTCTTTCAGTAGGGCTAACGAGGATCAGGGTGTTAATGAGGAAGACAAGGAGAACTTGAGCTTAATTCCTTAATGGCTCCAAAAGCAGATCCTGGCTATAGGAGCAGCTCCTTGCTGCAAGGCTGTGACGTGCTATTTCAGATGCACTTGAGGAGCAGACACGTGCCCATGCTGGGAAGCTGGGGTTGTTCCTTCCAGCTGGTTATTGTGATGTGGCTGGGTTGTCCTCTGTCAGCTCTGTCAGTCTATCAGACTCCAAGGTCTAATAATGTGCCTGGAAGCCCTGTACGGGAGACAGGTGGATGTTCCCCTCTGCTTGCCTTATCTGAAAAGCTTCAGGAGAAGCTGGTGAGGCAGATGGATGGCACCCAGTGTTCTGCAGTGGGAGAAACGGGAGCCGTTAGACCAAACACTGGGACTGCAGCGCTGCAGATAAGGGCTGGTACATTCAATAGTGCCACCAAATACACAATAAGAACAGCCCGTCACTGACTTCCTCGCCTCAGCTCCCTCGTGACCTTTTACCTGCAGGAATGACCCAAGTAGTTGGAACTTGCTTTTTTTCTAGCTGAAATCCATCAGAGCCAGCCTGAAACTGGGGAAGATCTGCAGGCTCCAAGGATGGATCAAACCTGTGTGGACTGCAATGAAGTTCACTTTGGCTTAAGTAGTTAAGCTCCAGAGTCCAATGAAATATGTGAGCTCTTGGTTCTCACATCTCCCTTCTAACTTGAAGACTTTGTCCCGGGTGGTTCAAAGTCACCTTAAATAATAAAGGCTGCAGAGTGGGATGAAAGCTGCTGTTAACTGTGGGAGCATGCAGAAATCCTCATCAGTGGCTGGGGTGCCTAAGGAGCCTCTGAGATCCAGTTATGCTACAAGCAGTAAGCAATCTTACTTTGCAGACACTGGTCCTTGATGAGCAGTTGAGAGCAGTTTGGAATGTAAAGGCAGAACCATCTCATCTGCCTTCAGCTGCTGTCCTGCACCAAGAGCTGCTGTCCTGCCAGCCTGAAAAACAGGAACTAGTGGGTGATTATTGATACTGAAACAGCCAAAGGAGACAGCAGTGAGGAACTGTCTTCTGCCCACAGCCCGCTTGTGCTTTTCCGGTCTTCTCTGAGATGAGAGGAAGGGCTTGTCCTGCAGCTGAAAATCCCCCTGGCCAGGCTGGGAGAGAACATGAGCAGAGAGGGCAGTGGAGGGGGTCTGCAAGGAGAGAAGTAGTTATGGTGGGACTTCCACTGTGGAAGTATGACATGGGGGGAAGGCTAGAGCACAGAGGGGGAGAGGAAGACCCAAACCAGTGAAATCTGGTTAGATTTTAGATTTAGGTCTAGGTTAACACACACTTCCCTTGTATCAAAGTAGGATAGTGCTTAAAGCATCTTCCCAGCTGCTGTGGTGGTGCCACAGGACAGCTTGCTCTGGAGTGCACAAGGAGAATCTGTTCTTGACCAGGGTATGTGACACCTGGTTGTGACTGTAATCATGTCACTGGGTAATGGTGACAATTTAGTGTACTCGAGGGCAGCCATTTCTTCAGAAGCTAGACACAGAGTGAGATGGGGATGGAGAGACCAGGCAGTCTCTCTGGCATGTCACTTCCAGAGTGACAGCACTTGGGCTGCTGAGCGTGGCCTTGTGCTGCAGATGGATGATGGGATCCCACCATGAGACAGCAGCTAGAGATGGCAAGGAGGGGGAAAAGTTGGGCTGCAGGTAGTCATGAACGTTTATCAGCTGCTTGAGCCTGGAGCAGTTGCATGCTGGTTGCTCCCCTTGCTTGTGGCTTCAGACCAAGTGAAAATTTCAGTGGTGGGATTTCTGGCTAGAGCGTTGTTTCCAAAGCACATTTGGCTTTTAGAAAATGAAACAGAAAAGGGGACCTTCAGGCCAGACCTCAGCATGACTAACAAGCTGCTTGTGAAGGGAAACAAGGCAATTGCTAGGGTTTCTGTTGAGAGATAACGTACTTAATTACACAGTGCAGAACCCGTAGATGGAACAAAGGAAACACAAGTGCTGAGGAGGAGATTGCTGTCGTGTATCTTGGTGCAAGAGCAGCTCTGGTGATGTTCAAAACTGTCCTCCGTGGACAGTCGAGGTTCCTGTGGTTGTCTCTCTCTCGTCTCTCCAGGAAAGCTTGTCTCCTTTGTAGATGTCTAATGTCTTCAAGGACTTGGGATCTGTTCTAGGCAATCAGAAAAGCAAAAGTGTTGATGCTTGTAACATGGATTAAACTTAAAAACATTGATGGTATTCCCTAGGGAAGAATCTCTGGGTCTGCTCAGCTTGCTCTGCTGTATGCTTGAAGATAAGACATCAAAGCTAGGTAGGAGCCATAAATGGGTGGACGCTCAGTTATAAAGCTAAGTGAAAATCCATTTGTATGAGGATAAATGGGTAAAGCTACATCCTGTGGTGGTTCTCCATTGCAGCTACTGAAGGGTCCTCAAAAGTTATTTCATGATCAGAAATGATTGCTTCGGACCTACTGAAGTGGAGAATAGAGTCCTGGAAAAAGCCCCACTTAACGTGCTGCTGGCTGGGAGCAAACCTCCCCTGTAGATCTCAAAACCCTGCTAATTAGGATGCTTCTGGAAAGAGGCTGCAGTAGGACCAGCCCTGGGGCTTTTGGAGAGCACAGACCTTGACGTTAGGAGTGGGTAGAGTTTTTCCTGCTCCCTGGCTTCTCTGTGAGGCTGAGCCTTCCCTGCCTGCAACGTGATCCTTGGGCATGCCGGGAGCCTGACGGGTTTTGGGCAGGGTGCTGAGTCAGAGCTTGCAGCTGTAGCAGAGAAATCAGGAGAACCTTCTCAGAGATCCTGCTGCCTCTGGAGAGCTTTGTCGCAATCGGAGAAACCTCCGGACTCTCAAGCAGTAGAAACACTAAACTTCCAGTAGTTTGTGTCCAGTGGGAACTGTCAGACTGTTCCTGTGGCTTTAGGGCACTCAAGTCTCAGTGGTGCAGACACTGCACCCTCAAAGGCTGCGGGAACTGGTGAGACTGGAACTTGGCAGTGTCCTCAGGCTGGGTGACGGAGCGTGCCCCCACGCCAAAGCCTGTCAGTGTAGGCTGCTCCATGCCAAGCCCAGTGCAGACCTGTGCTCCCTGGTGAAGTGTCTTCTCCTCTGCTCCTGCCCTTGGGCCGAGCACAGGGCTGCCTGCAGTGTGCCTGGGGTCTGGCTCCTGGCGTGTGTGTCCCCTGCTGTGACAGGGCACGGGGAGTGCTCTTGCAGGTAAGACCCTTGCTGCAGACTGGCAGGGAAAGGAGAGGTCACCTGCTGCTCTGCATCAGTGAGGAGCCAGTCTTGGGGCTGGGCTTTTGAAGGGGGAAGAAGCAGAAGGGAAGGTGAAGAAGGCCTTTTTTCCTAGAGCAGCCAGAAGACTCACATCTGTTGGGTTTCCAGCTACGTGAGCATGTGGACTGACTCTTTGTGCTTGGCTGTTTATGCAAGGCTTGACTCTGTTCCAGCCATACACATCTCCTGGTCCCCTCCCCAGTTATCTACAGGGGCACGAGGGCGTGAGGAGGCTTCACAGGTACTGAGATTTGCAGTACAAGTTCTGCTTTTCTCTGCTGTCAAACCAGGGAAGTGAAACCCCAAACTGACTGAGCTTCCCAGAGAGCAGGTGGACTTCCAGCCAGCGGCTGATGGCTTGGTGTTCCAGCCAAGCCCTCCTAATGCCAAACTGAGGTTTTTCTGTGGATATTTGAAGTCTCTAACTCCATGTAACAGTGCTGGGAATCGTGACCTCATGTTGGGAGGGTTGGGTGTGTACGTGAGGGTGCTGCCCTTAAGGGAGGTGAGACCCCTCCATCCAGGGTCTGGGTTAAGAAGGGGGAGGGTTATGGTAGGATTAATCTGGATGTTTGGAACAAATATTAGCAAAAACTTTTCTGAAAGGGCTCATAACACCTCTGCAATGGAATCCAGGCCTGATGCAGGATATCACCTTACTGATGTATCAGAGGTGTTCAATGTGAGGCTATAAATTAAGTGTATCAGCACTTGCTGTTCAGCCTCCGGCTTGGTTGAACTCATTTTATGGTGGCATCTTGTGGTATAAGGAAAAATCAGCATGTGGTTGCCCATCAGAGGCTGACAGGGCAGGCACAGACCCACATCCACAGGCCAGCAGTTTCTGGGTGGTCTGCTGGAGGTGTTCACCCTTGCAGTGCTGTGGGCAGAAGCAGGGTGATGGTGGCTGCAGCCCTGTGCTTGGGTGCAGTGTGCCATGGCAGAGACAGCAGTGGAGCAGTGGGGTGGGCAGCAGCGGCTCAGCTGTGGCACTGAGATGTGCAGGCAGACTCCGGGCAGGCAGAGGCAGTTCTCAGACAGCTTAGTATGTGTTTTTCACCTTCCAGTGACTCTTGATTAATGCAGCTAAACCTACCCGTGCTGTCTGATATCTGGCATCCTGAGCATCTTGCATTTCCTCCCTTCTGGGATTGCAAGTGTCAATGATTTTCCTTTCTTCCTCTCTCAGCTCAGCTGCAAACTGAAATACCTGCAGGACTGCAGCCTCTTCCCTCCCCACCCCTAGTGCTGAGGGATGCAGTCCCTGTCTCCAACTGTGTCACACCTCTGCCTTCCTCCGCAGTGCTCTGCCTTGCTGGGAGCCTGGCTACTGCCAGAAAGCAGCTACATGGTTAACAAGGTTCCCTTTCTGCTTTGTGTTCCCCGCCAGCTCCCTGGAGGAATCTGCCTTCTCCACAGGTGTACCTTCTGTCAGCAAGTTTGTTGAAAGGATTTTGACAGGCAACTTTCTTCTGTAATCCTTAATAGCTTTGAATTTCAAATGTTTATGGCAAAGCTAATCCTATGGAACTCCCTGTAGTTTTAATAAGTCTGTCCTCCAGCAAGACTCTTCTGGTGAGAGGAGGTAAATCTGCCTCTTTCTGCAGTGATAACTATCTGCAGACTTGGCTGCTGGGCAGCTTTAAAGTCCCCTGCTTGGTCCGCACTTAAAACTGGTGTCTCCACTCGGAGAGCGTCTTGCTAGAAGCAAGAGCTCGTGCGGTTATCAACCTTCATAGGCAGTGTCAGGACAGAAAACTCTTGGAGCTGGTGTGTCTCTTGTAGTACGGCTGTTGATGTTGGATGCTCCATTTCCAGCTGGAAGGTAAGGGAATAAGTCAGGCTGGGATTTCTGGATGTTTTAGTCAGAATTGCCTTACTCAAAGCAGGGCAACTTAGATGAGACAAGACCCTGGGTAACCTGATCATGTTTTGAATATCTCCAAGGACAGACAACCCGTAAGCTCTAGAGCAGGGGAACACCTTCATTGTGCTCCAGTACTTTTCAAAGGTGGCTTGAACCTCACAGAGCCTTTGATTTATGTTTGTGCAGGTGTCAAACGGAGGGAAGAATGAATGGGGTCATCTCAAAGTTGTGAAGTCTTGTAAGGATGCAGACAGCTGGAGACCTCTGAGCTTACAGCACAGGGCAGCCTGGAGCAGTGCACAGACACTTGCCAAGGGTATTTTAGCACGTTGTCCTCGGGCTGTGTGCAGGGCTGAGCCCCTGCCCAGCCCCTCTGTGGGAAGCAGCATTTCACACCAAACCTGGGGTCAAACAGCCGCCTTCAGCCTGGCTAGGAGAGGCGGGGTGTGGGCACCAGGAGCTGCCAGATGGATGGCCCAGGCACTGCACACCCTGCTTATCTTGGGACGGGAGAGCTGGGAGCTGCCTTGGCACGCTGCCCCGTGCACCTTGTCCTGTACAGTCACCGGAGACTCTGCCCTCCTTAATGTGACACCCGTTTCCCAGGTCCCTCGGCCAGCTTTCACCCTTGGCACAACAGGCATTGTGCCTGGTGTACAGAGTCAGACCCTCCTCTGGATGGAGGTGGGCTGTCTGCTGCTTCCCCTGCCAGGCTGTGGAGCACCTCATGGAGCAGCACAGGTCTGTGTAATAGTGAGAAGTGGGAGTGGGGGCTCCTCTTGCTGCCTCCATGAAAGGAGTAGAGGGGGTCTGGAGGAGAGCACTGGAGTTTTTGGGGCAGACATGAGCTGGAGAGCTGCAGGCAGGAGTGGATGTTGCTGGAATGAGCCGATCAATGGGGTAAAAGTGATGGTGAGTCATTCCAGGCCACTCAATTGAGGTCCTGGGGTGGACCATCCTACACCTCCAGCATGAGCCCTTGGCCTCCTGATCACCACCATAAATGTGGTTATCTAGGCCCAGAACAAACCTTGTCCTTGCAAACCCTTGTGAAAATGACTCAGTATTTGCAGAAGCCTTTCACATCCAAACCATGACCTAATCCTTTTGAGAAGTGACACCAAGAGGCAGCCTGCAGGTTCCTGCTCTGCTGGCCTGCTTCCCACGTGGCCGTACCCAGGGTGTGTATGTGGCAGGATGCTGTGGCCATGGGGGAAGGAGACAACAGTGAATATCCAAGCTCAAAGTGCCACTTGGCAGCTGTAAATGCCCCAGCTGAGTGGGTGTATGGGGCACAGCATGGGGAAAGGTGGGTGCAAGCCCTTCCCAAGCTGCCTGCTGTCCCCAAGGCAATTGGCCGCTGCCTCGCTGGAGGTGCTGCCTGGGTGGCTTCAGCCACTGATGGGGTTGTGGGAGCTGGAGTGGGGTCACTGCAGCATCAAGTGTGATGTTTCCCAGTAACTGAACTGGCCGAGGTGGTGTTGGCAGCCTGCTGGTGAGGTGACTCTGTGCTCCGTCGTCTCCTTAATCCCTCTGTTGCCATGGTGTGTGAGGCAGGTAGAAGTGATGCTGTGCACTGACGCTCTTATCGTCAATGAAGAAAATCCTGTGTGGGAAGAGCAGACTCTCACCACATGAGCTTTTAAGCCCTTATCTCCGCAGATGCTTTAGGCAGCTGTAATTTTAACATCCAACGTATTCTTTAGGCATCTCGGAAGCGTGCCCAGTGCTTATGGGACACGGAAAAGATGAGCACCCGGTAGCTATGGCATTGTTAATCCATGCAGCTAGCGTGTAACCCTAGACCATCTCCACCCTCCTGCTTTGCCTGTCCCTCTCTCTGCATCACGAGGTCTGACTCTCATCCTGCAGGTGCAAAGTGTCTCTTTCCTAGAGGACTTTTCTCATTCTGGAAAATGCTGACCTTCTGAAAGATGGAGAATGCCTCAAATAAAACCCAACCAGCCCCTTTTGCTGGGGCACCGGATCACGGCGTGGCTTCCCAGCCTGCTCCCTCTGGGATGGGAGCTGATGCCAGATGACAAGAGCAGGACTTTGCGAGCCAGCTGCCTTCTCCTGCACCTTGCTAGAGCACCTCAAGGTGTGCTGGGAACACCAAGTGACTGGGGCTTAACCCAAGTGTCTCTCTTCTCTCTTCCTCTCTCGATGCAGGTGACGGAGCTGAATGAGCCTCTGTCTAACGAAGAGAGGAACCTGTTGTCTGTCGCCTACAAAAATGTAGTGGGGGCACGGCGCTCCTCTTGGCGAGTAATTAGCAGCATCGAGCAGAAGACCTCTGCTGATGGGAATGAGAAGAAGATAGAGATGGTCCGAGCCTACCGCGAGAAGATCGAGAAGGAGCTGGAGGCGGTGTGCCAGGATGTGCTGAGCCTGCTGGACAACTACCTGATCAAGAACTGCAGCGAGACGCAGTACGAGAGCAAAGTCTTCTACCTGAAGATGAAAGGGGACTATTACCGTTACCTGGCCGAAGTGGCCACTGGTGAGAAGAGGGCAACCGTGGTGGAGTCTTCAGAGAAAGCCTATAGTGAAGCCCATGAGATCAGCAAGGAGCACATGCAGCCCACCCACCCCATCCGGCTTGGGCTGGCGCTTAACTACTCGGTTTTCTACTACGAGATCCAGAACGCGCCGGAGCAGGCCTGCCACCTGGCCAAGACGGCCTTCGACGACGCCATTGCCGAGCTGGACACCCTCAACGAGGACTCCTACAAGGACTCAACGCTCATCATGCAGCTCCTCCGTGACAACCTAACGCTCTGGACGAGCGATCAGCAAGACGACGACGGCGGAGAAGGCAACAACTAGACCCCCCCGATGGACTGGCAGCCGCACGCTGNCAGGGAGGCCCCCCACAACCTGTCTTTGATTGCCTCGTTGACATTTTTGCCAAAACACCACTAGTGGAAGTCAGGCTGGCTGTGCTGGTATGGAATAGCAGCCTCACTGGCATATGGACTGTTCTGTAGATTATTAATACAAGTGGAGCTGTCTTTAATTTAACTTTATCGCTAGAAATAAAAGGGTTTTAAGATGAATTTGCGTGGATGGAATGGCCCTCGTTTTTAAGGAAAGCAACGCAAAAAGAGAAAAAAAAAAAAGAAGGGAGTTCTGTGGTTCCAGTAAGGCTTCGTGCGTTTGTTTCTTCAGTCCAAGTGCCGTGTGTCTGTCCCACCTCGCAGGGCGTCTCTCGGCAGCGCTCTGCCTGGCAGGGCGTAGCTTCAAATCCCCAAATTGAGAAGGAATTAAAAAGAAAAAAAAACAGTCTAAAGAATTTGGGGCTTGCAAAGCCCCGGGATTTAGGCCATCCAATCTCTTTTTTTTGTGAAGATATTTATTAGGGTAGCTTACAGTATTAACACTAAATTGCAGTTTACAGTATTTCTACATTACAGCCATATGACATCAAGCCTTTGATTGTCTGTTTTTGTTTTTCTTTTGCTAGTTCTTTTGGCTTGCCTTCCTGATCAGTCCTCGCCTGTGGACTGGCTTTAGCTATTCTGTGTCGTCCAAGGCAAGAAGACCGCCCGCCCGAGGAACATCAAAGCTGCTCTAGTTTTTTGGTCAACAGCTTAACAGGTGCTTGGCTAGCGGCTGTTTCAACTATTTTAAGTCCACAGCAAAAAGTTTGAGAACTTAATTAGACAAGGGGGAAGTGTTTAAACTTAAAATGCCACTTAAATAAAAAATAATAATAATAAAAAAAATTTAAAAAAGAGTATTCAGGTCTGTATGTCATGTACTGTGTTTGGTATTTCAGAAGACCATCCTGATTTAAGGTGCCACAGCTGCTTCCTCAGGGATTGCACTGCCATTTCACTCTGCCTGACTTTCTCCCACTGTACCATGAGGTTTGTCAGCAGATCTCTGGCACCCAGGCTCCCTTGTTTGTCACCAGGGAAGCCGGGTGCATTTTCCTTTCTCCTGGGGAAGCTTGTGGTGTAATGAGTGAACTTCAGGAGCTTAGAAACTAATTTGGTAGAGAAATCCTCAAGGGAAGAGCTACAATCATAGACATTTCTATCAGCCATCGGGAGCCCAGGAACTTAGTTCTCTTCTTAGCAAAACCTTTTCCGAGTCTGTCTGATCCGGCTGGGGGTGGGAGTCGGGGCATCTGAGTTGCTTAGCAGGTAAAATTTACCCCATTTTGAGTAAATTTATTAGTTCCCATTTTTATTTTTGCATTGTTGTTGGAAGTTCAGTGCTGTTCTCTGGCTCGCAGTCACCTGAAGCTGTGCAGGTTCACCTGGACCTGTCCATTGCTGTTCCTTCGTGTTGGGAACCAGGCACCCGTTGTCCCCGGTGGGAGCCTCTCATGGGCACTTGCATGGTGCTGCACACACGGGACAGCCGCACCTGCCACCGGCCGTACCCCGGCTCCTCGGCCTCCAGGCATCACCCGGCGATGCTGGCAAAGCTTTTTTGGGGTTGTTTTGGGATTTTTTGGACCGGGATGCCTTTGTGCACAGTCTGGCCCTTCCAGGCGCACGATGTGCAGCACCCACAGCGAGATGCTCGTGGTGTGCCGTGGGCTGGAGATCACTTTAGGCTTCTGACCTTCCTCCGACTGACCCTGTGTCCCATGAGCAGTGTTGTCCCAGCTGTATCATTTGGAAGTGATTTACTGGAATTACAAAACCTATCTTTTTTTTTGTTTGTTTGTTTGTGGGGTTTTTTTTCAGCTTTTGCTCTGGCTGCTTTAGGAAACTTAACGCAGGAGAGATGGCACAAGAGGGCTAAAACCAGAGTGGGGGTCAGGGACTTGATTTTTAAGCAGCTTGAATGGTTTCTTTCGTTTTTTAAGAGATGCACTTGCCTATGATACTGTCTCTCCAGTGAAATGATTACTGCTCCATTACTCTATTGATACAATATTGTGCATGCTAGTGTCGTATTTCTATACAGTAGCTTGAAATTTATTAACTTATACTGTAGATGTTATGTATTCCTATGACAAAATAGTCTTCAAAAATTTTTTAAAGTTTTTTAATTTATTTTTCTTTTTCTTTTGGGGGTAAAGTTTGCTCTACCAAATAGTGATCGTAACAAACTGATCTGTTAATGGATGTTGCTATAGTGACATGCAATTATATATGATTTTGTTTTTAAAAAGGAAAAATAAGCAAAAGAAAACACCAGTGTTAGCTTAATCTTAATGTCTGGTGTTCGTCATGGTGAAATTATAACTATTACAATGTAGGAGAACAATGACTGTATTCTTTGAATGAGCCTTTGTTTGTGCTTTTTGTCATGTTATGCAGTGAACTATTTTTAAGGTCTAATCAGTGATTATTTTTCCAACTCCGTGTTTCTGTAAGGAATTATTTCACACACGGACCATTCTTAGCAGTTTTTCCTCAGTGATGGAATATCATGAATGTGAGTCATTATGTAGCCGTCGTACATTGAGCAAATAAACTTACAGATCTGACGTTAGCGCTGCTTCATTGTTATCGCCTGTGTCGAGTTTGGGGGGGGCTCAGTGGGATGGGGAGGGTTCCCTCTCCTCCCTGGGGCTCAGGAGCTGGGGTGATCAGCCTTGGTTCTGCTCTGGGGACTCATCTCCCTCCTGCCAGCACAGAGGGAAGCTGACTGCATCCCTATGGATGGTTCCTGCATCCCTGCAGATGGTTCTCGGGGCAGAGGCAAAGACCCTCTGGGGTTGGGGGGTGTGGGGGTGGTCCCTGGATGCTCCCACAGGAGTAGGGGGGGTTGGGTGGGTGCCTCCC
>VZRW01003750.1:64524-82625 GCA_013398125.1 Aegotheles bennettii | reverse complement strand
CTCGAGGTGCTGCAGCACCATCCCGCTCCCCTCCATCCCCGAGGGTCCCTATCGTGGGGACACCTCTGCCACCTGCCTCCCTGTCCTCCATCCCCAAGTATCCTCATCCCAGGGACACCTCTGCCACCCACTTGTTGTCCTTCACTCCCAAGGGTCCTCATCATGGGGACCCTTCTGCCTCCCATCTTCCTGCCCTCCATCCCCAAGGGACCCCATGACCCCGTCCCAGGGACACCTCTGCCACCTGTCCTCCATCCCCGAGGGTCCCCATCCCAGGGACACCTCTGCCACCTGCCCTCCGTCCTCAAGGGTCCCCATCATGGGGACAACTCCACCACCTGCCCCTCTGCCCTCCCTCACACGAGAGTCCCCCCTCCAAGGGCCACCCCTGCCCCCACCTCGCTGCTCCCTGCCGCACAAGGGTCCCCACCATGGAGGCTGGGGGGGGGCGCTGGCGGTAGGGATGGGGGTCCCGGGCTGCCCCTACCTGCAGGGGGATTTGGAGCTGCTGTCGGAAGAGGAGAGCGAGGCGCTGTGGGAGCTGCAGGAGCTGCGCCGGTGCGAGCGCCAGGCCGGGGACTCACTGCGGGACCTGCGGGGAGGGCGGCGGGGGGGCCGGGGTCAGGCTGTGCCACCCCGGGGAAGCACTCAGGGGGGGTCACCCCACCCCGCTCCTCCCCGCCACCCCGGCTCCTCACCTCTTGCGCTCTTTGTTTTTCTCTTTCCGTTTGTTCTTGGGGCTTCGGGACCTGCGGGGAGAGCCGAAAGCTGCGGAGATGGGAGTGGGGGGCAGCACCCGGGGGGCTTCCCCAGCCCCCGCGGAGCCACCCAGGCTGCGGGAGGAGCCGTGGGAAGGACCTGCCTGGAGCTGGGCTCCATGGAACTTCAAACGGCGGTGGGGGTCCCAGCTGGCTTTGGGGGGACCATGGGGGACATGTGGCAGTTGGGATGGGGTGCCAGTGGGAAGAGGGGGACCAGCTCTGCTCAGCATCCACAGGGCTTGGGCCCATTGTCACCCCCCCACTTGCCTTCCCCTGCATCAGCCCCCTCTGAGCCCTTCTGTGTGCCCTTTGCCTGTTTTTTCCTTCTTTCACCCTAAAATAGCAGTGCCGGCAGAGGGCAACCACAGAGCAGGGCAGCAGCCACAGTTCACCCTGGCCACAGCTGCCCGGTGTCACCCCTTCTTCCCCAGGGGACATGTGTGGCTGTGTGGGACCCCACAGTCACCAGGAGTGGCCCCGTGCCACCTCCAAGGGTGAGGGATGCCCAGCAGTGTCTGGCCATGGGGTGAGGGGGATGCTCACCAGGCGAGGGACAGACAGACAGACAGACAGACAGACAGCGGCAGGTGGCAGCTGGTCTGTCCCCATGGGCAGAGGTGATGGGGACAGGGGAGAGGGGGTCCCCAGTGGGGGAGGCTGGCCAGCAGCACTGGTGGCAGTGGGGTGGTCCCCAGCAACCGTCACTCTCACCTGTGTCTTCTCTTCTTCCGTGACCCCGACTCAGACCTGAGGGAGAAGAGGAGGCAGAGATGAAGGAGACCTGGGGAGCCAAGGCCGGGCAGCCCCAGGGGGTGGGGACAAGGGCAGGGGGTGGTCCCGAGAGGGGCTGTTGGGTGACTGCTGCTGTGAGATGACAGCCCCATGAAGAGCCATCAGCATCTGTTGCTGTCCATGCCGCCACCCCGAGGGCCTGGGCAGCCACCAACCAGTCCCACTGTCCCCAGCCAGCCCCACTGTCCCTAACCAGTCCCACTGACCCCAACCAGTCCCACTGACTCCAACCAGTCCCACTGTCCCAAACCAGTCCCACTGTCCCCAGCCAACCCCACTGTCCCCAGCCAGTCCTGCTGTCCCCAACCCACCATGGTGCCACCCTACCTGTCGCGTCTGTGTTTCTTGCCAGTCTTCTTTTTCTTTTCCTTGCGGATGGGTGAAGAGCTGTCGCAGCTGAAGGGGGGGACAGTGGGTGCCCTTGAGTAGGGGGCAATGGACTCCCCATCCCCCTGGCCCAGGGGAGCCCCATCCCACCGCCCCCTTCCCCGCTTTCCCTGGATGCACCAACATCTCATGGATGTGGTTCCCTGGGGGATTTGGGGTGGGGGATAGAAAGTGGCTTTGGGCAGAAGGGCTCTGGCTGCCTTCAGCGCCCGAATCCCACTGTGTCCCATTGCCACCTCGTGGGCTCCGCAGCCTCCAGCAGGAGGCTGAATTGGCCACCAATTCCCACTGGGATTTTGGCAGGGGACAGCGGGTGGTGAAGCCCAGCCCGTGGGGACCCCGCAGCCCCCCCAGCCCGGTGGGCACTCACCTGCGCTCCGAGCCGGGTTTCCTCTTTTTGCTGCCGTGGGGAAGGCAGAGAAGAAAGGGACATTAGGGACAGCAGGTGGCTGGGGAGGGGACCCTTCAGGGAGCCAAATCCTGCCTGGTGCTGTGCCCTGCAGCAGCTGGCTCCTTCCCAGCACGGACAGAGCCAGGGCCCCCCAGTGCATGAAGCTGCACCTCCTGGGGGTGCACTGCCCCCCAAAGTGGGGGGACTTGCCCCACCAGAGCCCTGGGAAGGGCTGAGCTGCCCTCCGGGGAGAGGGGACAGTGCAGGGACAGCTGAGGACTCACCGGCTCCGGCGGTGACCCGATTTCTTTTTCTTTTTCTTCTTGGGTGGAGGAGAAGTGGAGCTGCTCGAGCGTCTTTTCAACCTGCCAGAGACAGCAGGCAGGGTCGGGGGAAAGAAGGGATGGTCCCAACGGGGACCCCTGGCACCCCAAAATCCCACTGAAGGCCGGTTGGGTTCAGAAGGGCAGACCTGTACTCGCGGTGGCCGCTGTCCTGGCGGTAGCACTCGGCTGAGCAGTCGCACTGCAGCAGGCAGCCCTCGCCGTAGTCGGGGTACTCCACCCCGTACTCCTCCCCGTCTGCCCCGTGGTGGTTTTCGATCACTCTGCCCAGGAGGAAGCGCAGGGTTAATTCGGGGTTCCCCCCTGGAGTGGCCCGTGCAGCTGCAGGAGCTGGGGGACATCCCCTCTGCCACAGCATCCCTGGGGCACCTTGGTCACATCACTTGAGGGCCACACACTGCAAAGCCCCGTGGTGGGAATCTTCTCATGGTCTTCCTGGGGCTCCTGTCCCTGCAGAAGACCCCACCAGGGGTGGCACAGGGACACCATGGGGTGTAAGTCACAGAATCACGGAACGTTAGGGGTTGGGAGGGACCTCAAAAGATCAGCCAGTTCAACCCCCCTGCCAGAGCAAGGACCACCCAGAGCAGGGCACACAGGGATGTACCCAGGCAGGGTTTGAATGTCTCCAGAGAAGGAGACTCCACAGCCTCTCTGGGCAGCCTGGCCCAGTGCTCTGTCACCTTACAGTGACAAAGTTCTTCCTTATGTTCACCCAGAACCTCCTGTGTTCCACCTTGTACCCATTCCCCCTTGTCCTATCACTGGCCATCCCTGAGCAGAGCCTGGCTCCATCCTCCTGTCCCTCACCCTTTACATATTGATAAACATTCATGAGGTCCCCACCTCCTCAGCACCACTCAGAGCCCCTCTTGGGATTCCCCAATGCCGGGGCTGAGCGTGGGGCTGGGGTCAACCCAGGCGGGCGCTGGGGCCAGATTAAGGCGAGAGGAGCTGGCAGGAGGCTTGGGGGATCCAGGGGATTATCCACCCGCCAGCAGGAGCTGCCCGGGATGATCCGAGCTCCGAGGCCAGTGCCCAGCGTGCCGCTGGCTCAGCACTGTTGCTTCAGGCAGGCGATGGGTGATGTCCCTCCGGGCTGGGTGAGATGGGGTGCAGGGACATCAGGCCTGGAGCCACCAGGGTCTCCTCATCCTCCTGAGTGACTTCGTCAGCATTAAATTTTTCCGCTGCCATGGAAACCAGCAGGAGGTTGTCATTGACTACCGGGGCTGCAGGCAGGGCCTGGCAGAGGTCTGGCAGCTGGACCAGGGAGGCAGGAGGGACACAGGAGTCCCTGGCCTCCTCCATCCCCTCTGTCCTCAGCATCAAGCCCCACTGGGAGCCTCCCGTTTGTTCTTGGGGGATGTAGGACATGTCACCCCCAGAGGGATGCAGCCATCCCGGTGCTCTGGATGGGGCTGTGCCTGGAGGGTGCCATCACAGCAGCCCAGGGGGTTGCTTCCCAAAGGAGAATTGCTCTCAGAAGCCCAGTGTGGGCTCCTCCACCCTTCCCAGCCTGGGAGCGTGCAGCCGGGGATGCTGGTGGAGAAGCACAGCTCTCCAGCACTGCTCCCTTGGCAGCCTGGCCAGCGGCTCTGGCTGAGCGAAGGGATGCTCCCAGCCCCAGACAGGAGATCCAAGAGCCACACGTGTCAGCATCCCTGGCCACAGGCAGGCCCTGAGCTGTTTAACCCAATTAAAAACGGTTTGGACTGAAGCTCCAAGCAAGGCATCCTCCTCCTGACCACGGGTGATCGCCCAAGCGGGTCTCAGGTTCTCTTCTGCACCACAGCCACGGCTCTCTGGGTCCTCTCCAAGTGACTCCCGCTTTGGCCATGCCCCAAGGGTGGGAACGGCCTTTCAACCACCCACCCAACCGTGGGAAGGGGGAGGAAAAGTGAGGAGCAAGCCGGGCTAATTCCCTGCCAGGCTCTCTGCTCTGTGAGCAGGCAGTGCTCCATGCAGAGCTGGCTGCCAGCATCTCCCCCATTAGCTGTGCTCAGCGGCTCGAGATGGGCTTCTGCTGCCCCAATTATCCCTCTCTGCACAGCACACGCTTGCTTTTATTTTCAACCCCACCAGCCTGTCCATCAAACAGTTACTCCTTGGGGACCAGCTGTGCATGCACAGAGACAGGCACTGGACGAGGGCAGAGAGCCAAGCAGGGACTCAGGTGGCCACGGCTCTGCTCCGTGCCTCAGTTTCCCTTGGGGAGTTTTGCAGATGATGCTGAACTTTTGCGTCTGCTCTGAAACGAGACCAGCTGGTTCAGACCCACAGACAGAGCAGCAAAAGCCAAAGGAGGAGCTGGAGCAGGTCCAGCCCGTGAGATGCTTTGCTAAGTCCTCTCCCAGCCACCTCAAGGGCTGGGGCTCTTTATTTAAAGTTTATTTAACTCCCTCGTCCAGCCCCTCTGACCAGCATAGACCTTTTGCACCCAGGACATCCTTTGGCAGGGACTTTGGCAACTCAGGTCCCTGCTGCGTGAGGAACCACCCCCTTTGGACCTGGCTCATTCCAGCCTCCTCCCAGCGCCTCCGGCTTTGCTCTCCTCCTAGCGATCCTTTGCTTTGAGACTGCTCCTTCCAGCTCAGCACTATTATTTATAGCCCCTGGGCTAATCTTGAATAATTACCTTTCGTCTGCAAAAGCAAGCCCGAAGAGGTGACAGCCAGGGCTGCCTGGGTAACCTCAAGGCACCTTCGGCTTCCCTCCGTGCTCGTTACAGCACCAGCCCTAACGAGCCTGCTTGGGAAGATGCCCTGGAGATGCCTCCTGCCCCCGCAGGGAAAGGCCACTTGTTAACACGTCGCCCTTGATGCTCAGTGACCCGGGCAGGTCGGTTTTCCCCACGCCGTGTTTTTTTCCTGCCTGGAGGAGGATCCTGGATGCTTCAGGCTGCCTCACCCTGGGCACCCTCTCCTCCTCCCTGCCTGCCCAGTGTGCCAGCGGGGCGGTGGGAGCAAGGCTGTCCCCTCTGCCACGGCTCCCCTGCCTCCCCCCTCGCCCTGATTTCCTGACCCTAATGAAGCATTAATATTCAGTGAATCTGCAGCAGCTATTCCTGTCCCGAGTGACCTGGTTTCCAGGCTGATGGATGGTGCATGCTGGGCCAGCCACGCTGCCTGCTCCGTTCAGCATCACACAGATAAATCATCATCGAGCCAGGGCGGACCCCGGCGGGGCTGGGGACAGTCCTGCTCGGGGCAGGAGGAGAGAGTGGCACGTCCCCAGCAGGAGCTGGGCTGCTTTGGACACACAACCTGAGCCCCATCCCCGGGGCAGAAGCAGCCCCCAGGGACCAGGAAATGTGCAGAGCAATTAGGAGGCAGAGGCATGGAGCAGGAACTGCTTGGAGAAGCTTCTTCCATGGGGCTCCTTGGGGTCACACCAGCCTGATGGAGACACAGGCTCTGGATCTACCCAGGTGAGCAGCAGGCTTGAGCCCTGCCTGTCCATCCTGGGCCCCTTGCAACAGAAATTATTACTATTATTATTATTATTATTAACACTAATATTTCTAGGGTTACAGAACAGCAGCCAACCTGCCAAACCATCACCAGGTGAGCAGAGTGACCCCAGCTTCACACCCGGGGACAGGAGGACTATTCTGCATTACAGAGTTAAGAGGTAGGACTGGAAACCAGGGGCCCTTGGCTGGCTGGAGGCAGAAGCTGCAATTTCAGCCCCTGGGAGAGCCAGGGAGGTGACCAAAAGAGGCAGGAGCAGGCAGAGGTGAGGCACAGCAAACCTACAGCTTGGACTCTGCCACCAGCTGGTGGGTGAGCCAAGCATTGAGATCTTCTGCACCTCGGTTTCATCATCTGGGACAGGACCATTGCAATACTAGCCTCTCTGTGCAGCACCCTGAGGTCTCCAAAAGACCAGTGAAGGACAACCTCTAACCTCTCCAGAGGTAGGATACTGCTTCAGAGAGACAAACCCTGCCTGCAACCAACTGACCGACTGACTGACCATCAAATCAACCAACCAACCAACCAACCAACCAACTACCAAATCAACCAACCATCCAATCATCCATCCATCCATCCATCCATCCATCCATCCATCCATCCATCCCTCCCTATATACCCTCTCTATGCCCATCCATCTATACCACCACCCCTATATATACCCTCTCCATATCATTCCACCCACCCATTGGTATTTGGAGGCAATCTGGGATGTGCCTCTCTGGAATGAGACACAGGCAGGACACATGGATGGGTGGACTCGGAGTTGTCTCACTTACATTTGGCGCCCATGCTGGTCCTCCCTGGTGAGCACACCTTCCTTCTCCATCAGCATTTGCCGAAAGGTTCCCACTTTCTGCCGGATCTCCTCTTCGGAGTACCTGGATGGGCAAAGACGAGGTCAGGGCTGCTGTGGCCGGAGCGTGGGCTCCCCAGGGATCTGCTGAGGATCTTCATACCTCCAGGAGCCACACGTGGTTCAAGAGGCCAGTCAGAAAGAGAGGTGACATGAGGACAGTCATCAGGGCCTGGAGGAGGGCAGGTCCCTTGGTGTGGACCCCTGCCACCACCCTCCATGCCCTCCTCCCTCCTACCTGCCCCTCCCAGCAGTGCTTGGCAGAGGAAGGGATATTGGAAGGGGTGAAAAAGAGGATGCCCATGATGTTCCTGCCCCTACCTGCCCCTCCCAGCAGTGCTGGGGATATTGGAAGGGGTGGAGAAAAGAGGATGTCCATGATGTTCCTGCCCCTACCTGCCCCTCCCAGCAGTGCTGGGGATATTGGAAGGGATATTGGAAGGGGTGAAAAAGAGGATGTCCATGATGTTCCTGCCCCTACCTGCCCCTCCCAGCAGTGCTGGGGATATTTGAAGGGGTGGAGAAAAGAGGATGTCCATGATGTTCCTGCCCTTACCTGCCCCTCCCAGCAGTGCTTGGCAGAGGAAGGGATGTTGGAAGGGGTGGAGAAAAGAGGATGCCCATGATGTTCCCATTCTCCATCACCCCCCCAGGTTTTGGGACATGTCCCTGCCAACCCCACCCCTGAGTGCCACCACTGCAGTGGGTGATGCTGGGGTTCACCCCTGGTGTCTCCATCCCATCGTGAGCCTCCCTCGCTGGTCCCCGTGCTGCGCCGGGGCCTCGGCAGCCACGCCAGCTCTGCGCCACCGCCGAGCGCTGACTCAGGGCGCTGCAGGGTTATTAGTGAGAGACACTAATCACTGTGTGCCTGGCATCTGAGAGCAGCCGCGGCAAACCACGCTGCTCCAGACGTCCCCCGAGGTGTCCCTGGGGAGGGACAGGTGACAGCCCCTGTCCTGCACCGCATCCCGCAGCTGCACAAGGGCACCCGAGCATCTCCCTCCACCAAAAACCATCCAAACGCAGGGATGAGGTGGAGGGACCCGCAGTGCTCTTGGCATCGTCCCTGGGGACAAGGACCTCGTGCCACCACCATGCTGCCACCCCAGGAGGCAAGGACTGGGGCTCTGCGTGCACCACATCCCATCAGCATCGCAGCCAACCAGCCCAGAGACCTGGGTGTCACAGCCTGGCCCAGCCCTGCAGTCCCCAAGGCTGGCACCTCGCAGAGCCCATCCTGGGGACAGTGACACCCCTTGCAGCATCATGGGTGCCCTTGAGTGCCCTCAGGTGCCTGGGGTGCAGAGCTCTGTGGTGCCCACAAAGGGGAATAGCAAGGAGAGGGGTATTAATTAATATTCACAAGCTCTGAAAGGCTCTGAGTAATTCCCCAGCCGTGTGGGAGGAGGGCACAGAGCCAGCCTGGCTGCTGCCCCTTGCCTTGCACCCTGCCTGGGCATGGGGGGGCCCCAAAAACAGGACAGCACCCCCAACCATGGCCATGCGATGGCGAGGCCATGGGCCAGGGCAGAGGGAGATGTCTGACCGAGGGGATGAGCGTTTGCTGCAGCGCATTATGGATGCAATCGATGCTCTGGGAGAGGGGACATGAGGCCAAACAGGAGGTGACAGATGGGCCACCAAGGCTGGGCTGTTAGCAAATCTGCGGGGGGCCATCCCCCCCCCTTGCACCCTGCAGCCTGGTGATGGAGGCAGGAGCATCCCACCAGCCCCTTCCCTCCTGCAATCCCGGCCCTGCTTAAAACCCCCTTGCAGGGATCTTGGCTTTGCATTTAACACCTAGAATGGATTTGGGAAGGAAAGAAAAAATTGCTGACTCTTCTTTTGCGGCCAAGAAATCCAGGCTGCAGGCAGGGAACACCGGCACAGGCAGCCTGGGGTGAGAGCAGCAGCCGGGCACAGCACAGGCACGAGGAGCCATCTGCATTTAAGGAAACAAGGGAGCACTTAAATCCCTCCCAAACCCCCTGTGCTATCCCAGCCATAGCCTCGGGGCCCTGCCCTGGGTGACAACCCCCCTGCCAAGGCCATGGTCAGGATGCAGAAACCTCAGGGGTGCAGAGCCCCTGCAGAGCCCTGCGTGGCTGGGGAGAACGTGCGGACGATTAACCAGGTTGACCAAGATTATTACTGTAATTATATTATCATCTCGGTGTATCACCATCATCATCATTATTAATAGCCTTAATAACAGCAGAGGCAATTACAGCAATACCAACAACACCGATTGCAATATTGCTGTTACCCATCGCAATAATGATACTACTGGTAGTAAGATCCCTAGTAGGGCACGGGAACCCGACCGGAGGCTCTGGGCTCCCCAAGGCACCAGGTCAGCCTTATTCATTTCCATAACGACAAATTAGGTACAATCATTACTCCAGTCTGTGTGAGACAATTTAATTCTGGGTCATGCTTCTGCTCTCAACGAAAGCCTTGGCGGAGCCTTCCCTCAATCCATTCTCCTTCTCCCCAGCTGATACCAGTCCTGCTCTACCCACGTGCGCCCAAGAATTCCCTCCACCCATCAGGCTCCAGGGAGCTGTCGGGAGGCTCAGGCTGTCCGGCTGGCACTGGAGCTGTGGGGCGGCCCAGCCATGGGGCCATGGGGATGGGCGTCTTCCTGCTGCCCCCCCTGTGCATTCAGGCAGGGGTGCTCGCCAGCCTCTTGGGTTTTTTTGCTTCCCCAGAGCAGAGCAAAGGCTGGGGAGTGACTTGTGGTGCCTGGTCAGAGGCATGGCAGGTTGATGGGGATCCTCTCACCCCAAAAATGAGGAGAGAGAAGGACAGAAGGACAAATTGAAGCACCAAACCAGCCTTGATGGGGACTAAACCCCAGCTCTGCTTCATGTCCCCAATACAAGACACAGAGACAGAGCAGCTCCCACCCCAGCCATGTGGGCACAGGCTGGGGGGCACTGACAGCCTGATGACCATGCTCCTCTTTCCTGCTTCCACTTGCCCAGAACAATGAGCTGGGAGCCCAGGTTTCCAAGTGGAGGGGCCAGAGCAAACCTTCAGTGCGTGTGTGGATGCACTCCTAGGTCTGCTTCTTGGAGACATCTAGCTTCACAAACCAACCCACCAGTCCACCACAGAGCTGTCCCATACATCCAAAAATGGATTTACTTCCAACTGGGGACATTTGCCACATCAAGGTTTATTTTTAGGGAGGAATCATAGAATCACCGGTTGTTTTGGCTTGAAAGGAACCCTAAAGCTCATCAAGTCCCAACTCCCTGCCACGGGCAGGGACATCTTCCACTAGACCAAGTTGCTCCACACCCCATCCAACCTGGCCTTGAAAAAGTAGAAAAGGGGAGATCAAGGTACAAGTGAGTCCAAAGGATCCAAAGCCAAAGGTTCCACCTCCAACCCAGCTCCAATCCCCTGCCACTCACCCCTGCTCCTCCATCATCTCCTGCAGCTCCATGCACTTCAGCTCCACCCTCCGCTTGCGCTCGTGGTCCAGGATTTCCCGGTGAGCCTTCTTCACCATGCTGGGCTCCACCATCCGCACCTCCTCCTCACCCTTGGGCCATGTCCCCGAGGCGCCGGGCTGCGAGAAGCCATTGGAGGCTTCCTGGGGCGAAGGCACGTCGGCCCCGTTGTTGTAGAGAGCCATGCTGGTGTGGGTGGACTCACCACTGGCAGCACCTGGGAGGGAGACAAAGAGCTGGGGGTCAGTCCCTGCCCTGGGTTCCCTCTGCCCTGGTGACAGCGAGGGGACCCAGCCAGGACCTGAAGTCCAAAACTCTTCTCAAAAGAAGCTCAGGCACAGGGGTTGATGGGGATGGCGACTGGGAGAGCTGGGTCTTCTTCCAGCACACTTCCTGCCCCTTGCCTCAGTTTCCCCACCTGTGAAGCATGGCTGGGGCTATTCCCATCACTGCTGGCTCATGGGAAAGGGCTGAGGATGCTCCATGCCAGGCTCATACCAGGGAAAGCCTGGCAAAGCATGGGTCTGTGGCTCTTGGAGCCACACCGTAGCAGTGGGACAGGGGGGCAGGGGTCCCCCTGAGCCCCATGGACCCCACTACCAGCCAGCATGGGTGAGGAGCAGGGATGGGCATCCATCCTCACAGCCCTCTGAGGACATTCCGGGCACTGTCCCCATCCAGCAAGGGGATGCACCCGAAGACTTCGGACACCCCCTTGCATCCCCCAGCTGCACTGGCCAGCAAGGCTGCAGCTGTGGGACAGCTGCAAGGGGAGGTGAGGCTCCCCACCACCTGCCTTCTCCTGCCCTTTCACCTTCGCCTGTCCCTGCCTCCTTCCTCCGCCAACACAGTCAATGCATCCTCACTTGTCTCCAAAAATAACCCCTAGGAAGAGGACAACAGCTCCCAAGAGGTGCTGCCGTGCTGCAGCTCCGGCTGATGCTCCCCGAGCCTGGGGGATGAGATGTTCCCAAACCTCCTGGATCAACCAGACACAACCCCATCTCAGCCACCTCAGGCCATTGGCACATGGCTGAGCACCCATTCCTTGGTCTCCCTGTTCTTTGATGCCCCTGCCCAAAGCGCTGGCCCTCTCCCTGGCACAGGATGCTCCCACTGGAGATCTGCAAGGCTTCCCTGGGGGCTCCCACAAACACTTCTGCAAAGTCCTACACAAAGAGAAACGATTGGGGGCGAAGGCAGAGCACCCTCCCTTGCTCTCCAAGCTGGATTGGGGCTTGGACATGCAGCTTTTCTCAGTCGCCGCTTCTCCGAGGTGTTTCCATCCCAGGGATCCTTTTCCAAGGATGGGTGCTGCCAGCACGTTGGGTCTCAGGGGCTCTTGCAGGGAGCAGCTTTCCCTATGCAGCCCCTGGTGCAATGCCCAGGGTGCCCAGCCCACCACCTGAGGAGGATGGGACCAAACACTGGCCTGGAGCAGGAGGGATCCCTCAGGAATGTGGGCATGAAGGCAGGACAGACAGACAGACCACAGGCTGATCCGCACTGTTCCAGGCTTGGGGAGGCATCGCTGTTCCTACCGTGCCACTCCAGCAGGTTTCCAGGAGGTTCAGAGCTTTCCATGGCCATGAGAGATGGGACAGAGTTGGGGTGGAAACGCTGATCACCCACCTTGGATGGTGGTTTGGAGGGTGTTTCTCCACTGTTTGAGGAGAGGAAAAACCCTCGGAGCCCTCCTGGGGGTCCCTGCCCAGCGGGAAGGCATCTCCCACCCCATGGCATCCCCAGGAGCCATCCCCAGCTCTCCCACACACTCATTTATCTCCTGATGAGCCACCCGGGGAGGATGGCAGCTGACTGCTTAATTACAAGGCTTTCCCCCCCCCCTTTTTTCCCCCATTATTACTGTTCAGAGAGGAGCCAACAGCCTTTATTTCCACAGGCACGGTGGAGTGGGCAGTGGGAGATGCTGCCAGTGGATGCTCGGCCCTGTTAGAGCAACCAGAGGGTCCCTCAGTCCCCCCTCACCCGCAGCAGAGAGGGCAGGACCCACATTTTGGACCCTATGACACCCCACCACCCTCCCCAGCCAGGGCAGCCCTGGTCCCAGTCCTGCCACGTGGCCTAGGGTGAGAGATGAGAGAGATGCTCCAAAAAAACCCTGGCTCAGGCTCTCCTCTTCCTCTTTTCCCCATCAGAGTGAGAAGCTAAAAAGCAGGAAAGAAATTTGGGAATGGGGGATGCTCCCCAGTGGGAAACCTTCACCCACCGAAGGCCTCAGGGAAGGAGAGGGGGGAGGAGAGGATGCTTCCCTCGGCAGCCTCTTCTTGCCTTTCCCCAGTGGGAATTCATTTTATCCTGAGCCCGGCGGTGGGTAAATTCATTCCTGTGAAACCTGGCAAGTGTGTGGGATCCAGAGCTGGGCATGGAGGTGAGGAGGGTGGGAGATGGATGGGTACCTGCAGGAGAGGGCTGCATGGTGGGAGAGGCACACTGATCCCACCAGGAAATGCTCCCCACCTCTGTACAAAGGATGTGGATGGAGAAATCCCTTGCAGCCAGGGCTGGGCAAGTGGGGCTGGCCCAGGGATGGAGACTGCACTGTCCCCTCAGCCACCAGCAATAGCCATGGGGGGGCTGACAGCAGGCCCCCTGCCTCAGCCACGGCGTGGGCAGGAGAACAAAGGAAGAGGAAAAAACACCTGCAAACCCCCTACAGCTGTAGAAGAGCAAAGCCCTGGGTGGGAAACAGAGCCAGCCCCACACCTCTGGTGACAATGGGGAGCCTCTGTCCCCTGGGCTGTGCCCTCCCTGTCACCAAAGGAGATGCCCAGTGACATCCTGCCCAGGCACAGCCCTGCACCTGCAAGGGACATGGGGTGGCTGTCACCACCACAACCTCCATCCATCGGATACCGCGTGGGGACCGCCCGGCTCTGCCAGCTCCTGCTGGCACCAAACCTGGCAGTGAAGGCAGCACGGACCTGCCCGAACGGCAGCGGCTTCCTGCCTGGCTCAGAGCTACCCCCGATAATAAAGATGATGGTTAAATATTTCATTATCTGCAGTAATTACCCACAAATCATCAAGCACTGGCAGCGCGCCGCCCGCCCGCCTCGCCGAGAGGGAGAGGAGGCATCTTGGGGCGAGCACTGCACCGTGTCCCCACTGCCTCTGAAAGGTCATGGGATGCAGCCAGGGACAGTCGCTGGCACCTGTCCTCACCACCCAAATCCCCTCAGTGCCACCCAGGAGGGCTCAAATCGCCCGGCACCGCAGGGCGGAGCTGCTGGGGAAACTCCCCAGCTAATCCCTCTCTTCCCGTTCACCCACACACTTTGGGATCCTGATCTTCCTCGCTGGCACGCTACGTGTCACCTTGGGGCTTGGGGAGCCTGGTCAAAACAGCTTTTCAGCTCACAGGCACTTTCTGCTACCTGGATTAGGGGTTTTGGAAATGCTCAGAGCTGCCCCCTTCTCATCCTCCATCCCCATCTCCATTCTCATTCCCATCCTCCATAACGATCTGCTACATGCATGCCCATCCTCATCTCCATCCTCATCCCTATCGTCCATTTTCTATCCTCATCCTCTATCTCCATCTCCATTGTCCATCTCCATCCTCTCATCATCCCCATCTTCCATCCTGTCTTCATCCTCCATCTCCAGTCTCCATCATCATCCTCATTCTCCATTCTCATCTTCCATCGGCATTTTCATACCCATCCCCACCCTCCATATCCATCCCCACCCTCATCCCTATCCTCCATAACCTATCTTCATCCTTCATGTCCATTATCCATCTCCAACCTCCATCTTCACCCCCATCCTCCTCACCATTCCCATCCTCCATCTCCAGCCTTTATCACCATCCCCATTCTCCATCCTCATCTCCATCCTCCATCTCCATTCCTGTACTCCTCATTCCCATCATGTATCCTCATCCTCCACCTCCATCCTCACTCCCATGAGCACCCCACACCTTATCCCAGGCACAGGGACCAGCCCAGCACTCCAGGTCTCTCCCTCCCTTCCCAGCGGTGCCAAACCCCCCCTAGCTGCGGAGGACCCAGCATTGCCAGCCCAGCGGAGGGCAGGACAGACAGAAGGACAGACACCTCTGACAGACAGCCAGGACAGACCGCATCAGCTCGGGGTGCAAGGACCAGCCCCGCCATCCCGCCGGGCTTTGGACTGAGCTCCCTTCCCCCTCACTGGGACCCCGGCTGCCTGGGGGGGTGGCCCTGGGATGTGGCCATCCCAGTGTCCCAGCCCGGGGCTGTCCAGGGCTTCCAGAGCTCCAGTTCAAAGGGGAAGAAGAAAACGAGGAAAACGAGCGAAAAACGAGGTGTTAATTCCCCAAATTGCTCTGGCCCTTTTATTTTGCAACCCACAAACCAACCCCCTCCCCGCTGCCTCTGCCCGGTGCCCCCCGGTCCCGCTCGCCCCCCGGCCATGCCCGCAGCCCCCGCCGCGCCGTGATGCGGGGGGAGCCGCTTCCCCAGCGGGAGCGGGGATGGCAGCGGGGTCTGGCGGTGCCTGGATGCTCTCCCGGCTTCTCCCCCTCGGCAGGGAGAGGCGGCAGCGGTGCCCGGCCATCCCCCCCGCTGCCTCGGGGCTAATTAAAGCCGCCTCCGGCCGGTGCTCAATTAATTCTCTCCACATCCAGCTGCACCAGCCAGGGCGATGCGAGCGTGTGCGGGCCCGGGATGCGGGCGGCGAGCCCGGGATGGCGGCTCCCTGGACCACTCATGCACCGAGCGTGCCAGAGCTCAGCCCCAACAAGCCGGGGACAACCCAGACAAGGGAGCCCCACCAGGGGAGGGGACAGGGGTGGCCTTGGTGTCTCAGCAGGACACACCATCCCCTACCGAAACCATAACCCTGCTCCCAAGTGCTGACAGCCCCGCACCCGGCCACTCCTCGCCCGTGTCGCGGGGACGGTGGGAAAGGGGCTTTTTTTTATATCTGCAACACAAAAACTGCCAGAACATCAGAGCCAGGCTCCTCCGAACACCCGACCCGAATGACAGGGAGGAAAAGTCCAGGCTTGGTGCCGTTAATTGGACCGACCTTCTCCGGAGCTGCCTTTCACCAGCCTCCGAGTGTCAAAAACCATGAGTCAGACCTCTCAGAAGGAGTAAAAAAAAGCTAAAATTGGCTTTAAAAGTCAAGCCGGTCCTGGAGCTCGTTAGTGCTGCCGGCCAGCCCCGAGCCGCAGGGATGCTGCCTGCGAGAAGGGGCAGCAGGAAGGGCTTGGTTGCATCCATCCCGGCCCCTCCATCCGGGTTTTCCCTTCCCCAGGCCCGGAGCATCCCTTGGTCTCGCTGCCCGACCAAAATTCGATGCCTTACAGACTTTGAAGGAGTTAATAAAGAATAGAGGGGTGCTGGCTGGGGGGGGCATGAGCTGGGCGAGGGCTCGCTGCTGCTTGTACATACCTACGTCTGTGCGTGTGTATATATATATATATATGTGTGTGTATATATATATAAATTTTAAATAGATGAGGAGGCTGGTGGAGAAGCTAAACCGTTGCTAAGCAACCGGGCTCCTTCTTGTCTTGGGAATGAAGGGATGGGGGAGCTGGGGGGGACACCGGTCCTCCCCACTGGATACGGGGGATCCATCAGCTCCCCTGGAGATGCTCCGGGGTAAGGGGGGGATGGAGGGTGAGAAGCTGTTGTGGGGGTTGAGCTCTGTAGGCTGCTGAGGGAGTCTGAGCGAGCCCCATTCCCAGCTCCAGCTGGAGGAGAGCTGACGGGAAGGGGGTCACACCGTGATGGGGGTGGGAGCAGCCCCAGGGGACCCCTGCAGTGATCCCATTCCTGAGGCAGGGATGAAGAAAAGGAGGAGAAACACATCCAAGCGACAGTAGCAAACCCTCCATGCTGAGCGGAGAGGCAGCAGGTCCAGGTGATGGGTACCCCTACGGGACACCCAGCTCCACCCCCCCCGGCCATGCTTTCCTCAACACCTGGGGCCACCGTGGCCACCAGCAGATGCTCGCTGGTAGCCCCAGCAGGGAGGGCTCAGGCGTTTGCTGCCCTGCCAGACCTTTGCCAGCCTGGTGGTGTTTAAATAATAGGCAAGGATGGAGGGGGGACAGCCACCACCTCCCCCCCGGGCTTTGCATCCTTGGGGGCATTTGCCTGGCTGGGCACAGAGTGAGGAGGGGACACAGAGTGAGGAGGGGGCACAGGCAGCGCCACAGCCCAGCCACTTCTGGCGGGGGGGAATAACAGAAATAAAAGCAATTTTGGGGCACGTGGAGGAGCAGGAGGATGATTGTCACAACGGGGTCACTTTTCACAATGGGGACACAACCCCAGCGAGTGATCCCCGCGGCCGAGCACTGCAGGGAGGGGGGCGTCAGGGCCGGCGCAGGGGGAGCGTCCAGCGGGGACCCCCCCCAAGGCTGTCGGGGCGGTTGTGTAACGGGAGGAGCTATTCCGGGGCCTGAGCACATTATATAAGCCACGGGCCACCTGGCCGGGAAAAACGGGAGCTGAGAGACCGGGAGAAGGAGGAGGAAGGGCTTTTGGGATGGGGGACACCCCCGCAGCCGGCAGACACCCAGCAGCTGGGGCCATCTGCACCCCACAGGCACCCCCCATCCAGAGATGTGGGGTGGGCACCCTCTGCTCCCCGCTCCTGCAGCCCCCGGGACCCACAGCCAGATCCGGTCCCCGGGGCAGGACACCGTTTCCCTGGGGGGAATCACCATTTCCTTGGGACTAGGGACAAAACCAGAGTCCTGTGCCCCTCCGCCTGCCTGGCACAGCCCCCACCTCGCCACTGAGGACCAAAGGCTCCCCTAAAAGCCGCCCAAAGAAAAGCCCTTGCCTCTCCCTGCACGTGTTGCCAGGATGAGTCCCGGAGGAGGAGGATGCAGGGGGGGATGCAGGGAGAGGCAGGAGGGATGCAGGGAAGAGGCAGGGGAGAGGCAGGCAGGGTGCAGGGGGACACAGGCAGGATGCAGGGGTGGCATGGCATGATGCCGCGCTGGCAGAGGGCGACGGATCGAGGCTGTTGTGCGTTTGGACACAAGCACCACGCTCTCCTTGTCCCCAAAATCCCCCCCATCGGGGTGTTCCTGTGTCCCTGCCAGAAACAAACCCAGGTGCCAGGGCAGGGAGACCAGCTGGGCCAGCAGCTCCTGCACCCTTTGAGATGGTTCTCTGTGTTTGCCATGCACCCGAGACACCCTCCAAACGCTGGCAGCCCCCCAGGGACCCCCCCCCACAGCCGCAGGAGCACAGGAGAGCCAAGAAACAGCCAGTCTGTAATTTCTGCTCCGGAGGGGATGAATGAACCCGCATCCTCCGAAATCCACCCGCTCCCTCCAGCCACGGCCCGACCCCTCGCCACCAGCGCCCACCGCACGGCACAGCCCGGCCGTCCCCGGGGACAAACCTCCCAAATCTGGGCAGGAGAAGCACAAAACGCTCCCGAAAGACAAGCTCAGGCTCCCCCGGCTTCCCCTGGGCAACAGCACCCGCGGGGTTTGTACCCTCACCGGCCAAACCGGGAGCCGCAGGACCCCCTCCCCTGCCTGGCCCGGGGGTCTGCGGGGCAGAGAGAGGGGCGCGGGGGTCGTTATCCCGGCCTCGTCCCTCACCTGCACCCCACGAGGCACCAGCGGCTGCGGGGGGGCCATCGCCGGCCC
>VZRW01003750.1:48978-63387 GCA_013398125.1 Aegotheles bennettii | reverse complement strand
ATATCCCACCCTCTATCCCATCCATTCCACATCCCACCCCTGTATCCTATCCCACCCCATCCCATCCAGTATCCTGCCCTGTATCCTATCTCATCCCATACCCTCCCCTTTACTCCATCCTGTATTGCACCCAATCTTGTACCCCAGCCCATATCCCACCCTGTATCCCATCCTATCCCATGTTCCATCCCGTATCCCACACCTCACCTGCTCCCAACCATGTCCCACCTTGCCCAGAACCAGCCCAGCCCTTCCCACCCCTCCTGGTTCCCAGTGGATTGACCAGTGCTGCCTAGGACCACCTGGTACCCCCCCATCCCAGTGGGTGTGGGGGGATTTGGGGGCCGGGGGGGGTGACACGGGACATGCCGGGTCCCCAGCGGGGACATTGCCCAGCACAGGTGATGAGCTGGTGTTAACAAGTCCATAATTAATTCTCTGGCGCTGCCAAACACTTGATCTCCTTGTGGGCTGGGAGCCAGTGAATTGGGGAGACAAATCTCCCAGTACAACCAGTGCCAACAGCTCTGGTCCCAGTTAGCCTGGCGCTGAGCAGCAGCGTGGCAGGATCGGGCCCAGGGAGGAGCCAGGATGGAGCAGAGTGACTGCAGAGAGGGTGCACTGAAAATCCCCAAAAGGACCAAAAATAGAGGAACCAGCCCTGAGCTGCTTGGGGCCACCCTCAGCACATCCCCCCGCCCTCCAAACTGTGCTGTCCTGGGGCATAGGGTACCCAAACCTCCCCAAAACCACCCCAAAACCTCACCCTGTGCTCACAGTGGGGCTGGGCTGCTGAAATCACCCCAAAACCACCCCAAAGGCACCCACTGTGCTCATGGCGAGGGCTGAGCTGCCCAAACCACCCCGAGAGCACCCTGGCTGTGTGTGCCTGGCTGGGGGTGCTGGTCCCCCCAGTGCCCCCCACCCCGTGCCTCAGTTTCCCCAGCTGCAGCTCCCTCCTCAGTTCAGCTGCTCATCTCCAGGCGCTCGAGTGCCTCCCCACGGTAGGTTTGGCCTCGGAGGGGGGATTTGGGGAAGGAGCTGCAGGAGGGACGGGGATGGAGAGCCAGAGCTGGGGTCTAAGGGGGGCTATTGGGGGGGAGCCCAGACTGGAGACCTGTCCCTGCAGGTGGCAGCTGGGTGGTGATGATCTGGGGAGGATCAGACCAGGGACAGACCCAGCTCCCTCCACCAACACCAGCCCAAAATCACTTGCCCTTGCCAGAGATGCTGTTCCTCACCTTCCTCCCCATGTCTGCAGGTCAAGGTGGCAGCAGACCATGGGGATGGGCCCTGCCATGGTGGAGGACATGAGCAGCCTCTTTCCATTAGGATTAAACACGTGTGGGGCTGCTTCCTACCTCCCTTTGCTCTGCAAAACCCATGTCCCACCTTTGTTATCCATCACCCACTCCTGCAGACAAACCCAGCTGGGAGAAGGCTGTTTGAGGTGGGAGAGGACCTGAACACAGGCTGCAGCCTCTCCAGGCTGTTGTTGTAGGGACTACACAAACAAGGGGCTTGGCTGTGCGTTGGCCTGGCTCTATTAAACTCCTCCAAGCAGCAGGGTGGGGGTGTGGGAGCTGCAGTGCAGCCCCCGGAGCATCTCCAGGGTGGCTGCTGCTGCCTCTCCCTGCTCCTTCCTTTGTCCCTGACATGTGTCCCCATGGTGACAGCAGATGCAACCTCTGAGGAGAAGCCTCCAGCGTGGTCGGGGCTTCTCTTGGTTTAATGCTGGAGGGGGAAAACAGCTCATGAGGGGGAAAACACAGCCCCCCCAGAGCCCACCCCTGCCCTTTGCACCACCCTTCTCTCTCCAACACCCGCAGCGCTGAATAATGCATCAGGCCCTGGGAACAAAGAGGATAGGGGGGATGCAGTGACCCCCCCACAGCAGCAAGAGCAGCACAGGGAGCCCCTGGCGTGGGGGGGCTGCAGCCCCACGGAGCTCCCCGGGCTCAGCTGGGCGCTGCCAGGAGCCAGAGCTTTGGGAACTGGGAGAACAGCAATGGGAGAGCCAGTCCAGCCCAGCCCAGGGGGCAGGATCCCAGCTGGAGAGCTGGCACTGTTGGGGAACATAGCCAGAACCGTGCCTGGAATGGGATGGAGAAAGGCAACAGCCATCCGGGTGAGAAAAATGGAGAAAGGCAGCAAGAAAAGGCTGTGAGGCAGGCAGAGAGCTGGGGGGTGCAGCCGGGAGAGCAGCACGGAGGGATGATCTGGTGGAGAACAAAAGGGGGGAGATGGAAGGAGAAGGAACGGTAATTGCCCAGCAAACAGGCAGAGCCAGCCCCAGCTGGGGGGAGAGGGAGAAAAGAATCACTTGAAAGAAAGAAAGTGAGGATTCAGGAAGGGGAAAAAAAAAAGGCGATAAATAATTAAAGGAGATCAAACGAGGCAGGCAGCAGAACAGGCCTAATTGCAAGGATCTGTACTGAGGCTCAGCATCTCCAGCAGCGCCTCCTGACGCAGGAGAAAGGGCGGTGGGAGCGGGTGTGTGCGGGAGCGAGCGGCTGGCGGGGCACAGGCAGGCACCCGGATCAAAGCCCAGCACTGCCTTTCTTCATGCTCAGCAACCCCCACTGAGCTGGCAAAGGGGGAAACACCAGTGAACGGGGGGAGCAAAGGGCGGGCAGGGCAGGGGAAGGGGCTGGGAGCATCATGATCCCGCAGGAGCCCGGGGTGCGACAGGGATCGGGCGTCCAAACAGCCCGGGGTGACCTTGGGACGTTCGATCGGGGCCGGTGACTGGAGGCTCCCATCGATTTGGGCTCAGTGCTGTGGCCACGCAGCCCTGCTCAGTGTGGGGTGGGTTAGCTGGGGCTTCTCCTCCTGTCCCAGGGCTCCCTCAGCCTCCTAGCCCTCAGCAGGGATTTTTCTGGCCACCGGTTGAAGCCCTGGGAAATGTTCTGCACCCACACTGTGCCACGGCAAGGAGACCCCCATGTCCTGGCCCCCACCTTCCCTGGCTCACTCCAGAGCTGACATTTGCTGCTTTCCTTTGGTACCTCCCAACTCGGAGGAGAAACGAATATGGGAGATAAAACAAAGCCACCAGACCCCTTCCAGCCCAAAAGGACATCTGGGCAGTTGTAATCACCAGTACAAACCCACAGGGCTGCTCTCGCAGAGCATCCCCCAGCACAGGAGATGCTGGCCATGAGTTCCTTGCTGCTGGCCACGAGTCCCCTTGCTGTATCCTTCCCCATAACCACCCCCATGACACCATCCAGTCTGTCCCAGCGTCCCCAAGGACCCCTGCAGGCAGCAGGTGCCGGGCAAAGCGGTGACAGAGCTCAGCTCAGGCACATGAACCTCTCCTAACAGGCAATCAAATCCCTGCCCCGGCAGGAGTCCCTGCATATTAATTGCACCGCGTTATCCAGCCATCTGTTCCCACAGCCAGGAAAAGAGCAGTCCCCTTGGTCTCCTTTATTAACAGGTTTCCCTGCAAATGCAAACAAACCCTCCCGTCTCCGTGCCGCGCTCCAGAGCTGCTTTGAGGTGCCCGGGAGGGAGGCGAGAGCTCATGGGCATTTACTAATCAAGAGCAGCAAAGCAAAGGTGGGGATTTAACACTGCCTGTGGCCAGGGGGGAGAGGAGAGGCTTCTGCGAAGCCAAAACCACATCAGATGGATTCTGACCCTCCTGCTCACGTTAAAGACTCCCACCATCACCCTGTGAGGGGAGGGGGACGCTGGGCTGGCTGCAGGGCAGACCTGCCCAGGCTCCCAGCCGTGCTTGACCCACCTTGGGGTGCATGTCCCCCTCTCCCTTCCCTATGGAATAAAGCAGGTGAGGAACTCACTGCACCTGCTGAGCAAGGCATGAAGCCTCCAAGAAGGGATCAGCCCTGGACCACCAGCCCCACTGTGACAGGGGGACACCAGCATCCCTGCAAGGCACCTCCAGCCTCTCCGCTTTTGCTCCTTTCCTGGAGCTGGGAAAGCAGCCAGCTTTTTGGCAAGGCAGAGGCTGCACCCAACCGTCTTCCTGTTGTTGTTTCCCCTGCTTCTCCTTCTCCTAAATATCACCAAAATGCCAGCGATTGTCCTCCAGCCACGCCTGCTGTGGGGCTACCAGCCCTACCCAAAGGCAAGCTGCTGCTGCCAGCTTCCAGCTCCCATCGCCTGGAGCGCCCCAGTGGTGGCAGGTCTGTACCCCCACCCTGAGGCACCGGCCAGGAAGGGGAAGCAGTTTCCTCAGGGATGAAGGACACGGGGCTGCCAGCCTGCACCTGCAGTTGTCCTACCTGAACACACCCCCCAGGACACGGAGGGTGATCAGGATGAAAGACCTGAGCCATAACATACACCATTAGCTTTCCTCCTTGTTCTCTCCTCTCCTGCGCTTCGTGGTCCCCTAGCATCAGAGGAGCAGCAGGTGGGATCAAGTGACCTGACACTGGGCCATCTGGAGTATCTTCTTATTACTCTTAACACATCTCCTCTGTATCTGACATCTGGGCTCCAGCACAGAGCTGTGCTGCTTGAGAAGGCACATCCATGCTGCTGCAGGAGAAGATGGCAGCTGCTTAAAGACCATCGAGACACAAGTCTGTGCACTGAGCAGGATGAAATTCAAGAGTGCTCAGCAGGGCGAGGTTTTCACCTTCTCCAGACCTGGTTACTCACCTCCACGGGAGGTAACAGCCACCAGCTACTGGCACCAGAGTGAGCACCATGACTCAGCCACGCCGCAGCCACTACAGGACAGAGAATGAAGGTCAACTGTCTCCAAGTGACAGCACCAGGAAAGAACTTCCAGGGCAAAGCATCGGCTTATCTTGGCACACCCAGCTCATTCCTACTTCTCCTGAGGAGGGGTACAACTCCAGTTCCTTTCCCCTTCTGGGAAACCTGTTCGGAGAGAAGAGAAGGGGTGGGATGTCCCACACCCACCTCTGCAAACCATCTTCAGTCTTCACAGTGATTCGACTTCACCACCACAGCAGTGCAAGGCAGGGGATAGCACTTTGGACCAAGTGGAGGACACCTACATGAGTTCATTTCTCACCTTCAGTGTTCTCCTGGTCTCTGCCTTCACTGCAGAAAGCCCCAAGAAGGGAGTCTCATTTCCCCTCCCAAAAGGAGAGCAGACTTCCAGGCACAGGGAATGGTTGCAGTTCCACATGAGGCATGGGATTGGGGGGGTGAGGGAACAAACCCAAAAACCAAAGAGCACAGAAGGGGAAGGGACAGTTCTGTCACTAAGGGGATTTGAAGGAGACGCTGAAGAACCTACAGGTCAGCAGGTGCTGGGAAACAATCCTCCTCCACCTCAGCTCCACTCACCCATCCCGTCACCGAGACCCTACTGGGACAAGCTAAGCTTTCTGCTTGTCCGTGCAGTTCCCCCAGACTGTGCTGGATTTGGGCTGCTGACACAAGAAAAATATCCAATAACCTAAGTCACATGATGGACCTCAAGTTCTAAAAATCCCCAACCCTCAGAAATCTGCTCCATCTGCAATAGCATGGCTGGTACAAGGGCTTGTTATTCCCTCCTGGTTGCAAGGCTTTTCCTGCAGCCTTTGTGGGGGTGCAGACCATGAGCTCTGGCAGGTGGGCACCCACACCCCTTGTTTTTAAACACCCTGGGCTGCCTATTTCTGGACACTAAATTGTCAAGGGGCCTGCAAGACCCTGACCTCCACCAACCTGCTTCACCACAGAGCCCGACACGGGCTATCCATGTATGGTGTTGAACACAATGTCCACGTCACGTTTACCAGGCCTGGCCAGTCACTCCTCAGAGGCCTCCAGTTCCAACATCCTCCCCTGCCCGACTCCAACACCATCTCTAATTCCATCCATACCACCTAATAATGACATTGTTCTGAGCTTGCTGAGTAGTGACTGTCCATGCTTCTGTTTCGTTACCATTCCTGTGAAGAAACCAAACTTTCATACATCGAATTTCTGCAGGAGTGACAAGAACCATGCTTGCTGTCCTCCCCACGCCAACGCATTCCTCAGGGCAGGGACAGAGCCAACTGCTGTATTCTCAAGGCATCTTCAGTGTCACAACTGTGTGACTCAGCTCAGGTTAAAACAAAAATAAAAATAGCTTAGAAGGGCATTAGAACACAAGCAGTGGGGGAGAACAGCCAGTGACCAAACAGCATCTACTACCTTTAGGTCTCCTCCTGATGAGAAGCTTCTACACCAGGTTCCCTCGCTCAAACCAACACCCCCCTCAGCTCCTCCAGAGGTTCTGGGCTTCAGCATTTCCTTTGTCTAATCAAAATAAAGTCTGTTCAACTCAGAATCCAACCTACATGGATTAAAGCAATTCTAAGCAATAGGGTAAGCAGCCCACAGAGCAGAGGAAGAGCAAATTAATAGCTTCCTTCATTAAAGCTTACCTTCAAAGAAGGCAGCAACACAACTCGTCATCACCATTTTCTTGCAGACATTTTTATACTCCCAAGGGGATGAACGTAAAAGAAATGTATGTAGATGCCAAATCAAGGCTTTTGTTCCTAACTAGAGAGAAGTCATTCAGCATTTTAATTATCTTCTGAGAGCAGGACTGACATCCCAACCGCTGCGCTCTTTCACTAACTCTTTTGAAATCAAATTACACAAGAGATGAAGGCACCACAAGGTAAGGAACAGAGGTAATGCCACCTCCTGAAAAACCCCCTTTGGGATGACTTTGCTCAGTTATCCTTTTTGCAAACCTCTTCACTCCATCCTGATCTCATCTGACCACACTTGGTTTCCCCGCTGCTGCGCCAAACAAGTAGCCCAACCCAAAGCCCAAGCAGCAGCAGAGCTGACAGTAACCTGCCCACTTGCTTTAAGAGACTATTTCATCCCTGCTGAAACTGAGAACCTCTCAGAGCCCTGCAGCTCCTGCCTTCGGAAGACAAGCACATCAGGACAATTCCAGGTGGTACGCTGAAAAAATGAGGCTGGTTTTATTGATGATTAGACTCTGCAGCGGCAACAATCATTAAGCTTACACAGACAGACTTCAATCAAAGCCTGAGCTCTGACTCAGAAGTCATAAAGTGACATGATGCCTTAATAAATTAAGGAAGTTGTTAATTCCTCTCCATCATCAACTCTTCACTTGAAGTTCTTCGCAAATTCCTCTCCTTTCTTAATAGAAGCCTTCAACTCAGCCATGGCCTCAGCAACCATCTTCTCTTCGAAGGGGGAGATCTTGCCGATACCCAGGTTCTTCTCAATTCCTTTTTTCTGAGGGAAAGAGGATTTAAGGATTAACCATTCACCAAATGGCCTAGAGAGTAACTTAGCTCTGATTAAGTATGACCCAGCTGAGATGGAGACCCAGTCTGGGACTTCTGTCAGCGCTAGCCTGCCAACCTCTGCTTCCTGGCAAGGCTTGGAAGCCTCTTACCATCTGTACCAACTTCTACAGCCTTCACAAACTTCTCATTCGCTGCTCACAAATGTGAAACTTGAAGCTAATTCCTCAGCTCCTTCCAGAGGAGACCAACACCAACTGCTCCCTCGTGCCTCTTCCTATCTTCAAACCCACCGTTTGGCAAGAGAATTTCAGCCACTACCCTCAGTGATACCCAGCATTAGACTGAACTGAAATCCCCAAGTAAGACCACAAGACTCCACCAGTAGCTGCTGCTTAAAGCCTCATCATCTGAAGTACATACGCCCAGCAGCAGCGGTGTAGAGAAGTAGGGGCTCTCCGTCTCTTCCGACCGAACAAAGGCACATTCGATAACGCCTTCCTTCCCGTTCATCGCATCCACCAGGGAGAACACAAACCGAGCACCAGCATAGGCCATGGACAAAGTGGCAGATCCTGTAAAAGTTAAATCCCTTTTAGAACAGATTACATTGAAATTTGAGACTTTCTTTAGCATCAAAGACTTCCACAGATTTATCACTTCAAGCCCACAGCCAGTTGGATAAAGCAACAGCTTTTGGCCAGCTACAGGCTATTTAGTTGACCAGATCTATAGGAAGAAACAGCTTAATTTGACAGTGAAGATTTGTTTTAAAGCCACCCATAGCATGGGATCAGTTAATGTTTAGTCTTACCTACACACCGAGCTGCTTCTAGTACCACAGTTCAGGCAGAGCAGCTAGATTTGCAACCGGCAGTTGGCAAATCCTGCACCGCAGTTGTAAATAAGATTAAACTGAAGAGGACTGCATCCATTCAGCTGGCCAACATGACATACTTGGAAGCTGTAGTCAAGAACCAACCTGCTCCTGCTTTAGCTTTGACAACTTCAGTGCCAGCTTCTTGAATTCTCCCTGTAAGCTTTTCCAGTTGATCCTGAGGAAAGTCCACTTTTGGTGCGCACTAGATTGAGGAAAAAAAAGTTGTTACTATCAAACACCAGGATCCCTCCAGGTTCAGCACAGAGCCACCCACACAACATGAAAAGTGTCATTACAGCTGTCACCAGCTGCCAGCGTTCACCAGGGCTGCTGGTTACTGCTGTCAGAGGAACCCAGCCATGCCCAGCTTGCTCAAGGACACACCGCAGCTTGACAGCAAAACCAGGGCTTGCCATGGTTACCAGCTACTCTGTAGTCCTTTGCATTAGAGGGATGTCCTCCAAGCATGGAACAGGCCTTAGGAATTTCAAAAAGCCACCTTGTAAATATTTGGGTCACTGTGACATTATGGGAGTCAAGAGCCTTAGGAAGGATCCAGCCTGCCAGCGGTATCTGGGAAGTTACTGAACCTTCAGATACAGCTACAGCCTGAGCTGCAGCCTCCTTCGGAACCACATTTCATTTCCATGAAGGGAGCCTCTCCCTGACCAGCAGCCGTTCCTGGAGCAGGCTTCCCCACACAGCTCCAGCCACACCTCTCCAGTTCAGCGCTGTGTGTTAAGTGATGTTTCTAGTCCACCACGGCAAAATCAATTCCATTTTTCTGCTGAAGCAAGGTATTCCTATCACGAAATAGCTGTCACAGAAAATAAAACCCACAACAAACAGTGCCAAGACATCTCAACACCCACGCTACACCTTCTTATCCCAAACTCCTTCAGAGAGGAAAGGTTGGAACTATTTAAACCACTCAGAGTTTAGATTTGGCTCATTGCCTTCCAGTATCCTGTACCTCAACTCAGAATGAGAGCAGGGGAGTCTGTCCCTGCTGTATCTTGGCACATTACAAGCCATCACAAAGGCTGACGAGTGTGATGCCACACACAGAACAATGCCTTACCCGAGAGATCAGAGGGATGATGGTCTTCCCAGCATGGCCACCAATAACCGGAACACTTACTTGAGCTGGATCTAAGCCCTAGGAAAAAAAAAACACTTCCCAGTCTCTGAAGCATACAGAGAAGAAAACATTCAGAAACACCACGCTCTGCTTTCTGCTGGGGGTTTCTGGACACCTCTCTAACCCAGTGCTGCACAGGGCAGAAGTCTCAGAGGCAGCTCCACACAAGGGACAAATCAGATCTACCCAGTCGAACTCAAGGTTACTCTGATAACTTTAGAGAGTTACAGGGTATTATTAATGCAAGTTCAGACAACAGCCCCAGTGGAGCTTGTGCTGCTGTTAAGAGCAGTAACCTGTTACACCTCCTGACACTCCACAGAATACCCTGTAACATGCAGTATGGATGGTTTGACTTGCAATTACATGGTACAAGTCAACCCTCTCCTCCAGTTGCACCAGCAGTGTTGAAAATGCCAACAGAATTAAGGTGAACATGCAGCTCACTCGCAGGGGACAGCTATGAAAAGGAAAGGTCAAAGTCTCTTGAACTGCATTTTGCAAGAAACCCTATCCCCAGGCTCCCAGAGGGAAACAGGGAATCACTGCCTTCGCCTCTAGCTTCACAGAAATCCGAGCTCTTTTGGCTCTGCACAGCGATTTCGAAGGCATTTTTCATAGATCTAATGCCCAAAGCACACAATATCCCTCCCCCAGCATCCATCACTATGACCTGCCTTTAGTTCAGCCACAAAAGTATTGGCTCTGACAATGTCCAGCGTCGTAACACCAAAGATTCTGTTGGGGTTATACACACCCTGCTTCTTGAAGACTTCTGAAGTTATTGGGATGGTTGAATTCACCTGTAAGCAAGAACAGGCAAGCACTTGTTAAAATCAGTATAATAACAAAGCCAACAGGTCAGTAAACAACTCAAAGCACACTTCCAACTTGAAGTCAACTGTAGCCAAGGATTTTAATTCATAAACTGAAGAGCAGTTTACAGTCAGGCTGGGATAAAATTCTTTCATTTGAAACAATTTGTCCGTTCACATAACAAAGGCTCCTCCCTTACTGAGCTAAGACTTGTACTCCAGCTAGTACATCAGCACTATTACAACCACAGTCATACAGATATTGAGATATTAAGCACTTTTATGCCCAAGTTTCCTCTGAATTAAATATAGCCAAGAAAAATGGGTCAGTAGAACCAGGCTTTCAGTTCTTTCCTGCAAATACACCGCAGAGCTTGAAGATACTGGTCAAAACTAATGGAAAAAACTAATAGGAACTCTGATTACTCGTGTTCTCATTCTGGATTTTTATTCTCTACATTTTCAAGGTCTCCAGAAAATGCTTACCGGGTTAGAAATAATACAGATCATGGCTTCTGGACAGTGCTTTGCACAGGCAGATGTCAAAGTAGCAACAATGCTAGCATTGGTGTTGAACAGGTCATCACGGGTCATACCTAAAACACACCCAAGACAACAGTTTCAGTTACCTGTAGTCTATTCATTCACGGGCAAGCAACTCAATCAAAACCCAATATTCTGCTCTGGATAATGTGACAACTTCAGCTTCTGGTTTTGTTCATCAAAACTCTCCAGCTGCTGTAATGAACTGGCTCCAAAGTAACTCCTCTCACTAGCAGAAATCACTGCCCCTTCAGACAGATCAGCCCTTTCAGGAGCCACCAGCCCAGCTGGCAATTGCCAGAGCATATTTCACCTATTTCAGCAGCATTCATTCAGAGATACCCTGAGAAGTTATCACACAATTAATGCAGAATGAAAGGATTATTTCTGTTCTACTGAGAAATGAAACAAAGAACCAGATGGGGTTTTTTTTACTAGAGCATTGCTTTGGGCAAGAAATGCTATGGGAGACTGATTTGCCTGAGGAGTCTTCGCACCTCGTCCCTACACAGGCACTCCAGAAATCAGTTCTGCCCACATCACAAGGGACAATCTCAGACAGAGGTGAGATGAGTTCCCTGATTCAACAAGCTCTAGGTCAGTGCCATTAACAGACCAGTTACGTCCCAAGCCAACACCAGGAGCACCATAAAGCATCAGACACAGCTCTGAGTGGCAGTGGTGCAGAGATACACTTCAACGAAGCCCTGGGGCTTTTGAACAAGGAGAACATACCTGGTTTTCTGGGAACTCCTGCAGGAATAACTACAACGTCGGAGCCCTTCAGACATTCTGGCAACTGGTCAGGTCCCAGGAAGCCTGAAATGGAAGACATTCAGGCATTATGTTTTTGCCAGTTATTAAATATCTGATGCTTCGTTGAAGGACAAAATTACACCTAGAGGTGCCCAATTCCTTTTTAAATTTAGCCTTCAAGTCAGACTGAAAAACAAAGAAATACAATTACGGATGGATCCTATTTGATGTTTTATCCTTGTTTCAAAACTTACGGAATGAGAGTGGTGGGAATCTCACACTCAGCTGGTTCGAAAACCCTCAGTTTCCCCTCCTGTGTGCATTTACCCTCCAAAGCCCCCACAGTCAGTGCCCCCAGAGAACTGCAGACAGGCACAGTCAAGTAAAATGTAACCTTTTTAGTGATCTTCAAAGCAAATGAAGATCAGCAGATTTTTTTGTTGATTTCATCAGAACTTGACAGCTGCCCCTTCAGAAAAGCAGCATGCAGAATTCCTGTAGACACCCAGGGAGTGTTAAGTCTGTTTGTAGTCAAAGTTTTAAAAATCAACGCTCAAGCTTTTTTCCAAGATGATTTTATTAAATGCTTCCTGCCAGTTATTACGAATTCCCCTTCAACAGTGCAACCACAGGCCACTACCATCTCCGTACATGCCAGTCCAATCAGCTAAACCTTAATTAGCCACGCACTGCTTGGGAAAAAGCTACTTAAATTGATATGAGGCTTCAGGATCACGTGAGGATTCCCCTTCACAAGCAAAGGGCACCCATGAGGACCCCTCCTCAGAACACTGACCATACCTTTAACATTTGCTCGTGTCTCAATGTGGCTGAGGTCAGCGGCGACGCCGGGAGTGTGCGCGATATCGTACAGGCTGAGCCTGCTCACCAACGGGCTGTTCTTCAGGAGCAGGGAGAGGGGCTGCCCAATGCCCCCCGAGGCCCCCAGCACTGCTACCTTGGCATTGTTCTGGGGGAAAACAAAAAAAAGATGACACATTCACATTGTAGAGACATCCCGGTGGTTACCGCAGTAGCGACCTTGGGGATTTCACCACACTCTCTTTACTTTTAGTTCTGTTTCTCAATTTCTTTATCAAGCACTATGCAAACTTGGTTGCCTAAGCCCACAGAAAGCGATCATCACGACAGCCTCCCAAAAATCTTTGGGGTTTATTGGTAGGACAAATTAGAGGAAAATGTTCTTTTGCAATCTGAAACTCAGAAGGGAAGCATGGCGAGGCAAAGAAACCAAAAGGAACATCTTCCTTCAGATGGAAATGTGTCTGACACCAATACCTGCTGCCCCATGGACACAGCTCTGACCTAGGGCAAAATCTGGTTTGCCGTTTCTCTAGTTTTTATTGGCAGTATTGAAAAAAAGCTTCCTCACTAGGCAAATCAATACATTTAATGGAGTACAATAAACATAATAATCATTGTACATATGGGAAGAAAATGCATATGCCTGAAATAAATTCAAAACAGCACCTGCTGTGGCCTCAGGACTGAGAACATTCAGTAACCACAATTTCCAGCTTTGATCGAGTGTGGCTGAGAAGCAAGGAAAATGAATGCTGCTTTGTTGCTTTGGTGAACAAATTTACTCTAATGTCTCTGAAAAAAAATTCTCTCAAAAACCTCTGTGCTTCTCTTTGTAGAGAAATCTTTCCTCTCATCTGGTGACACTACTTTGAAAGTCCAGAACAATCTTAAAATGCCACGTTCTGCCAAAGTGATGGAGAAGCAGCGGCTACTACAGAGATGTAAGGTGGTTAGTACAGTTACCACTGATAAGGACCTTCTCCATCACACTGCCTTACCAGATAGAGCCATAACAGCTCCAGGCCCCTGCATGAACAGCTTAATTATTATGAATAATCTACCCAGAAGCTCAATCAGCCTAAGCTCAGCTCAGCTTTCCTGCTACTGTAACAAAAGTATTTTAGCATACAACTCTGCAAGGGGAAGCAAAGTCTAGCATTAGTCACTGCTGTGCCCCTGTATTTATGGCTGAGCTGATATTATGGGGTCAAAATCTCATTGCTAATAAGCTTAATTCCTATGAAAATCATTAAACAAACCTCTTTTGCAAAGCACATCTTTATAGCTACGATAATCGGGAAGTGTTTGCGTGAGAAGGCAGAGGTCAGGCTCCATCTCCCCTGGTACCAGGAGTCACGTTCAATGGGTTTCAGCATAGGAAGGATTACTGTTAAACTGCCAACCACCAGCTTGAATTCTTCATACATTTTGAAAGCAGGGGTGTATTTCAGTAGAGGAAGGAAGCAAGCAAAATGGTTCATCCCCCATCATGGGCTATGGAGAGGGAAGTTCACCTAGAGCTAATTGACCTGGCCATCTGGTTTGCATCCGTCCTGAGAAAGTCTCTGGGTTAAGACCATCGAGCCATGCCCAGCAGCACGGCTGTGCTACCAGGGAGAGCCACAGCATCCACACAGCCCCCCAGAACCGGGCATTCCCGGGAGCTGTGCTCCTCACCGTGCCCCGCCGACTGAGGCGCTGACACCCCGGGCGTCTGCAGACACCCCAGAGCCTCCCTGACAGGCACAGGAGGGCCCAGGCCCCTCAGGGTGGGCCCAGGCCACCCTCAGGCCCCTCACGGGAGGGCCCGGGCCGCCCCCCTGAGCCCCCTCACAGCGGCCTGGGCCGCCCCTCAGCCCCCTCACAGCGGCCTGGGCCGCCTCCCTGAGCCCCCTCACGGCAGGGCCCAGGCCACCCTCAGGCCCCTCACGGGAGGGCCCGGNACAGCATGGCGAGCGGCTCCGTGACTCCAACGACCTCCACAGCGCCGCGCCTGCGCGGGGCCGCCCGCTGCTCTCGCGAGAGTTCCGCCCGCCCCCGCCGCGGGAAGTCTCGCGAGATCTGGCCCTGACTCCCGCCGCTCCTTAGCAACCGGGCCGCGCGCCGCGGTTGCCACGGCAACGGGAGGAGCCGGGCGGTACCGAGCGGGCGGCGATGGCGGGGATGGAGCTGTGCGAGCCCCAGCGCCTCTACAACATCCTCCAGCAGGAACGGCGGGCGGCCCCGCGC